>JAOVYV010000009.1:7722408-7733970 GCA_025674545.1 Hassar affinis
CATCTCTGCTTAGACTGCTGCCCCCGCGACCCGGTCCCGGATAAGCGGAAGAAGATGGATGGATGGATGGATGGATGGATGGACCATGTGACATGTTTAGAGGGAAAAAGCACTATTTGGTGGAGCGCTTAACAACTCATAGACGTCTGATAAGTGACCGACTACACACTGCTTTTTGTAAGGTGTCAGAAGATAAACGGGTTGGAAACCACTGGCTTAATTTCAAAAGCTTGTTATATTATTCACTGTGTAAAATCTTAAAATTGACTAGTAACTAAAGCTGTCAAATAAATGTATTGGAGTACAAAGTACAATATTTGCCTCTTAAATGTAGTGGAAGTATGAAGTAGCATAAAATGCAAATACTAGTAAAAAAAGTAAATTACAAGTGCCTCAAATTAGATCATTAGATTGTCATTATAAATTAGAAGACTAGACATATTAATATGACCCTACAGCTGTGTGAGTGGGCATGTTTTTGTATCTTTAAAAGTTTAATGCACCTTCAAGGATAGGGATATCTAAAATTTATGACCTTATAAAGACTTATAAGAAGGTCTTTATAAAGACCTTATAAAGAGTCCAATGAGGAAAGTTGCAGTGATTAAAAATACACTATAGCTTCTCTCTAAAAGGCATACGTTGCTGCTTCAGTAATTCTGTCAGTGGAAGATCCTTAATAAGACAAACATTTAGTAAGACAAATTGGTTGTGTGTGTGTACATGTGTATACCATCAGAGCATAGGTCAGTCCCAACCCGACCAGGCCAGTAGACAGATGGTTGTAAAGATTGTTGGTGATGGAGGCCACTGCAGCCACGAGGACAATACAGGCTCCAATATACTCCTGATAGTGATAGTGTAGACAGAGGAATAAAAAAGAACCGTAAAGAAGCAGCTGCAGACATAATTAAATATACATACAATCCTAAACAATACTACTGTCTGTAACTGTATGAAATCCTACAGAGAGAGTGAAAAAAACTACATCCAAATGATTTATGCACCCACAGGCTCAAGAAATTCAGAATCACAGTGATGGATAAGTACCAAATTATGAGTTAAAAACAGAAGCTGCTGTAAGCCCCAGAGTGGCGTAATGGCTATTTTGAGTCTGTGTGATGCTATAGCTGACTGTAGCTGGGAGCTCAGAGAGCAAAATTGGCCAAGGTGGGAAGGGCATAATAAGCTCTCTACACTGTCAATCAGAGCGACACTGTATGTGAGCTCAGGTATACAGAAGGCGGGCGAGAGCGCTTTCCTCTGAGTGTGTATTACTGCTACTGGACGTTGCATGAGCAGCAAAAGAGGCGGTGGCTGGCATCAGGTGTCTTGGAGGAGACATGCAATAGCCTCATGCTCCCTGACTCATATGACATGGGAGAAATAGAGATGGGTGTGAATTGGATACAACTAAATTAGGTGGAAAATTCGGGGGAAGAAAAAAGATTCATGCTGTACTATATAATCCTAATATAGGATTTACTGTATATACTGTATATACTACATTATTAGTTATCTATTGATAGGAATAAAAAGTTTGAAGAATAGAGATTTCTCTTTGTAAGATTATGCGTTTGCTGAATGTTGCTTTTACTTTGTGCTTCCAAAAAGTTTCATATCCAAACAACAATGCTTTGCAAACTCATCCTCTTCCACACGGATTTGCCAGGTCAGTAGTTACAAGTGTACTAGTGGCATTCAAATATACAAACACCACAGAAGAACACCACTAGCCTGCATACAAACACTCCTCAGACACAGGTTTATTGTTGTGTTTTCTATCAGTACAAGCAAAAAACAGAAATAACCATGTGTGAGGTGTGTCCTTGTGTTCAAAAGGTCACATATTTGCCTGTGTACACGGTGATGAAAGGGTTTTCATTTTCAAATGATTCAAATTTGGGATCCGTTTTCAAAAGTTGTCAATGCAGAAATGCAGTTGTCCTGTGGACAAAGGGCAAAAACACAAAACTTTGGACAGATGCCTTAGAGTGTGTGAGTAGGGAAACTAACCATGCGGACTTCCAGCCAACGGTTGGCAGCAGTGAGGAAGAGAGACGCGACATTATTAGCATCCGTAAGCTCCAGAAGTCTCTGCCGAAATCTGGCCTCATACCTACATCATAGACATACACTCATTACTGATATAAAGAATTATTATTTATTTCAGTGTTTAGATACTGTTTTACCAACA
This sequence comes from Hassar affinis, assembly GCA_025674545.1. Classification (NCBI taxonomy): domain Eukaryota; kingdom Metazoa; phylum Chordata; class Actinopteri; order Siluriformes; family Doradidae; genus Hassar; species Hassar affinis. Next base: position 7,724,606 of record JAOVYV010000009.1, read on the forward strand.
GTGGTGATGTGATTTAATTGAAATGAACACTTCTGTTAGTAGTGAGCTCACCGGAATGGATCCTCACCTGAAGGCCCGGATGGTGGTGAGACCCTCTACTGTCTCAGAGAAGTGGGAGAGTAAAGGGAGCTGGGTACTGTCCTCAAGCTGATGCAGATCTCTGGACAAACACACACACACAGAGACAAGCCATCTTTAAACCGCTGGCATTACTTAATCTCTCATCCCACATGGGCATATCATAATTTAACTTTTTAAGACTAACTCATTTCACTGACATGGGTTTTGGGTTATCTGTTTAGTCGGTATATGGATCTCAGCTGTATTAAGATTAGCTGATAACAGTAAATAGTTAGATATTTTTTTCTATTTATAAATTTACTGACTATCCCATGGGTAAGGCAGTGTTTCTCATACTTGAAAGCCACTCTGAAGTATTTCTGGATGAAGTAGCAGGCAATGGTGAGCGGAGTGAGAGCGATGAGCATAACAGGTGTGACATATGAGATAACACCCAGTGCAGACACACACAGCAATGTGGAGCGAATCAAACACTCCAAAGTAGTAGGAATATGCTGGAGTTTGAGATAGGGAGAGAGATTGGAGAAATGGAAAAGGGAGAAAGAAAGCACAAAAGGTATACACATTAATCATTGTGTCATTTTCTTGCTTATGCAAAATGTTTTGGTGCAGGCCATTGAGACCCATTAATTTAATCTTACACTAAGCACACTGTATATCCCAAAAATATGTGTATTTTTGCTTGTAGTAGAAGACATCTGACACTTCCATTTACTCAATTTCTAAAATTGCTACTAAAAAAGCAAACAAAAAACCCATATAATACAATAATATAACATAAAATAGCCAGCAGTCAGGCCATGGGCTGCATCAGAATAGACTTTCACACTTCCAAGCTGCACAAAACATCTGGACTATACTTATGATATAAAATGAATTTGTAAAGAACATATGTCATACTTTTTATGTAATGACACTAAACACAGAAGCATTCTCCTAATTTTTCTGGTTACAACAACATGTAAAACTGATGCAACTTACAAGTCATTAACAGCATACGCCTATATAAAAATAATATGATACTGTAGTTGTAGAGCATCTGACATCATAAACTGCTTACCTGCATGCTTTTGATTTTTTTAAACTGACACACAAGCTTACTAGGTACACCCACTAAGTATGCAACATTAAAGCATTCCAAGCTTAGCAGTGACAATAACACACAGTCCCCTCCAAATGTATTGGAATGACCAAGGAATTTGGGTATGAGATCAAAAGACAAGAATGATAGAATTGGCAGAATTTTTGCTTTATTTACGTCAAAATGAGTTAAAAAATCTCAGATCATCGAAAATACTGGATCAACGGTGTGTCTTGTTGCCCAGGTGTGTCCTGTTAGATTGACTGTTCAAACAATTAATAACTTTAAATGTGTATTCTTGGTTTGAGCTCTGGGTTTTGCCTGTGTGGACTGCCTTTGTTGTTAAAAAGAAGAGATGTCTATGGGAGAAAAGCAAACCTTTTTGAACCTGAGAAATGAGAAATCAATCAATTGTATAATAATTTGTAATGTCCTGAAAAAGAAAGAAACCAATGGTGTGCTATCAAACAGACATCAAACAAGTCAGCTAAAGAAAGCAACAGCAGCAATAGTCAGTGACATAACCAACAACCTCCACAGGGCAGGGGTGAAGGTAATACAATCCACTGTTTGCAGAAAGCTTATAGAGACTTATAGATAAATATAGAGGCCATAGCACAAGATACAAATCACTCATCAGCTTTACAAAGTTCTGAAACCAAGAGTAACCTCTACCAAAGTAACGGAAAAGCCAAAGTGTAGAGAGAAAAAAAGGATCTGCTCATGATCCAAAACATATGAGCTCACTACGCAAGACGCAAGATATTAGGCAAATTGGGCTTGAAAGACTACTTCTGGACCTGGCTCACAAATTCTAACTGATGCTGTAACTCATGATGGTAGAAGCAGAAGCAGCAAGTCTACAGAAACATTATGCCATCAGAAACATCAGACCTTGGTTTCCTTGGTACTGTCAATGGTTTTCTCAAAAAGCCATCTTGCAGGTAAACCATATCTTTTGTCAGCCAGATGGTGCAGACAGAAAGATTGATAGATGGCAAGATAGGGAGATACATAGGTCAGAAACTGATATGCAGTCCTCATTTTATTTCATAACTGGATGGAAAATTGTCTGATATTCTGCTTAACCAATGTAGGCTACATGTCAATTTTACTAAATACTGTTTAATGTTACGGCAAGACACTAAGCAATGGTATGCATTTCACATTTCTCATATTTTGCCTGTCACTGTTGCTCATGTGCACGTGCATGTGCACCCATGTCAACCCTGAGACCACAGAACTCCACCACCATTACCCCACCCCACATTACAAATCCCAATTTAACCCTTGTAGACAATGACCCTAAGCACCCTGTATCCCCCCTACCCCCTCCACTCCAAAACAAACAACAACTAAAAGAAGCTGTAGTACAAGCCAGGGGAAAAAAAGCATAATAAAAGAAGAATGCAACAGTGGTAGAGGTAGGGGCAGTGGTAGCACAGAGGTTATGACATTAGACTACTGATAGGGGTCATGAGTTCAACTGCTAGCACTGCCAAGCTACCACCATTGAGCCTCTGGGCCCCCACTATCTGTTCCTATACTATTAATCACCTAAAAATGGGGAGCTCTGACACCAAAGGTGGAATGTTCTAAGCTATTTAACAGATCTAGATGAAAATATCATGAAATGAAAGCTGAGATTCTGATCTCTTTTAATCTCAAACTCAAATTTCTTCAGTGTATAGCAAATACAAAACAATTGGCCTTGCTGTTCCAGTATGTGTTCAGAAGGGGGCTGTATTAATGGCATTGTAGTGTATGTGTGTTTGCATGCATGTGCGTGTTACACAGCAGCATTGCAGAGATTTCTAACCACCTTAATGTCACTGCTGGTGTGAGTATAGTTTCTAGCCAAAAATATCCAACTAACAGCAGTCCTACCATGTCAGTGTCAGTGCTGTGTAAAGGATCAGGTAAAGGATGTGAAGCTTTGGCATCTTATGCCCAGGCTCTCAACTCAATTCTTATTTTATAAATTTAGTAATTTAGTAAGTAGTAAGTAAGCAAAGCACATTTCAGTTAATCAACAGTATTACAGTGTTAAAACAGAGGACTAGTCTTCAAAATAATGGATTATTGGTTAATTATACTGGATTACTTCAGGAAAGTATAAACAATGCTAATTAATTAATCAGCAAAATGACCAGAATGACTGTGAAATGCTGAATGTTTTTATCACATTATCTCTCTGGGGAAAGGAAGAGGGCTTGTGGTTAGAAAAGGTCAGCATGATATATGATGAGAAAAGGTCCCTTAGGAGCAGTGACCCAGTAACATACCTGGTCTATTGTGTTTGTGTCAGCAGAGAATCGGTTCAGAAGGCTTCCCAAAGGAGTTGTCTCAAAAAGCCTGATCAAAAAACATACAAAGCATCATACAGAAGGCACAGATATATCCTCCAATTATTGTTTAGAATGCAGTGTCCAATTTCAATGTCTCTTTGTGACACCAGATAGTAGGAACCGGTACTGTGTACAGATGTAGAACAATAAAGGTAAACTGTACATAATGTGATTCTGGTTATTTTGATTAAGAGTAATGGGATGAGCAAAGGACAGTCTATGATTACATCAACATATTTCTTAGGAGATACAAATTTACAGTTCAAATGTGAAATTAGCCACTGAAGCAAGGGTGAGTGCTTCTCATTCTCAAATATTTTTCTAAATTCTGAACCAAGAGTTAATTAATATTAGTAAAAAAATGATAATTAAATAGTATCTAGTAAATCTTATTAAATCTATACTAAAAATTACTTTCATTAGTAATGGCATCCATATACCTTATTACAGTGCAATACTGTCTTGGGTTAATGTCTAATGGCTCTGAGGCATAGGAGGCGTAAATGGGTCAGGCATCTTCTGCCACCTGACCACACACAGTGTTTAATTACAATTACCCTCCTCATTACCCACCAGTGCTGTGCTGTTACCATGGAAGTAAAAGGAAAAAGCACTGTTTGCTGTCCTGAGCTCAGACAGATGGGACAAATCAATCAGCAGGCAAATAGCTCAGTGGAGCCTGACTATGCAACAAGGTTGCTTAATGGTTTTATTGTCATCTTCCTCTCTTTCTCTCTTTCACTCTCTCTCTCTCTCTCTCCCCATCACACACACACACATGCACCAAAGAAATCAATGAAACACATTAACAATAATAACAGAGGAAATACCTCATGGGAGCGAGTATGATGTTATTAAGCAGGTTACGGTGCAGCTCCTTGGCCACCTTCAGCCCCGTCCACTCCACAGCCACAGATGTGACCAAACACAAAGCGATGCCCAGGCAGCACAGCACACTGAACACCAGCAGGTATGATGAGTGACTGAATCCACAGTCCTGCAATCAACAGCACATACAATCTGTACAATACTTCTTACAAACCGGTTTGTGTGTCTCTGTAGAGGATGAACCTAATAACTCTTAGACCCATGACACTAATGATCCAGCCAAAACCCCAAAACAATTAAAGCATGAGTCTGTATAAGCCTTATAATGCATTCTAATGAAAAACATAGGTTTATTAGTAAAATAGGAGATGCAACATGCAAGCAAACAAACAGACAGACAAGTACACAAACTACTCAAAATCTCACCCATCTACAAATTCTATTTAACAAGCAGGGATGAGTTCTGAAATATGTATTTACTGTATAAAGTACAAAATTCTTTTTTTTTTTGTATTTATCATGGGAAAAATCAGTATGGGAATAACAAACAATTTGGCAATGCTTAACATTGCTTTGTAACATGGTTGAATATCATAATATTAACAAAGTATTAGTTTGTTTAATGTTAAAGCTGTATTAGTCCACAATGTACAACATGAACCAAAATGATTGGGAAAAAAATCTGAGGGTGAAAAAGGTTCTAATATTTGTGCCTAGAGACCAGAGTTCAGTAACATATCAACCTTTAAAAAATGGTGCTAATTTATGCGGATTAATTAATAGTCATAGATTGATAAAAATCATTAATCAGGTATATGCTGGTACATTTGGAACATTTGGTACATTAAAATTTAAGCAAGTGTGATAAATTAATTTTTGAGTATTTTCTGTAATATATAAAAATATATTTGCAGTTCTTAACAATAAGCATACAAACAAAATACAATTTAAGGTTTTCTTGCTATATAAATAGAATACCAGTTCTGGCTGTCTAACTGATAGAAACATGTGTTTATCCACTAATTTAGTCCCTGTCCTGTTTTCTTAATGCACCTGCTCTGCAGACCACAAATCAAAATGATTCGTTGTGCTTGTTCACACTGAACATCTATGTGAAAAGCCTGAAGGACATGAGAACCCTGCACACTTTATTTAAACCCTGTGTGTGGGTGTGTGTTTCATACTAACAGTCAGGACAAAATAAACATAATATCTAATACCTTTTCCCCATAAATCAAAGCAACAAATTGCAGAGGATTAGGGAAATTTGAGACTGAAACACACACAAACACACACACAAACACACACACACACACACACACACACACACATGGACTAGGTTACACATGGCTCTACTTCCTGTATATAACTATAGCTCATGATGTGCATTCAGTGATCCGGCATGTCTCAGCTGCACAGCTGATGTACTTGAATACCTCTGTCACTCTCTCAGATAACACCTTCCACCTGCTGTGGCTCTAATGTGTTAAGGACACAGTAACACCAACTCACACTGCTATAGCTTCAAAAGATTTCATAAGGACTGCTGGAGTGAGGTTTAGCAATGATGGAATAACATAATCCTCATGGAAAACACATATCTATTGCAAGTGTGACTTCAATGTAATGCATAGACCATTCCCAATGCTTTAAAATGGGAACATCTTTATACTTTTATCTTCATTAAAAATATCAGAATCAATATGTATGATGTGCAAACTGGAAAAAAAACAGCTAGCCAGTTAACAGCCAGTTAATTAGCTTATTTACTTTTAACTGCACTGTCATGTTTTCACAAATGTATATACAGTTACAGCTACTGCCCCTTAACTAATTTAGGTAGCTAGTTAGCACAGAACCATGGCCTGTTTTGTGACATACTGAACTAAGCTCATTAACACATAACAATAAAAACATTTGTAAACTGAAAGTTAAAAAAAAGGGGCTAAAAAGAAATTTTAACTATTGACTATGTCAAAAAATGCCCCAACGTTCGATCTAGAGTATATAACCAACATCAACCACCCAAGGACAGTTGGATATTTATTTATATCTTTTCACTTCAGGGGTATAAAAAGTGATGGAAACATGAACTGCTGATATTATCCTGTACCTGCACCAGTGTGCAGTTGTGCTGAACAGCATTGATCTTGGCATGGATGACGTCAGAGGTCCAGTGAGCGAGCCAGACATCAATGGCCACCATGAATGAGTGTTTGAGCAGCTGAGAGAGCAGAAGTAGGGGCAGCAGCAGCAGACCAGCTGAACTCAGGTACTTCCCACATGAACGCCAAGGAATGGTGGCTCTGTGCCTCATTGCCTGTGACAGGTTCTCCTCATCATCACTGTCCACCACCTCCTCTGCAGGTACACAATAACATGAGGTCAAACTGATTGACTTGTTTTGTGTTTAAACTGAAATGCATTTGCTGCCACTTAAGCAAAGTGCAAATACAGCAAGGGTGAGCAAGCTTTGCCAGGAGTCTGTAAAAGCAATAATTAATTCAGTGATGAAAACTACTGAATTGCTAAGCACTTTGATTGATGATTCATTATGAAACATGGTTTTGTTTTTGGCCTGCAATCATTCGGCTTTCATATCCATTCCGCAAGCCCCAGACCCCACCACACCACACCCCACCCCACCTCCATGGACATGCAATTTCAAACAAAATCTTGACCTGATGATTCATGATACAGAGAAGCGGCAAAACTTTGGAATCATTTTCTAGAACATTTTAGGAATGTAAGCCCTATATGTGTTTTTAAAGATAGATTAAAAACATATGTTCTAAACTTATAGGCATACTTATATTATAATATACTTGGGTATTTTATCATCTTATATGTGAATTTTGTGACTAGCAGTAAATTTCATAGTTAATTAATTGACTGTTTTATCAATAACACTTTATATTTTAAACTTTTAAAGCACTTTTAGGACATTTTGATTTTAGGATTTTGGATGCTAAATAAAATATATTATTATTATTGTTATTGTTGTTGTGCATGAAGATTCTGTCACTTGTCAGAAGCAGAAGCAATTTTTGGGCGTCAGCGGCATATATCATGCAGTTACAAGGCACACTCTTTACTACATAATACATACCACACTACTCCAAAGCTGTAAATACACAGCATTATTCTCTACATCACCTACAAAATAAAGACCAAGACCCCAGATGTAATGACAGTATCAAACGTCCAGATTAGTCACACAAAGGGATGAATATGAGGGATGAAGTGGGACCGGGTCCCCATTCATTATGTGATGGATATATAATGTTGATAAATGTCTCTCTAGGAGGAGTGCCTACACAGAGCTCATATTAATGTCTTCCACATGCTCCCAATTCTAAATTTAGATGCAACCTCATGCTGTAATTTTAAGTGCACAGAAGAGAGTGCTGGGAGAGGAGTTGGAGGGAAACAAACAAAAATAATACATAATCAAACAGTATGGCACAAAAGCAGGTAGCTGTTAATGCTTATGATTATTAGGAGCTACTTTATTCTACATGAATGCAGGCATGCAGCCAAGCGCAGTGACAGAGTACACTACACCACTTTACACAAGCTTTACACAGTTACCAAACCACTGTCCACCCACACCTGTGAGTGCAATCCCCAGGGCTGCAGGGACACACAGACCAGAGAACCACCAACACTCATCAGAGACAGAGACAGAGAACACAGCCTGATAACATTCCGCATGAGCAACATGTAAGACGAACATCAGTTTAATGCATCCTGTCGTGTACTGAAGGGTCCACTTTCTTTATCTAGTCCCGGGATAAATAATGTGGTGCCATTACACTTGCTCAGTTCTACTGGCACTTTGGGGTAGCATTCAGGCACCCTTGAGATACAGGCTGGAAGAGCGCTGACCTCTATGCTTCTTTATCTTGGCTATTTTGACAGCAGCACAGTGTGTAGCCTTGTATGAAATGCCATTTCATCTACAGCCTTACAATTTTATTCAGTGGATTAAGCTTCAGTGCAGGTTTTGACACACTATGAGCACTTACAAATATCAAGTGTTTATCTTGTAATAGTCATATTGTGTCACAGACTGCAAAAAGTGCTACTGTAGTTGTAATTAATTAGCTAATGTATAACAAGGTCACAGCTTATGTTTATGGAGCATGCACCTAATCTTTTATTTGATAACTTGCTAATTATCCTTAGTTCACATTCTAGTTTTTGTTCAGTAATCACTATCTGAGAATCACTATCTATTCTGCAAACAGCATTCTAGGTGCATTCAGCAGAATAAAAATAGAGTTATCTAAAACCCAATTTGTATGAACCAGTAAGCAATATTGAATAAAGAAATGTCACATGCACAATACTCAAGCTGTACAATCAACTATACTTGGAATTCGATTAAAAAGTTCTGAAAAATAAACTACCTCTTATGTTAGAAAGTCTGAAAGGGATCCTCAACCCAGAGATCATCATATGACATCATATCAGCATTGCTACTCACATGGTGAACAGTACATAAAGCGCAATTTCTCTACTCGTAAATTCAATTACATGAATTACATTATCATGACTGTTAAAGCTCGATCATATCATACACATTACCTAAGTTAATCTGTTGATAATAAAAGACAAGCTTTCATGAAGGCATTTTTTAATGAGTTCTGAATTATTTATTATTATTATTATTATTATTATTATTATTTACTCCAATGCAACAGGTACCTTTAAACAAAAAAGAAATCTGCTAAAAGTCTAGAAGAGCAAACAGTAACACAGCTGTGTTACTGTCATTTTATGCAATATTGCAGAAAATATATTAGCAAGTGAGCAGATTTTGAGTCTATTATGTCTATTATTTCTCAATATTGTATTGTACATATAAGGTAACCTTATATGTACAAACCGGATTCCAAAAAAGTTGGGACACCCAACAAATTGTGAATAAAAACTGAATGCAATGACGTGGAGGTGCCAACATCTAATATTTTATCCAGAATAGAACACAAATCACAGATCAAAAGTTTAAACTGAGTACATGT
>JAOVYV010000009.1:7734232-7748987 GCA_025674545.1 Hassar affinis
ATCTCCACATCATTGCATTCAGTTTTTATTCACAATTTGTTTAGTGTCCCAACTTTTTTGGAATCCGGTTTGTATATGTAATCTTATTTATTGAATAATCTCATAATAGGAAATATTAGATAATTGTACTCTTAACCAAAATATATTCACTGCTTAAGATATCATTTATGCACTGAAGAAAAGAGAAAAACAGGCCTTGGAAGGGTTGCGCTTGTCTTTTCACCATTACTGATTACTATGGCTAGGCTGAATGCCAGGGTCCGGCAGCTGCCCAGTGACCTCCATCCTTGATTTAAAAATAGGTCACAAAGATCATTATCCTCACAGAGGACAAAAACACAACTTTGAGTAACAAGAGTAATGGCAGATACCAGTTCAGAGGGGCATGTGGAAGTTGGCCAACCTTAAACAGGCTGTTAGACAGATAGGATGCCTTTAAATAAAGGTGTGACTGCATGAAAGCAAACTCTTCCCAGATCATTTACACCAAGGAATGCCATCTTAAGCAGACCATAAGCACAAACAATGCACACTGATAGCAAAAAGATATATGAGAGAGAAATGTTCAACAGAAATATGCCAGTGCAGACTTTGTAGTGTGTATCCTCCTACCTTCCTCTTCTTCCTCTGTCTTCAGTGCCTCTCTGGAGTACATGGCCCTTCTCAGATTCTTCCTTTCCAGTACTGTCATACTTTCTGCTACAGTCTCCTAAACACAGCCAGGTTTGCTTATTCACTTATGAAGTAAATACTTTGCACAATTACTAATTTCCATTATTATAGTCCCTGTAAATTTAAGTGAAGACAGAGCAAGTTATAATATGTAATCAGGTGGATGTTTGAGTTTCATGGTAGGGCAGACAAGACTAGAGACACACAGGCTACAAGTTAGCTCTTGTTCTCACTTATCTTTTACCAGATATAAATAATATTTCTATGAGCAGCTTTTTTTTGAAGGTAAGAATATAAAAAACATTACTGAAAAGCAAAGCCTCCACCCTGAATACTTTGCTTTGCCAGAAAAATGAATGGAACAGCCATACCTCTGACAAGCAAATAGCTGACACTGGGGACTAAATATGCTAAAAAATATTTGCACAGAAATGTCACTAAATATAAATGTAGACATTTCAAAATTAATGTATATAAGGTGCCTTCCATAAAAGTCCCTATTAATTAGCTGTTGCTATAAAAATGATGCATTAGACTGAACACAGTGTTCAGTGTTATGGAAAATTAATGAACACCTTTAATGAACACCAGATTTGAGAATTTAAATTAGTTGTGGTATACACTGGCTATAATTTGTGTAGTCCAATATATCTGAAAGCAATAGAATTACAGTAGCCCAATAGGCAAGAGAAGTCCACTAGCAACTGATGCTGATGCCCCTGAGTGTAACTTAGTCAATGGCTATGCCATGTGCTGTATCTGTCCTCCGAAACACCTCTGGTATTTCTAAACTGGCATTTTCTCAAAGTTTAATATCTGAGAATATGCAATATTACAAGCTAGGCATGTGTATACAAGGGCCTGAAGCTACACTATTATGTCAGGAAAACTACCTTTCTGAAATAGCGATATTGCTGTCTTTAACTTGAGAGTGTATTTTGATGTGGCACAATAAGCGGCATGGGGGTACTACCCTCCCAGCCCCTCCTCTTATGTACAGTCATAACTGAAGATATCATTACAAGGTGTCTACTCCAATTTTAAGCTTCTCGTTAAATAAAATCCAACTTTAACCGGAAAGCCATGCTTGACTGAACAGAAGAGACTTGTGCAGTACGGCTGAAAATGAACATGTCCAAGATAGTCAAATCATCTTGCTTTCCTCATCTAGGATAGTGCTGTTGCTCCTTCTGTCGGCTGTACCTTCTCAAATTCCTGGTCCTTGCGATGCATGAGGGTTTTCCACTGCTCAAACAGTTCAGGTTCAGATTTCTGGATGTCTTTCAGCGTGCCCTCTGTCTGGATCGTACCATCCTTCATTGCAATGATCTATCAATAGCCCAAGCAGACATCCAACCCATTAGCACATTGCTTCTAATCAGACAGTCTTACTATTCCATATATTTAAGCAATGGAATAGGATGCTATTGAAGTAGATGTATATAAAACAGAATGGGTGGCAGCTGTGTCAAATTAAGAGCTGAGTAATGAGCATTGGTGGAGGGGTAAATAGCCATAGTGTCATCCATCATTGGCACAGAAGGAGGGAGATAAGTGTAGGAGCAAGCCTTTCATTATGCTAGTCACTGGGCAAGAGTGTGTTGATTCTAATCTATCAATCTAAACCTTTATGAAACCAAACAGTCTGGAAAATGTAATCTAAGCAGAGAAAAAGAAACCATTAAAGAAAAGCAACACCTTTTCGTCAATTATCAAGGCTACAAAATGACCGAATCAATACCCAGTCTGCATGAGGCAGGTACTGCAGTTTGTGTGTGACCAGCACTACCGTCCTCTTCTCCTCCCTGAGCAGTTTCAGAATACCCTCCTGCATCAGATGATCACTCAGATGGATGTCCAGTGCTGAAAACGGGTCATCCTGTGAAAAATATGGCAATGCATTGAAATGTAGCCTGATATCACATGTACATCCCTTAAGAGCATTTGCATAATATTGCAAACTCTAGGTTAAACCCAGTACCCTATAGGGTTCTTCAGGTTATCCTTCTGGGGAAACCTAAATGCAGTGTGTTTTATTAGTGATTGAAGCAAGCTAAGAACACTTAAAGAAATCGTTTGAGAAACCTTTTTCCAACAGTTAATTGGTGATTTTCAATTATATTAATTATATTATATAAGTATATTAATAAATTGAGTTTGAGTATAATCAGTAATAAATAAGACAGAACCACATCTAAAGCATAGAAAATGTGTCCAGATTCCCTTTTCAGAGAGGTTTCCACACAGAACACTTTTAGGGCCAAAGAGCCATTTTTCTAGGAGTCCATCTTATTATTGATTCACCCATTCAATCACATTGTATGTGCAGCTGTCTGTACTAACTCTGGAGTGTGTTGACTTACCAGGAAGACTACATTGGTGGTCTGATAGAGGGCACGGGCCACACTGATACGCTGCCTTTGGCCTCCTGAGAGGATTATTCCCTGACAAGAGACAACAGAGTTTCATCATAAGAGAAAGCACAAGATATAATATATGACACACTGCTTTAATATACACTACTTGACCAAAATACACCTGACCAACATCCCATTTAATTCCACATTTAATCCCCTTTGCTGTTATAATAACCTCTTCTCTTGTGGGAAGGCTTTCTGATAGATTTTGGAGCATGGCTGTGGGGATTTACACATTCAGCCACAAGAGTATTAGTGAGGTCAAGTGCTCATGTCATGTGAGAAGGAGAGCAGTCAATGTTCCCTGAGTTTTTCCAAACCAAGCTAGGCAAGCAGAATCTTTGTGGACCACACAGGAGCATTGTTATCCTGGAACAGGTCTGGGCCACTTAGTTCCAGTGAAGGGAAATGGCAATGCTACAGAATACAAATACATGCAATATAATTGTGTAATTCCAACTTGCATGTGGCAACAGTTTGAGGAAAGCCCACATGGGTGTAATAGTCCATGGGTGTCCACTAACCTTTGGCCATATGTGTACTTTTGTAATTATAGATTGTAATTATTGTAATTAAAGATTGTAATTATAGATCAAGAATGAAAAGGGAAAAACTGCATTGACTGCAGGAGCATCACAGACAATTTGACAGCCAGTATCTGTTTACAAACTGAACTGATTATGTTTATGTCCTTTTGATATGTTCTTTGGTTTGATGAGACTAACATTTAACTTTACAAAGTTCTAAGTTTGGAGGAAATCCAATGCTGGTCATCACTCTAAGAACATCATCCTCACAGTGTAGCAAGGTGCTGGTAGGTTCAAGCTGTGGGGATGCTTGTCATCAGCAGGGACTGGTTACGGTTTAGGGATGCAAATAAATGGCAATTCAGTAAGAAAACCTGTTTTACTCTGCATGAGACTTGATACCAGGGCAGAGGTTCACTTTCCTACAGAACAACTACCCTAAACATACAACCAAAACTACAATGGAGTGGTTAAAGCCAAAAACCTGGCTTTGTTAGAATGACCCAGTCAAAGCCCAGACATCAATCCATTGGAGAAACTGTAGCAAGACATGGGACTTGCAGTTCACCAATGGCAGCTTTCAATTCTGACATATTTGAACAATTTTGCCAAGAAATATGGGCAAACATATCAGGACCCAGATGTGCATAACTGATAAAGACATACTGAAAAAGATTTTCAGCTGTAATTGCAGCTAAAGGTGGTTCTAATAAGTATAGTCCAAGGGGGCTTATGAGGACAAAGGCTCCTTATCATGATTACTTTAGTGCTCTTTGAGTGGGCTGGTGGCAGTTAAAGCAGCTCTTTGTGTGCCTCTTTTATAATCATACAGCAGATAGAAATAAAGCAAAACAGAGAGAGAGACTGAGAGAATAAGAAAGCACGGCAATATCAAGCAAACATTCTGTAAATGGGGAGTGATTTTTGTTGTGTGGTATGGAAAAAACAATGGGCAGATGATTACTGAACTCCAATCAATAGAATCTTTCAAACCACACAATATTGCAATAATATTTTGTTTTGCACATTACATTTTCTGTTAGGAAACTGTCACAGAAAAGTCTATATTAGATCTGAAGCTTTATGGATTAATGTGGGGGTTAACACCATACTCACCCTTTCACCAATCAGTGTCTGGTCCCCCTGTGATAAGATGTCGATATCCTGTTGCAATGAGCATGCTTCAACCACTGTCTTATACCTGTACAAACAATACAATCAATGTAGCTGGACACACAACACAGCAATACAGTCCTATTTTCTTCAACATGATATCTTGTTGACTGATGAGTAGAATTAAATTTTTCATCTTACTGCTATTTCTTTAGCATGTTTGAATATTCTGATATTCTGGATTTTTTCTAATATAAATTGAAGTGTGACAGTCTTAATGACAGACTGATTTGTCACATCTTTTAAGTGCACCCAGCACATTTACAGAAAGTGCAAGAGACAGGGAAGTGGGAAGCAAATCTCAAACATGATTGCATGATTGTTAAGGCAATTTACAGATGTAATAGAAATGAGTTAGGGTGACCTATACTGAATAATAAAAAGCAAGAGAGACTGACAGAGAAATAGGATAATTGAGAGAAAGAAGGACATGGTAAACACTCTTTTTTAGTTTTTTTAACAAAATTTCACCACAGCAACAGAAGGCCATATACTGCTTAATGTCCTCTGAGAGACAGTCCATTAAAAACACAGGCTGGTGACAGCACCATAATAAACATGAATGAGTCTTTTTTTGAAAATGGTATTTGGAGGTCTGATAAGATAAACCCTGCCAGCGGTATCCAGATGGATAAACAGCGGCATATGGTGTACCAATTTGGATTCTTTAACAAGCGTGAAAAAAGGTCGGGTCTCAAATCTACAGAACAAAACACAGTCATTACTAAGAGCATCTGAATATATCAACATATGAATCAACATACAAATGTCTGAATGTCTTTTATGACTTTCTTAACAATAAAATGCAGAACTGAGATCCTAAGGAGGATAAATGAAAGCTTCCACCAGCAAAATGGTAACATATAAAAGGACTGACTGCCACAAGAAATTAATTTAAGTACTACCTTTGTTTGATTAGAGGCATCTCAAAGGTGATGTTCTCGACCACAGAGGCATTAAGAAGCCAGGGCTTCTGGGAAGCATATGCAACAGCACCTCTTTTCCTTTGAGAGATAGTTTGATAGTAGATAGATAGATAGATAGATAGAGATAGAAATAGAGAGAGAGAGAGAGAGAGAGAGAGAGAGAGAGAGAGAGAGGCTACTCTGTCAGCTCCAGCCTGCACATGTCTGCAAAGGGCCTCATATTTCAGTATGTTAATTATGAATCAATACAGATTAGCCTGATCCAAGCTTTCAATATTCTATTTATGCATTAGGCTAAATTCAAAATCCTTTTTTAAATTCTAAATATACAGTACTGTGCAAAATTTTAGACAGATGTGAAAAAAATGCTGTAAGCTAAGAATGCTTCCAAAAAGTTCCAAAGTTTATTTTTTATCAATTTACAAAATGCAAAGTGAGTGAACAAAAGAAAAATCTAAATCCAATCAAAAGTTTGTGTTGCTACTCTTTTCCTTCAAACCAGCATCAAATCTTATAAGTATACTTGCACAAAGTCAGGGATTTTGTAGGATTATAATCAGGTGTATGATCAACCAAATATACCAAACATGTGCTAATAATCATCGATGACAAACACATCAAACTTATTGCCCTTTAAAATCAGAAGATGTCCAGCAGCACCATCAGCTCAGAACTGGCAGAAACCAGTGGGACCCAGGTACACACATCTACTGTCCAGAGAAGTCTGGACAGAAGTGGTCTTCATGGAAGAGTTCAGCCAAAAAGGCATACCTCTGAAATGGAAACAAGGCCAAACTATGCACAAAAACATAGGAACTAAAAACATAGAAAAAATAGATAACATAGAAAACATAGAAAAATGGCAGACGGCAAAAGGCAAAGTTTTAAATATTTGGCTGCAACAGAAGGCAGTTGTCCAAAGATACTGTCAGACATACTGTTTGCAGGCAACAGTGAAGCATGGTGGCGCTTCCTTGCAAGTTTGGGGCTGCATTTCTGCAAATAGAGTTGGAGATTTGGACCCAAATTTATTCTGCAGCAGGACAACAACCCCAAACATACAGCCAATGTCATTAAGAACCATCTTCAGCGTCAAGAAGAACAAGTCCTTGAAATGATGGTATGGCCCCACAGAGCCCTGATCTGAACATCATCAAGTCTGTCTGGGATTACATGAAAAGGGATTAAATGAAAAGAAAGAAGGATTTGAGGAAGCCTACATCCACAGAAGAGCTGTGGTTAGTTCTCCAAGATGTTTGGAACAACCTACCAGCTGAGTTCCTTCAAAAACTGTGTACCTCAAAGAATTGATGCTGTTTTGAAGGCAAAGGGTGGATAGATCATCACGCAAACAAAACAGTATAATAAAATGAGAATGGAAGAAACAACCCTCTTTCAAATCTATATCCATGACTGATACTCAAAACTACTATAAATAAAACTATTCTTTATGCATGTCTTATGTGTTTTTCTGTGAGAGTGTATGTATACATACCGGAATTCTTCATCAGCAGATGCATCTGGACTGAAAACAAAAGTATGTACAAACACACACACACACACACACACAAACACTATGTCATAAATCCACTAAGGGGACTCATCAATAAGGCTAAGATCAAAAGATTTTCAGAGGAAAAGTGTACTGCATACTGATCATAATTTATGTACAAGAATAATACTGAAAATGTAAGGGTTTAGTAAGCTAAAATCTGAGTTCAGGTATGAGTTGAAATTTAGATCCATATCATGGGAAATGTCCTTGTTTGGAAGTCCTGGACCCTTAAAAGGTCACACAGCCAGAAACAGCCAAAAGTAAAAACCTCTGTCTATTCTGGTCATGATGTATGCTCTGTCTGTCCTTGGCTGCTATTCCAACTTAGTTCATGAAAACAGCAAAGTGCACACATTTGAGCACACACACACACACACACACACACACACACATGCTTCCTGAGAGAGGACGAGTACAGTCTCAGGTTTGGGTCACAAAGGGCATGACAAAGAACAACCTAGCATTCTATTTCTAAAGCTCTGTGGCAGTTATTTAAACCACTCATCGCTCTCTCTCTTTCTCTCTCTCTCTCTAATTTATATAATATATAAAATATATACAGGCACACTTTGTAGTTTTACAGATAGAGATTGTAGTCCTGTTTTTTTGCATACTTTGTTAATCCCCTTTTATGCTGTTCTTCAGTTGTCAGGTGGTGGATGATTGTCAGCACTGCAGTGACACTGATGTGGTGGTGGTGTGTTAGTGTGTGTTGTGCTGGTAGGATTGGATCACACACAGCAGTGCTGCTAAAGTTTTTAAAGTTTCTAGTTTCTCTACCTTATAGATGTAAAGTCAAAGACAGTATCTCATCTGTTGCTGCACAGTTTGTGTTAGTCATCCTCTAGTCCCTCATCAATGGTCACAGGTTGCTGCCCACAGGACAGTGATGGCTAGATATTTTTGATTGATGGACTATTCTCAGTCCAGCATTGATACTGTGGGGTGTAAAAACTTCAGCAGCACTGCTGTGTCTGATCCAACTGTATCAGCACAACAGTGTATCTACACAAGAGTATACATACAGATAAGCCATGTATTTATTTACTGTAAATGTTTCATTGGCTATGTTCATTGGAAAAAGATCATGGTGGGTAAGGTATCAATTTAACAAACATGGTGGTAAGTAAAATGCTTTGCTTTGAGAATGAGATGCTATGATTTGAGTCAGTTCTGGTATAGCTATGTGCTACAGGAAAATGTACATAGTCCTAATCAATTTAATTGGTTTTGAAAGGCTATAACTTTTATAAAAGTTCAGTTAAGGCAAACCTGCAGCTTTGAGAGCTATTAGAAAATGTCAGCATTTCATCATGTAAAGGGCATTCCTGGGCTTGCACACATACAAATTGTAAACAGAAAATGGTTTAGAAAACAATTGCCTGAAGTCTGAGGACTGCTACTAACCCAGCTTTTTCCCCAAAAACTACATTGTACTATTGGATCGACAAGGAGAAGAGAAGGTGGGAGCAAGACTGCAGCTGAGCACACAGAGCTTGAGTGAGAATAGATTTGGGACTTAGCCATCTTATTACATAGACCAGCAGAGGTAATCAACGAAAGAAGCTTACAACCTTCCATAACCCACCAGAGAGCAAATGCTGCAGAGCATAATGCTCAAGTACATATACATGCAACACATAGGAGGTTTGTTATTGGGATGCAGCACTGTCATACTTTATATCA
Organism: Hassar affinis; assembly: GCA_025674545.1. Lineage (NCBI taxonomy): Eukaryota > Metazoa > Chordata > Actinopteri > Siluriformes > Doradidae > Hassar > Hassar affinis. Next base: position 7,743,189 of record JAOVYV010000009.1, read on the forward strand.
AATTAAATTAACCTATGCCAGAATAATACTTACACAAAACAATACACAAAATTAACATTTATAACATACATATATACAATATGTGCTAGGGATTAAATGCAGGATCTGTACCTTTCATCTCCTTCTGAATCCAGCTTTGGAATACTGTAATGAGATGAAAGAAACATTTTAATATAAAATATAAAATGCCCATTATACATAATAACATCAATTATTAATTATTATGATTTCTCTTTAGTTCTAATTCTCTCTAGTTTTAATATTACAATTATCTGCAATTACATTAATGGTAATTACAGTACTATCATATTCATTATTTCAAGTGGGCTTTTTCTGATGCCACATGTAGGGCTGTATTCAGAGTTGTGGAGTAAGGAAAAGTCTCCCATTCTACCCAAAGGTGTTCTATTAGATTCAGATCTGGTGACTGGGAAGGCCACTGAAGAACACTGAACCTTTGGCACCTTTCAGCCAGTTTGAGATTACTTTTGCTTTGTGACTTGGTGCATTATCATGCTGGAATTAGCCATTAGCCATAGGTTGTGGTGATGATTGATTGGTAGGTACTATGGTTGATTGGTACTAACGGGCCCAAAGTGTGCCAAGAAAACATCCCTACACCATGGCACTACAGCGTGGACACAAGGCAGGTTGGGTCCATGGATTCATGGTGTTGATGCAAATTTCTATCCCTACTATTCGTGTGCCTCAGCAGAAATCAAGATTCATCAGACTAGGCTACATTTTTCTCTTCAACTGTCCAGTTCTGGTGGGTCTGTGGCCACTCCACTCCACTACTGTTGTAGCCTGTCTGCCTCAAGGTGTGACATCAAGGTTGTGCATTTTTAGATGCATTTCTGATCACCACAGTTGTACAGAGTGGCTGTCTGAGTTACTGTAACCTTTCTTTCAGGTCAAACCAGTCTGGCTGTATGTTGATCTTTCTAATTAATAATGTTTCTGTCTGCAGAACTGCTTCTCACTGGAGGTTTTTTATTGCATCATTCTAAGTAAACTCTAAAGTTGTGTGTGAAAATCCCAGGAGATTAGCAGTTACATTAGCAAACACTCAAAACCACCAAATCACACCCAAAAGGTCACAGCAAATATTGATTTGATTTTGATTTCTGTTCTGTTCATTCACTGCATTTTGATACTTGATGACACACACACACACACACACACACACACTAATCTTTGAACAATCAGAAAATGCTTATTGTAAACATGATTAACACATGTTAAGCAACACTTAGCATGAAAATGATACCAGCATGCTTTCATCTTTATACTGCCTCATTATGCAGCTTTACAAATAATAAACGAGACTGAGGCAATATGACTGATTTGCCATAGTTAAATGAAAGTCTGATAAATGATGTAGATAGACATGAAAGGTTTCCTGCTGCATCCCAGATTGTCAGATTGCCAGAAGTGAAGACCATTTCCTTTTGATATATAAAAACTGACCAACATTACACAGTCCACAAGGTCACGTCAGCAACACACAAACATTTAGAATTAGTTTCTTACTGAGGATCAGATAAAGAGGCTGTTTTAATACAAAGGCCCTCTAAAAAGTACAGTGGTGCTTGAATATTTGTGAACCCTTTGGAATTATAGTGCCTTGCAAAATATTCATACCCCTTGAACATTTCCACATTTTTTCACATTAGACCCACACACCTAAATGTATTTTATTGGGATTTTATGTGATAGACCAACACAAAGTAGCAAGTAATTGTGAAGTGAAAATAAAATGCATACATAGGTTTAAACATTTTTAATACATAAACATCTGAAAGGTGTGGCATGCATTTGTATTCAGCCCCCTGTACTCTGATACCCCTAAATAGAATCCAGTGTGATCAACTGCCTTCAGAAATCACCTAATTAGTAAATAGTAAACAGTCTATCTGTGTGTAATTTATTCTCAGTATAACTACAGCTGTTCTGTGACCTCAGAGGATTGTTAGAGAACATCAGTGAACAAACAGCATCATGAAACCAGAGAACACACCAGACAGGTCAGGGAAAAAGTTGTGGTGAAGTGTAAAGCAGGGTTAGGTTATAAAAAATATCCCAAGCTATGAACATCTCATGAAGCACTGTTCAGTCCATCATCTGAAAATAGAAGGAGTATGGCACAAACTGCAAACCTACCAAGACATGGCAGTCCACCTAAACTGACAGCCCAGGCAAGGAGAGCACTAATTAGAGAAGCAGCCAAGAGGCCCTTTGTCACTCTGGAGGAGCTGCAAAGATCCTCAGCTCAGGTGGGAGAATCTGTCCACAGGACAACTATTAGTTGTGTACTCCACAAAAAAATGGCCTTTATGGAAGAGTGGCAAGAAGAAAGCCATTTCTGAAAGCAGTTTGCCACAAGCCATGTAGGGAACACAGCAAACATATGGAAGAAATGTAAAATGTTATGTGTGGCAGAAAACTAACACCCTGAACACACCATCCTCACTGTGAAACGTGGTGGCAACATCATTCTGTGGGGATACATTTCTTCAGCAGGGACAGGGAAGCTGGTTAGAGTTGATAGGAAGATAGGAAGGCTGCAAAAGACTTGAGACTGGGGCAGAGGTTCACCTTCCAGCAGGACAACGACCCTAAACATGCAGCCAGAGCTACAATGGAATGGTTTAGATCAAAGCAAATTCATGCGTTAGAACGGCCCAGTCAAAGTCCAGACCTAAACCCATCGAGAATCTGTAGCAAGACTTGAAAATTGCTGTTGCTGCCAAACTGACTGAGCATGAGCTTTTTAGCAAAGAAGAATAGGCAAAAGTTCCAGTTCCTGTAGATGTGTAACACTAGTAGAGATATACCCCAAAAGACTTGCAGCTGTAATTGCAGCAAAACGTGGTCCTACAAAGTATGGACTTACGGGGATTGAATACAAATGCACACCACACTTTTCAGATTTTTTTATTTATTAAAAATTTTGAAAACTGTTTATCATTTTCTTTTCACTCCTCTGTTCTATCACATAAAATCCTAATACGATACATTTAAGTTTGTGGGTGCAATGTGAAAAAATGTGGAAAGGTTCAAGGGGTATGAATACAATTGCAAGGCACTGTATCTACATTTCAGTCTAAATTTGACCTAAAACTTCATCATATTTTCACACAAGCCCTAAACGTACATACAGAGAATCAGAGAAAAAAACATTAGACTTATTGTTATTATTTTAGTCATATGTGAACCTTAAGTATTAGCTCATAATTTGAAGCTGAAATTAGTCAGATGTTTTCAATCAATGGGATGACAATCAGGTATGAGTGGGAGACCTGTTTTATTTAAAGAAGTTTGGGTAGTGTGTAATGGCACTAACAAAGGAGATTTCTCAGAACCTCAGAAGTGGAGTTGTTGATGCTAAGTTGTTGATAAGAATAGGCTTAATAATTTTACATTTATCATATTAATATGAGAAAGAGCAAATAGGGACTATAAGTCTATTCTAACTATTTTTACTTGATATATATTTTTTGCAGGGTAAACATATTTAGCTAATGTTTTTGCAGACCTCTGCAAAAAAACATCATCAAATTATTAATTGGTCAAGTTTTCGGTATCTATACTGGCAGGAAAAACATATTGCACAAATACTGTATACATGAGCTTGCCATAAATTCAGATACTGCTAATTATGCATACACACCTGCATTACCTGCATACTAACTAGCTGAAGATATCGTACTCTGTCTGGGTCACAGATCTATCGATTCCAGCTTTTCAATTACCAGGCAGACCTTTGAAAATTTCAATTTATATAAAGCCTGCCCTTTTATCCCCAGGGAGCTGCACTCAAATAAACATTTGCACAGTCAAGACACATGGCAGCCCTGTTATTTAAAGGTTCAGTGTGTAGGATTTAGGGGGATTTATTAAAAGAAATAGAATATTATTAGAAGAATTATGTTTATATTAGTGTATCATAATTTGTAACTATGAATTATTATGTTTTTTGTTAGCCTAGAATGAGCCCTTTATGTTTACATGAGAGTGGGACCTCTTCCGTAGAGAAAGCCATATTGCGCCCCCTTCTCTCTACAGCTTCTCTGCAGTAGTCAAGAACAGACAATGCATTTTGTAATTCTCATTTTTATGTTTAGCGAGCAGCTTTATTTGAAGATGAAAAATAACAGGAATCAGTGGTTGCTGGTGCTGGCTAACAAGTTTGAAAACCCACATTTTGAGAAATGGTGGATCGTAGTTATTAATTAGCAGGAAAAAGGCAAGAGAACATGAAGCTAAATGAAATAGGGACAGGCACTGGCAGGCACTGGCAGAAAACACAGATAAACATTGGTAAACAGATGGAAATCACTGATGAGGGGTAAATGTTTTCAAAGTGATGCCAGAGTTGCCTATTTTCTACTGAACATGTAATTCAGACGTAATTAAATGCAATTTGTTGGTTGGTAACTTTCACATACATTACAAAGTGTTTTTTTTTAACTGTCAAATTTTTCTCTGTCCGCATTCAGACAAATCATGCCTTCGGCTACCAACCATACTCCCACAGTGCTCAGCCAATACTAGTGAAGAACACTGACACTTCTAACCAAGGAGTGGAACAGAAGGGAAAAAGTACAAAGCTGCAATAACAGAACCGCTTGCTACAAATCATCTGGTATTATGCTCTGATCTGATCAATAATACAATAATGCAATTCAATTACTGACACTGATAAATGCACTGTACTGTAATCCTTCTATCCAGGCTTTGTCTCTGCAAATGAAGAACTTAAAATGTTACCACAATGAAGAAAAGGAAGTTTGAATGTACTACACTATGCTATGGGCACCTGACAGCCACTGTAGGTTATACCAGATGCTTTTGAAAGGGATGGGATAAGGAAGCTGTATTCATTTGTCTGTAACCAGCAACCTCACCCCTAGATACCACTAGATCCTACACAATGCACCTATAAGAGTCATATTGGAGGATGACATCAACAAACATAGCCAAAGGAATGAAATAAATGTTGATGTGTTGCAAGATTTGTATATGACATGCATTTGCGGAATATGTACCTGTTCCATGTCACAGTGCCGGAGATCCTTTGCATCTCCCCCAGTGCAGCCAGTAACAGAGAGGATTTTCCACAGCCCACCTGACCCACTATCATAGTCAGCTGACCTGGTGGGAAACACATACACGCACACATACATGTGCACACCAAAGCACACACATACACATCCACCCATCCCTCCCCACACACACACATACACAAGTGTTTGCGCGCACATGCACACCCACCCACATACACACACACATACACACATATATACACACACAAATAAGGAAGGAGAACATACATTTCACCCATTATCATGCTGTACTGCAATTTTATAGGCATTTTTGGAAACTCACCGAATGGAATCTTTATGTTTACGTTGGAAAGTGTGGGTGCTCCATCAGTCCAGCTGAAATATCCATTGTTTATCTGTCAAAATTGTCACACAACAAATTATCCTCAGCTCCAAAATACTTATGCAATATTTTATACATAGGATGCATGTGTAGCACACCCTCTTAGTGGGGTATTCATGCAATTTTCTCATTTTATTGTATACAATTCAAACAAAAACACAATGTATAACCTTAACCTGTTTTTAACTTTAACCACTGCACATTGTTGCCAAATGGTAACATAAAATTTTATGTAAAGTAAAGTAAATCTACACACTCCTCCATTTCACACAATATTCATTCATTCATTCATCTTCTTGGCCGCTTATTCCTTTTCAGGGTCACGGGGGAGCTGGTGCCTAGTCGGCC
>JAOVYV010000009.1:7786264-7809080 GCA_025674545.1 Hassar affinis
AAAGATGGAGACCAGGGTGCCTGAGGCTGAGCTCGGGGCGTGGCAGGGGGTGGCCGTCCATGACTGACTGAAGCAGGAGTCACTCTAGGAGCAGGTGGAGAAGGTGGGCGCTGAGGAGCTGGGTGTGAAGGTGGGGGAGGATAGGGGGGAGGGAGAGAAGGCCTTGGGGATGGAGAAAGGTGAACAGATTTGTGATAAAAGTGGGGTGAAGGTGGAGGAAGCGGTAAAGGTGGTGGGAACTGATTGGACGTGGGTGGAGTGGGGGCCAGTTTTTTCAGAGGCTGTCTTAGGCTCTGGTCCACCTCATCCAGGTTGATGTCATCCAGGTCTGTAGTGGCAAGCTGAAAACCTCCAGGGAATCTTTTCACAGTGGATACGGGAGATCGAGATGGACTCATCTGCACAAAACAACTCATGTGATTAAAAATCATAACCTGTCCACCTCACAGAAAGCACCGCAACCCCAACTCACACACAATGACTGCAGAAATTCACACAAAATAACCATAAAATCAAAACAAGCTTTGCAAATCTTCATCTGGCCTGTGCTTTTACCTCGGGAGAGTCATTCTCCACAGAGGAAATCTGCTCCAGTCTAGTCTGGCAGAGTCTCTCCACCCAGTACTGCACTTTCTCTGACTCCTCCAGATCCTCCCGCTCAGTCTCCGTTACCTGCCCACACCAGCACACGCTGAGACGCAATAACACCTCTGAGGCATTACACAGACCATTGCACTGGCTTTCCATTGCACAACAAAAAACTCTTTTGACCTATTACAGTCCCCACAACAAGCTTTAGAAACATATCATACAGGGGATAACATAAGAACATAATAAAACAGAGGTAATTCCACTACAATCACACGAGTGAAGATTGTACCTCTTGCAAGAGGCGATTAATTTTCATCTGCTTCTCTCGCTCAAGTATCTCTTCCTTTTCCTTGGCCAATTTCAGCTCAAACTCCATCTCTTTCTTGTTCCTTTTCTCTGTTGGAAGTGTGTCTGTCTTGGACATCTTTTTCTTCTTCTTCTTTGTCTCTTTTCCTTTCTGAATATTTAAAGTGATTTTTTTTCTATATTGTATGCATGTTTGTTTTTATGCACACCACAAAATAAACCATCCGCATGCTGCACATCCAAACACAACAGATACTATATAGGATGCTTTCACAACGACTTCATCATGTTAATGTTACTAAAATTAATGTGTAAATACATTTTTACAGTGAAGCTAAAAGGACTGCATCACAAACAATGCTCTCCATTCCAACACACAGAGTACCTTTCTGAGTGTGGGCAACTTTCCTTCATAGCGGTAAAACCAGTTGCGAGCTATGGGATGAAGATTAAAAAGAGTTAAATGACAAGAGGAGACGTGTTCCGACCAGATAACTTAAATTCAACAGCTTCCAAAATGACCCAACCAAAAAAATAAAGCGAAAGGGCTTGCACCATTTTATGCAGTGTGATGCATAAAGAGAAAGTGGAGGAAGGAGTTGTCAAAGAAAAACTTTTCCGTGCAGAGATTGATACAAGACATATTTCACTTAGTTTGGCTCCACTCACTTCTGTGCCCTCTATTTCTTCATCGTCATCAGTGTCAGCTACAGCAGCTGTACAGAGCAGGAGCACAAGCCACAGCAGACACATGCAGAGTGAGACAAAAGGAGAAAAGAGAAAGAGATTGCATTCATAAAAGCTGAATGCATATCCAGTCATGTGACAGATGACTACAAAAGGTAAGTAAGGTGAATAGATAAGATGATGTCTAGATGACTTATGCTGTGGGCATACTGTCATCAGTAAAGAACAGGAAGGATCCAGTGAGATGTCACTCTCCACATTCATGCAAGGTAACACAGGTGTCAGCATGCTGCGGTGTATCGTACCTGAGCTCCTGGGTTTTGATGGAGGTGGAGAACGCAATGGAGGTGATGGAGAAGGGACAGGAGATGGAGTTCTGGACTTCTCTTTGGAACCCCAGTCTTCCTCCCATTGTCTGTTATGCTTTCTCTCTTCAGCCTCTATCCTAAAACACATGAAACAAGAATCAGACTTGAATCAGCCTATCTGATTTAACTTTAACTTCCTAACCCTAACACTTAGCTGACATACTTTTCCATCTCCTTTCTGTATCTTTCCTCTTCCTCTGCAGCCTTCTGCGAAATCTCCATCTTTCTCCTGCGAGTGAAGAAATAATAAAGAAAAAAACAACAGAAATGATTATCAACCTAGAGTCTGTCAAAGATGAGGCATGTGCAAATGAAATGCACACGTCACTGTTCTAAAGCCACAGATGGGTGCTGAATTATTTATACCTCCATTTTTATCTATTAAATGTGAAATCCTGTGTTTATTCTTTAACCATTAAATACTTCAGACTTCCCTTTTCTAGATCTATTATTATTTTATAACCCATTATAAAAAAAAACAGATAACTACACATCATGAATTTGACTTGTCATATAAGGGAAAGTTCTGGCATCAGTTTGTCATAGAGCCGGCTGTGATGGTGTGGGATGTATAGGTTATATGTGATGATCAATCTCTCTGACTGACAGGCGCTCTTTCTCTTGTTGCTCTTTGATGATTTTGTTGGTCTCCATTGCCACTCTCTTCTGCTGCATGAGCTCCTGGCGCTCAATCTCTCGCCGAGCTTCTACTGCCAACTTCTCCTCATCTGTCATGAACAACTCTCTGCCCTGAAATAAATCCATATAAAAAGACTTATCAGGGCATGCACAATCATGCAGATGCATACATAGACACTCATCCTAATCCTGTAATCTAGTCCTCCTGAAACACACATGAACAAATAAGTTTATATTGAAATGTTTGTGATGCACTTAGTGATTCTGGTGCCTAGTAGCTAACTGGTGCTTTATGAGGTCATGCACCACACTACCATCACAGGGGAACAACACTAGTATACTTGCAATGGGAATTTATACACCAAAAAAACGAATCAGATATCTCAATCATGAGGGATAATGGTCAGGTGTCGCTGTTAGGTACTGAAAAGAAAAGAGCAAGAACTTCTATTGTTAGTTGATGTTCAAGAACTTCTATTGTTAGTATGATGTCATATCAATAAGAAATCCGACACAGAATTAGAAGAGAAAGCCATCGCTGGGTGCAGATGTAACAACAACGCAAACTAGGTGTTAGTGTCGGGCCAGTTTACTTTTCCATGAGCTACCTCAGAACCACCTTAGTGCCTCATCCTTTTGTCACTCCGTACATCTGTATATGTTCCTGCATTCCCAGCAACGTTGGTTCAAGCACATCGACAGCAACAATGGTGGACTACATCATCTCATTACATGGACTAATGCAGATTCAATTTTACCTCAATTCTTCTTCTTTGTCTTACTGATAGGCAGAAGCTTCACTATCTGTATTTATTTCTATATAGTAACATTAATAACATTATATATTATTAACATTAATATGTTAGTTCCTCAGGGTGGATTTTTTTCTTTAATGCATGGATTTTACTGAGCACATTTTGCTTTCTCTGTCAAATCTTTTATGTGAATTATTGTTTGTATTTCATACGCAGGACAGAGAACAGAGGAGGACTCCAGCCTCAATCCTAACACTGTACCATACACACTCCCAGAAGTGTTTCAATAACAAATAAAGATAAAATCATCCAAACATCAACCATCTTAAATAGAGTCAAGGCGACGATAAATTGCACCAATAAACCTTGGTGCCCCACTGGTCTTATAACCACAATTTATCATTCTCAGCTGAGACACAGAATGAAGAAAAACCCTGATCAGATTTTATGGTCACATTGTCTTTAGATTTGTGTCACCAGCCTGCTTGACAAACCCTGAAGTCTTGGAGTATAAGAACACCTTATCAGCCACTTTAATGTCCTGTCCTTGAGAGAAGCCTTAGGGAATGACTGTGCAGAATGGATTTCTCTGAGTTACAGATCTGCTGTGTGCTAATGGAGAACACTGAGGAGAACTACATGAGCCAAATGTGAATGAGTTGAACAGCATTACAATAACTTACAGCGCCGGTGAGGACTGTGATAGTTAGACTCCTGCTGCTCTTCAGCACACGAACTGCCTACAAATAAAACAATATTTTCTGTTCAAATCCCCAGTTCTAATAAGTTTGGTGGTTTAGCACTTGTACAGCTTAGAAATGAAAAAAAAAACAAGCACACTTCAATATAGTAGATATGCTGCCATTCCGATAAGCCTTACCTCCTTATGGTCCACATTAGTGAACTCCACCCCATTCACCTCAACAATCTGGTCACCAACCTACATCCCCCAAACCAATAAACATGTCAGGGCCTCTCTGTTTACATAATAAATCAGTAACAACTTGTTAAAGAGGTTTCTCTGCAACAAGGAGATTAGGTCACACAATTAGATTAGAATACCTGTAGGCCAACTTCTGCAGACAAAGAGCCAGGCTTTACATTGCTGATGTAGATCCCTGGCTTTTGAGTTGGTCCACTCGAGATACTGCAGCAAACAGCATGACATTCAGTAGACATTGGGCATCATGTGTCATGTTAGTAACAAAAATGACACATTAATCCTAGACCTGTGCAATGTTTGATGTTTTCACTGCTCTAACACACTTCATAGCAGCATCATAGCAGCACCATTTCCATTTTCCCTGTATAGCTAAAAAAAAGAAACCTGTTTACTCAATTCAGTGTAGGCGATCCATCTACTCATATGTCACACATTTGCACTTTTATTTTCCATTTATGCTGTGCTTCTGTAATGCGCCATGTTCCTGGAAATAGATTATTTTGTTTACCCGTAAGATCTAATGGCCCTGACTTATCTTGATATATCATCATAGATAACATTTTCTATGAAGATCATATTTATATTAAACTATGAACACATTCATATTATGTTAAATGCATTTTAAAAAGATTACATGCATTGCTATAATAACTCATGAAAATGCATTGCATTTTATAGCTATATTTAACACTATGAATTATTATAATGCATTATAAGTAGCATGAATAGCACATTGTATCACAAACAACAAAGTAAAAAAACTGGTCTTCATTTTCTTTTTTTACTTTTAATTAAGAGAGATTGTCATAGTTATAATACGTTTATTAAATGAATATTTCAGTACCTATATGTAGTAACACATAGGGCCAAAGTAAAATGAACTGCTACCAAGAGAAAACGCATCATTTTGGGGCAGACATGGGATTGTGGCTAATGAACCAGACTTCAGATCAGATGTTTGCTAGTCTGAAGCCCATAACCGACATGACATGAATGAAGTGCCATTGAGCAGGCCACCACCCCCTAGGCACCGTGGATAGGGCTGCCCACCGCCCTGGGCAAGTCTGCTCACCTCACTAGTGTGTGTGTGTGTGTGTGTGTGTTTTTCATTGCATGGATGGGTTATATGCAGGCCAAAAGTTCATTCTCAAATTTCATGTCTTGCTGGGCTTTTCTGCCAAATTAATTTTATTCGCTTATGATCTGACTGCTATAGCTGAAAAAGCAGTAGAGCATCACAGATAAACAGATAGACAGTGTTATCTCTATATTCTAAGTGAATTTTAGGTAAACAGGTTTCTATTTTTCATCAGTGTAAACTACATTGACAATACTGGAATAGTTTCTTTGCTGAACACTCTGTTTCACCTGATGCCCATGCCTTTGGTGCCCACCAGGCTGAGAAACACTTTTTTCTCCTTGATCTCTTTTCCTCCGACGGAGGCGAGGCCAGCCATACTGCTCTTCTTTTCCTGTGAGTCAACAGTAATAACCGTGAAACTACATAATGGGGATTAATGGAGATATAAGTGTTGTTGGGACTTACCCCTGATTCAGACACAAACTGGTCCACAAACTGCCATTTTAGAGGTTCATCAGGGGAACTAACAGAGACAGTGGGAATGATTAATCTCATTAGAGAATAACAATTCTTATTTTTTAGACTAATCAAATAGTGGCACAAAATTAGTTTTAGTTCTGTACTCCAGCACAGAATAATTACACTATGTGGCTAACATATTGTGGATACCTGGCCATCACACCTATATGTTTTTTATACACCCCCTTTGAGATTTAGTCCTCCCTTCCACTCTTCACTAGATTTTGGAGCATGGCTGTGGGGATTTGCCCATTCAGCTACACTAGTGAGGTTGGGGACTGATGTTGGGCGAGGAGGCCTGGGGCACAGCTCATCCCAGAGGAATTCACTGGGGTTAATGTTCTATGCAGGCTGCTCAAGTTCTTCCATACCAACCTTGACAAACAATGTAACAAATATTTGTGCATAATATATGCAAAGAAAATGCTGCATGAACAATCTGAGTCAGCTTGTAGCTAATAACAAGATCCCCAGTGAGCAACATAGAGGAGGCAATGGCAAGAATGTTTTTACTGACACAGCATGATGAAGAAACTTTGAGAGGAGCCAGGCTCAAAATGGAGCCCATCCTCTACTATAAGAGCTATTTGTTCATGGTCCTCTCCATTTTTCCAGAGGAATAGGAAGACATGTACAAACAATGGAACAATCCAAAACAAACCACTTCATCTGTGAAAAAAGAACAGATGGGTCTTTATGGCTGTGAGTGGAAGTGATGTATTCTTTGTCCTCAGTGGATGTGACTGCTTTCAGCAGCATAAAACAGTTTCTAAACTTTACAGTATTATCCAGAAATAAAATAAAAAGGATAATTCTAGTCATCAGAAGTGAACTCAACTGACCCAGCATTTCATTTACTAAGAACATGACTACAGGAGAAAAGTGCCTGAATATATAAACAAAACACCATAAGTAGGGTCGCCCAGTATACATCTGAATAATAGTGAATAAAACTGAGTTGATGTAGCACTTCAGCCTCATACCCACTGTTTCAGTAACTATCCAGTGCGCAGAAACACAGGGCCAAAACAACAGAAACCGTGTCCCTGTCCAATGACCATCCAACAATAATGAATACAGATTTCACACTCTATTCTGCCTTAAAGTTTTAGGACATGATTATGGCAACAGATGCTAATGTTATGTAAAATTACCTCTTGACTGGAATCATTCCCACATCTGTAAATGAAACCATGTAAACTGATAAACAATTATTCATTTAACACAGCATAAACTAAACAATAAATCCATCCAAATGATAGATTTAAGTATAAATATTTATTCATTCTTTTTATAGAATTACTACAGTGCAGGATCCTGACTCACATCTGACTTTAAGTGACACGGTCTTCTTAGTCTTGATAAGGCTGATAACCTCTTCATGGATGCACGAGGAAATTGAATATCCATTGATGCGCACAATCTCATCTCCCACCTGCAAAACAGCTTAATTACTACCATGACAGAGTTTCTCTTTTCTGTTTAGTCACTGAAGGATTCAGCATTGTAAAATATTAAACAGGTTATTAGTCTGTCCATCCACATTTCACATTAAACTGGCTTCTTTTAATATGTCACAAAATCTGCCAATAATATTAATACTAATATTAATTAATTGATCTTAAGCTAACTTTAAGGCTAAAATTTCATATATAGAGTTTATGTACACACCATTAGAAAAAGGGTCTATTCAACAGTACTGTAGAAATGAAATGGCTCCAAATACAACATGAAACCTTTTCTAAGAGTTTATAGATGCCTCCAACTGTATAATAAATCCTTCCAGACAGTAATTAGCATTTTAATAAAGCTCATTTTTAATGTTTACAGACCAGCAAACAAATCTATACATTTTCTGTTACATTTTCTCTCTTCTTCTATGAGTAAAAATGCAGAATTTGGGCTTACTCATAAATCTCTTCCACAATGCTATAAGCTTATGAAAGGACAAAAGCGCTGAGGGTGCGGGTTTTGCGAAATTGATTTCTAGCATGGTTTATTTGCTCCACCTAGTGGTGTGAGGATGCCCTAACACCTGTACACTGCAGCTGTGTGTTCTCTGTCCTTTCTTCTTAGCAAGTTCCTATCGTTTAAATGCCGGGTCTACAATGAGTTATATTTCCTATGTGGTTTATAGGCTGCATTGTACAACCCCACAACAAAATGCATAAAATCCTAAATTATCTTTACTCTTCGTACTAATGACAATGGGATATTTCTGAATAAAATGCCATTTCCTCTGACTCTCTCCCTCTCTTTCTTTCACTTACCTGCAGGCCTACATTTCCAGCTTGTCCATCCTTTACAATCTGTGAGATGAAGAGTCCACAGCCAAACTCTAGACCACCTCGTACACTCAGGCCCAAGCCTTCAGGGTGAGTGCGGTCCAAACGCACTTCTTTCAGCTTCCTGCATGCACACAGGGACATCACAGGAACAGAGGCATTCATTTTAAGTATGCAAATTAGAAAGCTGCTTGCACTGGATCACTATGAAATAAGGAAGTACTGACTCCATTTATACATGGCCATTTTATGAGTCTTGTCTCTGTATGCTGATAATATTTTAACTGTAGTAATCACACTTACATTTTCTTTGCCAGACTGAAATGTGATGCACTGTATTTCTCGTTAATATGCAAATCAACTTATTACATTTGGCCACTTGCACTGAAGCATGTGCATCTATTGGAAGGGATTTTCATTGTCACATTTGGCACAAATGTATAATGTGACTAAAATGTGTCTTAGACCACCTCCTGAAGTAGTTTTTGCAATACGCATTAAATCGATTTAAAATCTGAGTTAGATGCTTTTACAGTTAAATTTTTTGGATAATTCAGATATCAGCCTGATATACAAGACCCGTGAATTGACCATAAGTAAATAGGCTTTTATGACATACTATAATCCTAATAATGATGTATTATTTATATTTTAGTAAGAAAAACATGTAAATAATGAATGCATGACCAGTCATTTCACCTGTAGCTCATTATCCAGCTGGCTGTTCATAGTGTAGCAATGATGTAAACAGTTTCATTTAAGCTGTGTATATCACACAGTTGAGAAAAAAGCATACAACTGTACTAGATATCTTTGTATGCTGTATCATTAAGACTTACCTTAACTGGAAATAGAGGCACAAACCTGTTCCAATAATTCCCCCCTGCCCAATGTGAGGTCTAAGAAGACATGGTTTGCCATGAACAGACCCCTGACCTCTAGCCCACTGAACAACTTTTGACATGAACTGGACATCAGTGCCTGAGTTCACTAAAGTTGAATGGAAGTGCTGATATGATACTTTCTCACTTCTCACAACTGATGGCTGCTATAAGTCATATGTTAAAAAAATTTAAGATATACATTATTTATCATTGGGCCTTCTAATGAATACATTTATGCACTCTCATTGCTGGGAATGAGATAATAAATTATTTACTGTGAGTGTGCATTGTTTCCTGTTCATACATTTTTGTACCAAAACATTTTTGCCTCAAACATTGCACTGCATTTTGTTTACAACACCATATCTCAGAGCTTAGACAGCACATTTCAGATAATCGTATTGACTTCAGCTGAGAACTGGCAGGTTCTGCTCTATTAGAGCTGTGTGTCACACTGAATTATCCTCCTGGGGTTTATAACCAGCATTCTTTTGACATGGTTCACTGAGCCTAGAGAGAGCAATTACATTACTCCAGCACAAGGACAGAGTGGATCAGCCCTCTCCCTCGATCTTTCTGTTTGTTAGCATTTCATTTGTCTATAATTATTTATTTATGCCATCTTCTCACCTGGATCTCTTTGGTGTAAGGTTGTCATACTCCACCTGGTGTTTCAGAGGGATAAGAGGCCGGATGGCATCAAACAGGGGCAGGCGGTTTGGTTCGTTAATCACCAGCTTCAAGTCCCCCACCAGGACAGGCAGGTCCATAGACCTAATAAAAAGCAGAGAGATTAGGATTATTCCAGAACCCTGGATCTGAACTGGTCTTAAAGATTAAAGTCTAATGTAGCACTGGAGCTCATTTGAGCAAACAAAACTGATCAAATTTTGGTATGTAAAACAGTTGCCATAATAAAAATAACAAGAAAAATGTGCATTCTTAATGGAATCATATCAAGATTCATGATTAAATGTAGTACTCTACCATGCCACTTAAATAATATTCTCTTTCATAGCGATAGATAGATAATTTGTCATTTACAGAAAGAAGTCGTTCAAGTCATCTTGTTTCTTTTTGGCAACAAAGATCAACTACGGCATGATGTAAGACATAAGCAAATTTACAAATGCTGTAAGACATGTTATTCATGAATTCCCACATTTTTCACTGGCTACAGCTGATGCTTTTCTCATATGACCCTTAGAAATAATGCTTTTTGGATTTGGTGTTCTGCCTTGGTCTATGAAACTTTGATGACCAGTATTTCACTCCTGACTCAAATATCAGCAGCAAAGGGGCTTTTGTGAATGGCTACATGTGACCGGGTGGAGATTGGAAACTATCAGATCTCCATCCAATAGGACAACCAGCCACTGGTCCAATAGAGCTACCACACAAAGATCAAGTGGAAAAACCTCTTTAGTTCTTATTGTTCAGATCAAAAGAACCCCAATATATAATTTAACTGCTTGGGACAATGACATTTTCCCTCACTGTTCTACAAACTTTCATGATTTGTTAACTAATAAGAAAGAGTTTTCTAGGAAAATGTAAAATAATGGTGTCATATTTTTAAATGAACATAAAAAAAAATAAACATGCAAAAATGACTGTCATGTCAACAAAAATAAAAGAATGAAATGTATCCTTCTCATATTAACTAAATAGAAGTAGTTCAAGATTTGGACAAACCTGACACTGTTATTTAATTATTAGAGACAGAATAGAATAGAATGATTAGAATAGAATAGAATAGAATAGATAACATGTACAAACATGCAAAAATGACTGCCTTGTCAAAAAAGTAAAAGAATTAAACGTATCCTTCTCATAGTACCTAAATGACAAAGATTTATGACTGTATTTTTCTGTGTTTATTAAAGCATGTATTTCTTCTATCTATAATGAATATAGAAACAAAGCAAAGATAAAAAAAAAACACCCCATCAATAATAAACTCTATATCAAAGATGAAACTTACTTATGATACATGCGCAGGACATCATACAGGTAATCCTTTTCTGCCTCATTATCAATCAGCAACTCAACCTGTAAAGATCAACACCACATAAAATCAATAAACCTTCCTGTACTGATCAGGCTACCTGTGGGAACCATCGCACTCACCTTGTGATGACTGAACTGCTGTAGAAAGATTTTAAGAAAACGTTTAGGCCAGTCAATGATGCCGCACATCTCTCCCACAGAGATACAACAGCAAAGAGAAAGCTTTTTGCTGTTGGATGTGGGAGGTGTGTTTCACTGACCTGGGGAACTGATGTGACACCTGCTATTGTTCTTGGTCAGGTGGAAATAGTTGGGTGCTGATCTGCTCCACTAGACCTGCTCATGCCCCTGCACTACATGTTCTCACACTGAGAGGCTCATTTTACATGAATGTGCATGGCCAAAGCTACATCACAGCAAATGGTTACATGAAGAACAGAAAACCTTAAAGGCTGGTGATGTCAATAATATAATTACTCTCTCTCTCTCTTGTATAATAGGTCAAAGGCTGAATAATTATTTCTTGGTAAAGGGGTGAAATATAGAATGAACCAATTTGTTGCCGCTGAAGGCTGTTAATTTTACAGAATAGATTTCTATGCAAGCATATTACATGGCATTACTAGTGTACCGGTCAGGGTGTCTTAATGCTAACAGCCTGTGTTCTTGAAATAGGCTCTGGATCCACCACAACCCTGACCAGGAGAAAGTACTTAATGAAAATAAATGAATGAACACATAAATGAATGAATGTCTCAATGACTGACTGACTGACTGACTGAATGAATGATGTGATGTTTTAGAAACCCTATTAGTCTTTAACCCATAATGTATGAATAGGTTGTTCTAAGCAAAATATCTTCAACATCAAATCTATCCTTTTCTAGATTTGGACAAACCTGACAGTGTTATTTAAATATTACAGAATAGATACATTACAAAATCTCGTTGGCAGGAGAGGACAGATGGTGCAATAAATATATATTATAGCCCCACGTGCCCCTTAGCCTGGACTTTGACACCATAAAGCAATAAAACTGAAATGCCAGGGATGAATCACTTTTGCACTAATGTCCTCAATGTCCTTCAATAAAATATAGGAGGCTTACAACCGATAAAATCGATGATGAATACACAACAGCGGACAAGAAGAAGTTCCTGCATGTAGACATTAAACTAAGACAGAAGGTTTTACATGCAGGTCCCAGGCCTATTCAGACAGAGGAAAGGTGAAAAAGAAAATAAAGGCCTGCCTGGCTGGCTTTTACACTTCATCCACCCAAAATACTAAAGAAGAGACGTCAGTGCCCCCCCTCCACACACACAAACACACACATATACACAACAGATGGGTCATGATAGATCACTAGCAGAGCTCACAATGAAAGCACTGTGCATATGCTCCTCTATGTTCTTATATTTAACAAACCAGTTTTAAATGGTTATCTTGAATAGACAATAGGTTATCTTCTATGTCCTATAAATTCTGTAATGTGTTTATAACCAATAAATTGTGGACATATAGTATCAGCATATAGAGCAAACAGTTTAAAAATAAACTATTTTGCTTATAACACAACTAAAACCTACAAACAAGTGTAACCCATAAGCCAGTAGTCCTCTGTTGGGGGACAGTTATACACAGGTAAAGTACAGGTGTGTGCAGGTAACTCAGTTCAAACACACACTCACGGGTAAACCAGGACATAAACTATCAGAGAAATTAAATACCTTATATTTAAAGATATTTAAACATGCTTTCCTTCTGTACTATGTGAAATACATACAATTTCATCTCTGTTTTTAGCATTTGATCGCTTCTGCCAGGTGCGCAGCTACTCTTCCGCCATTCTGAAAGGTCTGCGCTCATTTCCCCGCTTCGGCTAAACTTTACTCTGATATCTGCGGGGATAAAGTGTAAAAGCAAAACGTATTCCTCACCTTATGGCGAAATTCTCGAGCTACCTTCCTCTCCATGTTAAAACAAAGCCTTCGTCGTTTTTCCCGTGTGTGTGTGTGTGTGTGTGTGTGTCTTCGGTGTTTCACTCGATGCTGGGAATGACGGAAGGCGGAGCAGCCAGAGGGCGCTTTACTCTCCCGCTGGATTTCACTCCCTGATGGAGAAAAATATGGAAGGCCGCTTTAACATTTATTCCTCCAAATTGTTCCTATTTTCTATATCAACAATTGAATTTTTCAAGTAATAATACAATTTTTGATATCAAGAATTCAATGTTTACTAGTAAACATTGAATTATTGATATCAACAATTCAATTGTTCATATAAAAAACAGGGGAATAAATGTTAAAATGGCCTTCCATAGAAAAACGACACAGAGATGTCCTTAAGCAAATGTCATGATTGTGTTAAAAGCTTCAATTTGTAAATGTCATGTGAGAATGACATTTGAGGCTCTACTTAGTCAAAGCAGGTTTAAAATGAAGTTTGGATCCCTGACAGTAATCAGGGAGGAGGCTGTAGTTTAGTTCTTACACCATTTAGAGATAAATAGTACCGAGCTGCTGAGAAATGAAAAATTTCAGTGAACCTAGTGTCTGTGCCTCAGAGGTGGAGGTAGAGTTACTGCGAAATTGTTGGTTGTATGTTTGTTTTTGGTTGTTGTTTTTTAAGCTGTTTATTATTAGCCTTATAGGTTAATAGGTTAAATCTTCAATAGTTTTTCTTATCTATTCTCTCATACTCAAGTGTGCTCTCATACTCAAGGCAGAGGCACAGCTGCCCAATACTGTCCCTGAAACCTGGTTGATATGTGAGCACCTATCGCTCTGCACCACTTTACTAAAATACTGAACACGCTGTGTGTGAAGGAGAAGGGCTCTTTTGGAGTGTGGGGTGAAAGCTATCTAAAGGCGAGAGTATTTTCAACACAAAAATAAAGAAAATATGTTATTTGAATGTGTGTTACAAACATTAATTAGCCAAAATGAAAACTTATTGATGCGCTAGTGATAATTGCATTATGCTGGCAAGGAAATCTGATGATTAAAGAACGTAAAGTTAACACACTGCAGTATTTAGGGCATGAATAGATGGCTTGTTCTCTCTTAATTTTCTGACTATATATTTTACAGATGTTAATAGTTGATCATAACTCACTATTATTATTCAACTGCAGATGTATATACACCTGCAGATGAAAAAAATACATTTTTTGTAAAGGCAGCAGGTCCTGCAAAGGCCAGTCAGTGTGGATGTTTTTGGGCTTTTAAATTCTCCTAGGGGGCTTACATTGTATTAACCAATGAATGACTGTTTGTATGAGTCAGTTTATAGTTAGATGTATTACGTAGCCTTGCTGAATACCCGAGGCTGATTGGTCAGCAAACGATATTCTATGGTTTGTATTTTCTAACAGACCGCTGCTGCGGTGCATAGGGCGACACCCTGTGGCAGGAAAACGTTAATCCATCAGGAAATACCACTGAAGATATTTGCAAGTTTTTAATACATTTGGAGAATTTAACGTGCTCTGAAGCTAAGTACGCTACAGAGTTTACGTTAGACCAACCATATAATCTAATAGTAATAAAATAATTTTGAAATCAATATTTTCTGTCAAAGTAGCCATTTAATAAGCAGGATTATGTACCATGGCGCTGATGAGCTTATTAAGTGCAGGGTTTTTTGTTTGTTTGTTTGTTTGTTTTTTAAATTCTCAAAGTGTGAATATGTGTACATGGGGCCTTTGAAGAACTGGATTTCCACTTCAAAGCCCAGTGATCATGGTATAGGCTCCAGGCGACTGAAAGTGAGTGAGTGAATCTCTGGCTCCCCCTTGTGAAGAATCTTCTTCTTGATAAATATTGTTCATCAAGATTCTGTGTGAAGTCCTCCCCATGTCTGTGTGGATTTACTCCAGATACTGGTTTCCTCCCACAGTTCAAAGACATGCAAGTTAGGAGAATTGTCCTATGACTGTGTGAAAGCTGAACTTGTGTACTGATGAAAGGCTTGTGTATCGATGTAACCTTGTGTTTGTCATGTATGGCCAATGATGCTGAAATGACATTAAAAATCAATCATGTCTCCATGCATGTCAGACTCAGTATCGAGGATTGCTAGCCTAACTACTACTTTCAGTAGGAATAGACTTGAGTCTATTGTCTGTCGAACACTTATGGCTGTATTTATTAAGGACACACATAAAGGCAGGAAGCTTGTCAGGTTTTTTAAACTTATGTGATAGAAGGACTATTGGCAGTACATAGGTAACAGTTTTGGCAGAGCATGACATCTGACCTCACAGGTATGGTGCAGCCCAGGGGTGTCACTAGAGATTAATGAACAGGGTGGGGCTAGAGGTAAGGCCCCTAGAAGAATAAAAAAAAAAATTGCCTAAAAGCATCTGCATTTGGAAATTGGCATAAAAATAAAAACATATTTGGAGAAATAGACTCATAGAAGTATATTTCTTTGAAGAGACAAAGTGTATATTAGGTACAGATCTTATATGACTTACCTAATATACATCCACTAACAAGAAGTATTTTTTTTTTATCCAGTAAATGCATCAAATAACTTTCATTACAAGCTGGAGGGGGGTGGTTCTGGCTGGGGGGGGTCAGGAATAGTGAACATGTAGATGGGGTATAGCTCCCTTAGAACAGTTCTAGCAATGTCAGTGGTGTAGCCTAACAGACACGCATCTGACAATAATAAATAAAAAACAAAGACTAGAATTAGTACTCATCTTGCATCTGAAACATCCAAGCTTGGCTATTTAATTTAAAGTTATATGGATTACCGTATGTCTTTTGACCCTAACAAGCGAGATATTTTCAGAAACTACCTGAACTGAAAGTAGTGGATTGAGCCATGTTGTTTTAAGTAAATGATATCTGCTCTTAATAATAAGCAGTATTAACATTGTTTTGTGCATTAAATTAGCTGCACAAATGAAGCATCACAACTGCTTTTCCTCAGTCTCACTAAGTAGTTTTACCCAGCAAAACCATCTTAAGTGTATTTAGCATTTTTCCCCATACTGCCTTTTTCTTAGTACTGCTAGCTGCTTAATAAAAAGGTTACTTCAGATATAACATCTTAAATGATCAGTGTAGTTTGAGTCTTTACAACTTGCAATTGCCAAGTAGCTTCACCATCACCGCTCAGACTACATGTGGGAGAGTCTGGGTCAGTCGCTGCCAGCTTACATATACTGTATATTATTGTAGTTCCCGTTTAACATTTTAATAATTGTTCATTCATAATAGTATGAATAATAATAATAACCACCAATAAAAGAGATTCATTTGAATGAATGTCTAAATATATGGACTTTGCCATTATGTTTTATCAAGTATACTGTATAAGACTTACAACTATTGTTAACTACCCCCTGTCAACTAAGCAGTAAAAAGTAAGCAGTAAAAAGATTTATCAAAAATGCAAGCAAGTTATCTTGAACAGACAGTTAATGATAATATTTACATGTACTCTACAATTCTGTCACTTGAATATCAAAATTGTGGTAGTGAACAATACTAGTATTAAGGGGTAATCTGACACTAGTGTAATCACAAATTTTCTAAATGTATTGTTAAAGTAAAAGTAATGAGGTATAAAAAGTGTACAAATAAGGCTTTACTGGCATTTGTACGTGCTCATTATTAATCTCAGTCTTTGCAATGTATTTTATCTTGCTGTTTATGGGGCTAGCATATTTCTAGTTATCTAAACTATGCAATTATCATAGCTTTTCCACCATGACAAGCCTAAATCCCAAGACCACCCACAGCCTCTCTGTGAGCATGTGTGAGGGTGAGTGTTTACTGCAACACTGAACAATTGTTTTGCAGTAGCAGCTCAATGAACTTGGATTCAGTTTCCAGCTAAGTAAGACTTTTATACAAGGAGGAACACAGAGTCATATAATGTAAAATGTAAGTTCACATCTACAGTTTGTGTGTGTGTGCCTGTGTGTGTGTGTGTGTGTGTGTGTGTGTTGGGGGGTGGGTGGGGGGTGCATATGTACATGTATAGAGTGCTCAGGTTTGCACAGAGAACAGCCAGGTTTGTCCCTGCTGATTCAGCTGTTGGTAGTGTAATGCTTTAGGGGGAGGTGAGGAGGTCATGGGTATTGACCCACAGGCTACATGGGGAAAGATTACACTCTGTAATGCTATCCTATAAACTCACCATCAAAACACACAGGCAACCTACTGAACTGGACTGGAATTAAAAAACATAAAGAAAAAAATAAGTAGATTTGGGAATGTTCATTTTAGGGATGTATACTGTGCATATGTTCAATAGACGACACAAGTCGCATGCACAATCACTAATCATTCAAACTGTTTATCCAAAATGCAATCATTATAAACAATATCTACATTCTACATTTACGGCATTTGGCAGACACTCTTATCCAGAGTGACTTACATTTATCTCATTTATACAACTGAGCAGATGAGGGTTAAGGGCCTTGCTCAAGGGCCCAGCAGTGGCAGCTTGGTGGTGGTTGGGCTTGAACCCCCAACCTTCTAGTCAGTAACCCAACACCTTAACCACTGAGCCACAATATTCTTTAAATTAAACCATAATTGACTCCCCTCCTGTTCCATATTTAAGCCAATTTTTATGACAGTATTATGTGTGTATGTGTGCAAATTAGGATTCATCCTCTAGGTGTCAGTAAATGTGTGTAGATTTGAACTTCAACAAGGGTATGTTCCCCAGTAGTTCCTACACTGAATTCATTCATTCGCAGTATTTATGAATGCCTGTAACCAACTCCTTTCCCCTACACCAAATTAATGTAGCACCCTTTGTCAAAGCAACTCGTTACTGTTTTTTTTTTAAATATGAATTACTGTTTTTGCAGATTGCACAGAGTATTCGGTGTAGTTTTGCCTAGATTTCAACTGCCGCAATTTTCAAAATATCGACACCGTTCCAACTCTAAAATATCTGACACGGTCGGGATCGGTGGGCTTGTATAAGGCTAAGGGATCCGTGCACTCGTTTACCCTCCATACTCGTTTTTATTCCCCTTTTTCCCCATCCACTTCCATTGATATTCATTTCCGTTTCAAATTTTTTGTCATCTATACTTCTGCTTGAATAACACGTTGCATACACACTATGTCCAGTCTGATCAAATGTATTCCCAGGTAGTATATGCTTAAAAAAATACACAATCATGTGTTTGATCAAAAGTAATGCCACCCCTAAATTATGTACTAACACACACACACAATCATGAGTCTAAGCAAATGTTTTGGCATCTTCCACCCCAAACTATGTGCTTACACACACAAATGTGAATGGTGCTGATGGTAATGTCACTGCTTTGCTGCAATCACACTCTCATTTTCTTCAGGAAATGCACCTCTCTAGTTAATCTGTGAGATGTTTACTCTATGGCTTCCAAAATCTCTTATGACTCAGTGAACTTTGAGCTCATTAGATATTCTTTCAAAAATTGAAAAATTGAAAAAAAAACCCAATACGATTGGATGTAATTGGATGTGCTTTAATACAAATAAAATAGTGAAAAATGTTATGACCTCTAACACCACCCCTTAAAGGAACCCGAAATGAGTTGTGTCAACTGTTACAAATTTACACGTTGACCTTTGCAGCAAAATTTAAACAGGATACCTTCAGATCCACTTTTTGTAACATGATCACTTATCCTATCTTAAACGAACATGGAATAGAAACACTAATTTAAAAAGGCTCAGATATTTTCCCATACCGTGTTATCTTTAGATGACTGATTAAGCATTTTCCTGAACTCTCTCTCTGAGACCAGAGCCCAGTGGGTGGAGGGAGTGGGAGACGTGTGTACTGAGAGCTCTGTAAAGAGACGTGTGCTACAGTATTTAGTGACATGTCCACAGCAGCTCCTGGTAGCTTGGATATATCAAGTGGCATGCTAAATCTCAGCACTCAGCTCGCCACATGACAAAGCAAATGCTCTGAAGGCCATTGTGATTGTAAAAATGCATTAATTCAGACACAGAGTAGGATACTGGTCATTAAACATGGGAGGTGTTCTTCCACAAGTCTCACTGAGTGTGGTATATGTAAGAGACCCTTGGAAAAAAAACATAACAGCAGAAACTTTCAGTTTGCAAACTATAGTTTATATCATGGTTACTGTGGGATGCCTGTCAAGTCTATGTCTTGTAAATAATAACTTAAGGAATTATGTTGGTTATGTCAGTCTTTTAATGTAGTGGACCACAGTGACTAGCACACAAGTCCTGCCAGTTTCAGGTCAAAGATCAACAGACCTTCGACTCTTCGGCATTTACTCGCATTAGTAGACTCGGTACTATGACAGCGTTAGTTAACTGGAGTGCTCAGATAACCTTCTCAGGTTCTGAAAAAATGCATGCACTGTACGTTTTTCCTTACATAACCAGACAGACTATCATTTTGATTTAGTGCTTTCATTTACTCATTAGAGCTTCATCCAACAGCTTGCATCAATCATTTCTGATTTTGTCATGCCAGCTTTGGTCACCCTATGTAATTAAATATCACATCATGGTAAGTACTGGGCTTTAAGCTTCCCTTGACTTTGATAAGACGTTGAAATTAATATTGCACCATGTGTTGGACCTCAGTAACGTGTGATTTGCTGCAGAAGCTGGGTGCACTCTCATGAAACAATGGTGGTATTGACTGGTTTGGGCCTCTGGTGGCTCGGGCTCCTGAGCCTAACACTTGCATGGCGCTGGCCACCGGGTGGCCCAGCGGCTGCTGGGATTGCACTAATGGGCAGGCGGCAGTTCTGCTGGATAGGCTTGAGCCTTGCAGCTGTTGGCTGGCACACTCCGACCTCGCAGAGGAATGACAGCTTTTGTCAGTGCCAAGAGGCCTCTAAGGGATGGAGAATGCCTTTAATCACAGGGATTCTGAGATGAGTGGACACGGATGACACGCTCGCTCTGTGTTGAAGCAGCTAAAACAAATCTGTTGTGCAGTTGTAGCACTGTTTTGTGTGCCTTTCTTCTTCTCTGACACTGACACTGTAATGTTGCATATCATAATAAGCAAATGATCAGCGGTAGATGAATTCAGCTGTCAAACAATATAAAATCAAGTTTATGATTTTTTAAAATCATTTTAAAAGCAAAATACAAACATGGCTACATAATTCAAAAACAATACATGTAATATGTTCTTCATAACATAACATCATAACTAGAACTAGATGTTCATATGATCCAAGTGGAAAAATCACACCTCTATATTGCAGCTCACGTCACAGGGACATCGGCATCACCCCCCACCTCATTTTAATGATCTTACGCCAGATTCAGATTACGGGGGGCTGGGGGGTGGTGGAACAGTAGGGGGATAGCCAGCAGGATGACGGTGGGGGGTATATATATATATATATATATATATGTGCTTCTTCTGAGAGCCGGGATGCTGAGGCAGGGTAATTACAGAGGCTAAAAATATGGCAGCATTTGTTTTAGTTAATGGGAACGTTACACTCAGGGCTAGAGTCCCAAGGCAAAATGCAGATAGAGTTTCTTTGCTGAGCTCGCTGGATGCCAGGCATATTGGGCCAACGAGGAAAGAAACCCAGTAGGTGGAGAAAGATCATCAGTCTGAGCTGGCGCTGTTCATTGCCTGTTGGCTAGATAGTAAGAGGTGCATTACAAGCCTGTTCTTAAGAGCAGCACATTTGAGGCCACAAAACATCTCAGAATAGAAGTGCAGATACAAGATCAAGTTCTTGCATTCCACACAAACCTGGCTGACTATTGAATAAAGTATTAAGAAAGTATAAAAACCTAGCTCATTAATTACACTGAGCAGCTTCATAATTCACAGGACAATACTCAGTAGAAGTCATTTTAACTTGCATGTAACTTAGGTGCATGTTAAATAAACATAGGTGACTTCAGTTTACTGTGCTGAATTTTTCTCTTTCTTTGTTCACTCAACTAGACAGGATTTCTTCATCTAGCCAGCCCTAGAGCTGTATTATAAATTTGCAACAGGTTCAGAATGATACAGTCAGAATTCTGGCATGCACCACACCACGGGTTCACATTACACTAGCACTTAAGTACCTTCTGGCTACTGT
Organism: Hassar affinis; assembly: GCA_025674545.1. Classification (NCBI taxonomy): domain Eukaryota; kingdom Metazoa; phylum Chordata; class Actinopteri; order Siluriformes; family Doradidae; genus Hassar; species Hassar affinis. The sequence goes on from JAOVYV010000009.1 coordinate 7,807,409, forward strand.
ATTTAAAGGAATTAGCATTAACATGGTTTGAATGTTTTTTGTTTTTTTTAAAAAGGTCTTCATGGTCTTATCCCTAGTAGTAGTAGTACTGGTAGCAGCAGTACCACTAGTATTAGTAGCTGCAGCAGTAAAAGTAGCACTGTAGTTGTAATATTAGTAGAATTAGCTACAGTATTAATACTAGTAATATTAACAGTAATATCAGTAGTATTAGAGATAGATGTGGAAGCTGAATAGCACTAATAATAGTACAAGTATAGTTTTATTTACACATACCTAGATTGAATTTAATACAGGAGCCAATTTCAGAACCAGGAGAGGGCGACAGTTTTAGTGTCTGTCTGGATATGTATCTGCGTCTTTATGGGGACCAAAAGTCTGCATGATGATTGAAACAAAAATTGTAGGTACAAAAAAGATTTCCAGATGCGTAGTAAGGTTAATGTTTGGGTCAGCTGGCATTATGACATTAGACATGGCATTATTAACTTACAGCAATACATGCTAGTTGATAGAGCCAAAGATAGTAATAATCAGACTGTGTGTGTGTGCGTGTGTTTGTGTGTGTGTGTGTTTTCCTCACTCAAACATAGATGAGAACAGAGAAGTCACACTTGTCACACACAGCAACTGCATGAACATTAAGGATAATAATATAATAACTCAATAGGAGTATTGAAATTTGACTTGTGAGCATCTCTGCCATCATGTAGTGGAACACAGAAGGCTTTAAATTTCCATATACTTTTTTTCTCAAAGGTGTCATTTACATAGATATGTCTCTTTGTCCATTCCATGTTTGGCACAACGGTCACCTGTAATCATTATGCCTTTTGTCACATTTCTACAACCCCAATTCCAATGAAGTTGGGATGTTGTGTAAAACATAAATAGAATACGATGATTTGCAAATCCTTTTCAACCCATATTCAATTGAATACACTACAAATACAAGATATTTAATGTTCAAATGGATAAATCTTATTGTTTTTTGCAAGTATTCATTAATTTTGAATTTGATGCCTTCAACACGTTCCAAAACAGTTGGGACAGGGGCGTGTTTACCGCTGTGTTACATCACCTTTCCTTTTAACAACATTCAATAAGTGTTTGGGAACTGAGGACACTAATTGTTGAAGATTTGTAGTTGGAATTTTTTCCCATTCTTGCTTGATGTACAACTTCAGTTGCTGAACAGTCTCCGTTGTTGTATTTTGTGCTTCATGATGCGCCACACATTTTAAATAGGAGACGGTCTGGACTGCAGACAGGCCAGTAAGCCACTGGTGTTTCTGGGTGTTGTTGATATATGACTTTCACTTTCCATGGTAGAGTTTTAACTTGCACTTGTAGATGGAGCGACGAACTGTGTTTACTGACAGGTGGTTTTCTGAAGTGTTCCTGAGCCCATGTGGTAATATCTGTTACAGAATGATGTCGGTTTTTAATGCAGTGCCGCATTGCTGAGGGATCAAAGGTCACGGACATTCAATGTTGGTTTTCGGCCTTGCCAGTTACTTGCAGAGATTTCTCCAGATTCTCTGAATCTTTATATATACAGGGGTTAGACAATGAAACTGAAACACCTGTCATTTTATGTGGGAGGTTTCATGGCTAAATTGGACCAGCCTGGTGGCCAATCTTCATTAATTGCACATTGCACCAGTAAGAG
>JAOVYV010000009.1:7809604-7825735 GCA_025674545.1 Hassar affinis
AAGGCTTTTCTATTAATTATTGAGAAGGGTATGAATAATTTTGGACATGCCACTTTTTGTTCAAATGTGAATAAAAGGTAAAAAATATTTTTTTCCACAATGATGCCTCTTGTACATCATCGTATTATCTCCTAGGAGATGCCTGTGTCGTTTCCAGTCAAAAATAAAATTGCTGGTTGAATAAAAGTAAGTTTAAGTCAAAATTTGCCAGGGGTATGAATACTTTCGGGCATGACTGTATATATATTTTATAATATCTTATCTTCGTAGTGTATTCAATTGAATATGGGTTGAAAAGGATTTGCAAATCATTGTATTCTCCTTTTATTTGTTTCACACAACGTCCCAACTTCATTGGAATTGGGGTTGTACAAATAAAGTTAATTTATAATATTTGATACACATTTTGAGTTGCTGAATTATAGTAATTGTATAATACCTGTCCATTATGAGATTTTTATTCAGTATGTCTTATTTGAATGCTCCAACACACACACACACACACACACACACACCGGGGTCACTGAGGAGCATGACACCACCTCAGCTTCAGCACCCCATCCACACGTGCTCTGGGCCTTATTTACTGATCCCTCTGTAAATTACATCACCTCCCACCATATCCAGTTTCTCCAAAGTTGAAATATTCATGGCAACATCTGTTTAATTAAACCTCAACGATGATCTCTCTTGCCAAACGGCGATGATCGGATTTAGGGTTCTGCCATGGGTTATGTCTTTCATTCATCTCCCCCGTCTCTCCTCTTCTCTCCCTGTCTTTTTCACTTGAATAGGAGCCCTTATCTAACAGTTGTTTTATTATTTATCCCAGCAGCATTAGGCCAACAGTTGCTGCAGGGCCGTCTGCTCTCCTCCAGGCCCTGTGTCGGCACCTGCAGCTGTCATTTCTGCGGTCACCACGGATACTGCAGCATTGTCCATGGCACGCTTCATGCCACACACCACCACCTCCAACACCATGAACCACTAAGCATTCCTCAGCAGAAGAGTCTTTGCCCTTCATTAACCCTGATCTACCGGATTGAGCCAAATGGCCAGTGAGTGTTAATTGCAGAGCAATAATTTTTTTGGTAGATGATTTAATAATGATATCATTTCATTTTTGAAAATAATATTTACACAATAGCACTTACATTTAGGTTCTTGTCTTTTATTCCCCCCTGTGCTTTATCCATGATCTCTATGGATATGAATGTGTGTGCTTGTTTCCATAGATATCGGTTATACTGGGGGCAGCCTTATGACCGGAAGGTCAATAGTTCGATCCCCACAACTGAAATGACCTGGCTGAAGTTCTGTTGAGCAACACACCTAACCCCCGACTGCTCCCCGGGCACCATGGACAAGGCTGCCCACTGCTCTGGGCTAGTGTGTGTGTGTTTCACTGCATGGATGGGTTAAATGCAGAGGACAAATTCCTCTGTGTGCAAGCACAGTAGGCCAATATTTCACTTTCAAATGATAGCAAATTAAGTAATTGTGGGAATTTTAAAATAAATGTTAAAATTGCTCACAAACTGAAAAAGGGGGATTAGAGGTTAAATATGTTTAGGTAGGTTAGCTTTATCCTGACAGACATACAGTAATGTATGCACCAGCAAGTTTGTGACTCATAATGGCTCATTAATGACTACAAGTGGCTCATAATATTAATTACATACTCTTCAGGTTAATCCTTTAAGAAGTGGTAAAAGGAAAAATGAATTGAGCTGCTTGCAGTTGGGATATGGCTCTTACAGGAATGTCCATATTATACAGACTTAGTAAAAAACATAGGCAGTAGGTCTCAGTATCCGGAAGAATTTTAACACATTGTGCCTTCCATTGTAGTACATAAGCATCTGCATGTCCTTAAAACTCTTGGCAACAAAGTCCCTAGACATAAAATCCTGGCCTCGGTTTTTGTAGTGCTGTTTGAAGTTGTTGACAATTCTCCAAGGAACATTCGAGGATTAGAGGCTAGCCCTTTTCTAGATTGAGTTCTGTGCATCTGCAGGTAGAGCTCTTGTTTCTGCAGCTGCTCTCGAGGCTGAATTCCCCAGTGGAGGGGCTTTGTTAGGAAATGTTTGGCTTCCCTTAGCCGCTGCGTCTCACTCTGAAAACCAGCCTGACATCTATCAGTAAAGGTCAATGGCAATGTCCTTCCTTCACTAAAAGAAATCTCACTCATAACACCAGACTCGCCAGACTTCATACAATTATGTTTGGAGAACATTCATGTTTACTCCAGTCTCTTGTTTGACTCTCAGGTAGACAACATTTTTGGGCAGCCATTTTGCATTTTACAAACCCCATTTCCAGACAAGTTGGGATACAATTAAAACAGAACTCTGTAATTTTTTTAATTCTCCTAAAGCTTTATTCAACAGGCAAAAGGCCAAAGAAAACATTTAAAGTGTTTCAGTGATGAACTTAATTCTATTTGTTAAATATAAACAAAGTTAGAAATTGATGCCTGCACCTCACTCAAAAAAGTTGGGACAGAGGCATGTTTACCACTGGGTCACATCATATTTTCTTTTAATTATACTTCTTAATAATTTGGCATGGCAGTTTCTAAAACAACACCACCTGAGGGCTTGATGGTCACGCACATTCAGCAGCACCCTTGGCCTTCACACATCAAGATTTCCCCTGACTCCCTGAATCTTCTCATGCTCATGAACTGTGGATGGTGAATGACCTACATTCTTTGCATCTTGCACTGAGAAACATTGTCTTTGAACTGACTGACAATTCTCTCACGAAGTTTGGCACAAAGCGGTGGACTAAGGTGGATGCTTCTATTATACTCAATCTTGATGACCTCACGTGTTACCAGTTCAAGTGATTTAAATTACAGTTTTTGTTACATTGCTAAGCTATGAAATATAACATTACATAACACAGAACAAAATTCTCTATGCCTTTATGACCTCTAGGTTGAACATTAGAAACAGTAGAAACATAAACAGGCTTCGGTTAATCCAGAATGCAGTAGCCAGTGTCTTTAGTAAAACCAGAAGGTGCCCGTCTTACTGACACTACACTAGCCCTCAGTAAAGTTTCACTTTGCATGACAAAATACTACAACCTGCCCTTAAAGAACTGAATGGTCTCACCTTACACTACCAGAGTGAAGTTACAGTATATCATGAGCCACCATATTTGCAAAGATTAAATGGGTAGGTTCTAGAATAATCAAAGCTTTTTTCATGTGTTGGGGATTTGGGGATTGGGTGCACTGTACATCTAGCCTAAAACTCCATTTGTCTAGTCAGGCATTCTGCTAACAGCTCCTGTTCTAGATAATGGTACACATCTGTTATTGTTCCTGTGGAAACATATGCACATTATTGATAACTGACCTGATTTGCATTTATGATTCATCTTCATGCTGCAGTGGATAACCTTTACTTTAACCTTTACTTACTATACCCTAAAGGTTTGCAGTTTTCAAAAATGCTTTGGTTGCCATCCACCAAAACCTTAGAATCCAGACTCATATTGACAATATGTTTATGTCTAACATTATGTTTAAAACGTTAGTACTTTCTTCCTGAATTACGCATCCTGAGATTACCAAAATCCCACTATCTGGAAGAGATGGGTTCACTTTTGACTTTATTTCCTCTCAAGGTTTCTTTTTCATTCAGTTTGCACTCTCTTGCTCATTTAGGATGTAGATTTGACCTGATGTAGATGTAGACCTGGGCTTCTGTAAAGCTGCCTTGTGATAATGTCCATTGTTAAAGCCAATACACACTTACATTGAATTGTACTGAATAATTGAACTGAATAATTGATCATGGGGAATTTTTTATACTCTTAAATATAGTAAATATCAAACAACAGCAGTTAAGGAGCGTGTTTAACAGAAACAAATAAGTCAACACGTCTGCAGTTCTTCCCTGACAATTTGAAAATGCTGTGCTGTTCTTGAATTGTTCACAAATGAAAAGTGCTGCTTAGGAGAGGTTTCTGGTGCTGCACACACTTTCTTGCTATAGAGCAGTTCTGGTGTGATTGCTTCTTCTAAAGGCTACCAGAATCACATGTGCCTCAATTACACAAAGAATGAATGTGAAAGTGAATGAATGAAGTGAGATGAGCACAGTAGCCTGGAGCGGTGGACAGAAGGTGGTCACAAGGCTGGTTCCTTAACCACAAGCCCACAGCTACCCCAGACATTGTACTTCCTGTACTATAAAAGCACAAAAACACAAAACACAAAAGCATTTTGATCACAAATTACATACTGCTTTTACAACCAGGAAAGACAAAAGTACAAAATAGTATTCTGTATATTTATTTATTTTACTTATTTCCATTCCCCAAAATACTGCTCATTCCCCAGCCCTGTCAGCAAATCATTAAGGATCCTAGCATAGATGATGAAGAAAGCATTGGACAGCAAAAAAACACGAGTCAGCTCTCAGTGTATGTGGGTGGTCATAAAGACACTCACGTGTCAGCCAGGGCAATGCCACATAAGACTACACAGTTCCACAAAGAGATAATGACACCTAGCTACTTGCAGATGGTTTTCTAATCATGGAAGTGATGCAGGTTTAACACGCATTCACATGACTGCAAACATGAACCTATTTACACACCACCTACACTTGCCATGCCCCAGATGTGGGGTACTAACAGGTTCCATTTCACCAGAGAGGTGGTGTAAGGTTTCGCACTGCTTGAGCCCAGGTCAAGTGTTGTCTACACATCTTCAAGAAGCCTCTTGAATGTGTTGTTTAGTAGTGATTCATCAATCTAAAAAGTTCACAGAGGGTAAACAAGTTTCTCAACCTGCTTACACAATCATATTTAAAGTGTTTATAAGAATATGTGAATTCAAGCATTATAACCATTCTCTAGCTCATCCATTCTAGTAAGATTTCTTGGTAAAGCATGGAATTGAGACCCCAGGAAACATGGACTCTGTCTGTTAACACTGCTTCTCTAAAAAAATGGCCTTTTATTTTACAATAGGTGAGAAGCAAATTCCTTCAGTCTTAGTAAGAGGAAGAAACCCAAATTGCCGTACAGTTGCAATGACATGGTGCTCTGTAAGAATTCTTACTGACTGAGTTATATTCCCTGGTGAAATTTAGGGAAACATATCGAAACTATTTGAAAGCATACTAAATAAGCTTTCAAATCTCAATTCTAATACTTTTTTGTTGTTGTTGTATGATATGTATGATCTATCAAGTCTTGTGCTCTATCATCAGGAAATATGTAGACATTCTGTTGATCTGTTACCTTGTTTTTGATCAAATGCAAGCCATTTAACATGGAATACAATAACATTTAGCATGTTCTTCCCATTCGCAGGTCAGTGAGGGTCTAAGTGTATCAAAAGAATAAATGTATCATACTCCTTGCCCAGCTAGAAAAGACTCCTGGCCAGGCATCAGTCACAAGAAGCCAAAATAAAAGGCTCCTTAGTTGGCACAGTTTGCCAGTTTGAAGAGACTGAAGGAGGGGGGCAAGAGTCGTACACACAAGAGTCTCTTAGTATAATGAAAATCCCTTCTCTCTGCTGCAGGCGTCATATTACCGACACAATTTTTCAGGGGGTTTTAACTTCTTCCTGTGAAAATCAATATATTTTCGGTGATAAAATGATTCATGTTCAAGGTTGGGGTGGAGTGGAGTGGTGGCTTAAAATCTGCCCTTCCAGGGCCAGGAAACCTATACCGTATAAAGTTCTAGGTAAAAATCACAGATAAGACATATTTGAAAGCACATGTCCAGTTAGCACATCTAAGCAAATCAATTTGATCATGATTATTACTTCGTCTCAGAGCTACTTATTGATATCTAGGCCAGAAGGAGTCTCATGCCCTGCTCCTTACTCTTCAGTAAGGGTGCTGAGTGCACACAAGGTTTTTTTTTTTTTGGCCTGGATGGGGTTAATATGACCCATGGGGAAGCCAGAATCCCCTGCCTCCACTCCACACACACTGTATGGCCCTAATCCTCCCAAAGCAAACGGCTTTAGTGTAATTTGCACCGCAGCTGTCTGCCCCTGGAAGAATCAAGAAATTGTGCTGCACATGTTCAGCTGCATGAACAAATGTCATAAGGCAAATGAAAAAAAAAGATGCCCCCGTGAAAAAGAAAAAAAAAAGAGACATGAAGAGAAATCCTCAACACAAGGCCTGCATGTGTATGGGGTGGTGTGTGTGTGTGTGTGTGTGTGTTCATGCATATGTGTATCTGTCATGCTTTTAGGTCAGTGGTGTTAAAGGTGGTTGGCATGAGGTTTTGAGGCTTTCGCGTGCAACGCCTACATTGGCTGAACTGTGAAGGATTAATGGCAAATGGGGGCATTAGGCTGGGTGCATGTGCGTGTGTGAGTTTACTGAGAGGCTTTACAGTGCCTGCGGCTCTCCCTTGAGACTCTATGGCTAACCAGCATTTCTAATTGCCTGCCCAGCAGAGGACTGCTCATTACTACAGGTGCCAGATAAGTGGAGAATTGTCATACTGTCATAGCCATGTAGTTTTGTATGGCATGTCAAAGACTTCAGTTATACAGCAGGTATCACTGCATTACCCATAGGACACATATAATAGAAATATGAGTAAATGATTAATAATTGTCATGACATAGTGAAAAGAAAATCTGTAAAACATTCTACTGCTACAACATGATTAGCTGATCGAATAATTGTATGAATGAGCAGAAGTACATCTGGTCCTATTAAAGTGGACAATGAGTGTGTACATACTGTATATCAACCATCATATGACAGCAGTTTATTCCATAAAATCATGTACATACAGGTCAAGAGCTTCAGTTCACATCATCATCAGAATGGAGGAAAATGTGATCTCAGTGACTTTAACCATGACATGGTTGTTGGTGCTAGACAAGCTGGTTTGAGTATTGCAGAGCCTGCTGCTCTCCTGCATACTACTCTCTAGAGCTTACACAGAATGGTGCAGAAAAAAAAATCCAGTAAGTAGCAGTTCTGTGGGCAGTTTAGAGGATACTGATCAGACTGGTTCTAGCTAACAAGAGGACTAGTAACTCAGATAAGCACTCTTTACAGCCATGGTGAGGAGAAAATCAACTCAGAATAGGATACAAAAAGCTATAGTAGGTCTGTATAACTTTTCATAATGCATAATAAACATTACAATGCAGAAATGGTACTGAATTCCTACAGTAGGTATGATTATTGGTTTCAGTTTTCATATCTGTTATTCATTGTTTATTGCCTTTCCCCCTTTTAGTGCTTTTGTTCAGAGTTGTATTGTGTTTTACAAGACTTGGGTATGTCTTACATGCCTGGGTAGACTCACTGTTCCGACAGAGACTTGATGGGCATTTAGCTGCTGGCCACAGGCAAAGAGAAATCCAAGCAAATACAGGAAAAATACACTGTGTTGAGTTCAGCCTCAGAGATTTAATGGTAGACAAAGAACATGGAGGGGATCTTATAGCTAGAGAGACAGGCCAAGTTCCTCCATACTGGCACACACCAGTTACACATCAACACAGCCCACCAGAACCTATAAACTACAATACATGTGCAGTATCATGTACAATAATGTGTAAAGGCTGGAGGTGAATTTCTACTGAAGGATGTCCAAATTATTTGTAATTTAATATATGGTATTAATTAACTTAATATGAGCTTCTGAGAAATTCTCAGAATGCACACTGCATTTTCTGACATTTATCGTAATTCATGAGTAATGCTACTTGCTTTTATCTTAATGCTTTGCTTAGTCATTTTTTACAATTTTATTTAATTTCTCTTGAGAGCACTTTGAAATGGAAAATTGATATAAAAAGTAAGCAGTTTTTTTTCTTCTTCTTCTTCATATGACAGCAGTTTATTCCATAAAATCATGCACATACAGGTCAAGAGCTTCAGTTCACATCATCATCAGAATGGAGGAAAATGTGATCTCAGTGACTTTAACCATTACATGGTTGTTGGTGCTAGACAAGCTGGTTTGAGTATTGCAGAGCCTCCTGCTCTCCTGCATACTACTCTCTAGAGCTTACACAGAATGGTGCGGAAAAAAAAAACATTCAGTAAGTAGCAGTTCTGTGAGCAGTTTAGAGGATACTGACCAGATATAACCAATGCAGATCATTCAAAAAAAGAAACTTAAAAATCAGGTTCTTCTTTCTGAGTGTTTAGTACCACACAGGTCTTGATGGAACAGAAGTGTGCATGGCCAGTGAGTTGTCCCAGGTTAGCACAGCACAGCTTGCAGCTAACCCAGGATATAAGCTACAAGATAGGGTCAACTATGTCACTTCTCACTTTTTTCTACCCCTCATGGTTATTATTTCACCAGCATTAAAGCCCCTTCCAAAGTCCTGGACATGCAGTGAGAGCTGTCAGCACTCGTTTGAAAACTGCATGTCTCGGGGATGAAGTTGATTTTATTGTTTATGGCTCATAGTTTTGTTTGTGGATGTGAATGGATGTGGATTCCTAATGCTTGGCTAGACTCTCAGATTGAGCCTGTAACACTGCTATGATCACATTGTTGATTTTATTTTAACTGAAAACTGGAGAGGGCATATTCAGTACTGCTGTCAGATGCAGTGGGATACGTGCAGGCTGCTGATGCTGCACAGAGCCCTCTGGTGGCCAGTTTTTTATTCTATTACAGAGTCATGTGGCTGTAAGGTTATGAAGTACAGAGCAATGGACAAAAATACAAAAAAACATACCTCAGAATCTATTGCAACAAATGCAGTACAGTTTGTCTGGTATTTTTTTTATTAGTGATTATAACAACTAGGCAAGATTCCTTGAAATATTACACCATACAAGCATGACACAACCTCCATATACAAAATTCAGCAATAACGGTGAGCATGCACACTATTATTTTTGCTGGCACATCTAAGAGACTAATCTGCCAAAAGGCTATTTAAAAAGATACTGAATATAGTGTCATCTTATCCTCTGCCATCTTATACGAGTCACCCATTAAAAAAAAACAAACAGAGAGAAAGAAAGGTCACCTACTCAGTTTTGCATGGCTGTATTCCCACTGACACTTAAGACAAGAATAGAGCCATAAACCCATCCATCACATAAGTGGGCTAAAGGTGGGGTCTTGCAGAGCCATCGGGCCATGAGACGCATGCAGTGACGCACTCAGAGCGATATCCTGGCATCAACAGTCATACAGGAAAAAGTCTTAAGAATGCGGTGTAGACTACTTTGTCGTAGTACAATGAAGGCTGGATTCAACCATGAACTAAGGCCAGAGAAAGGTCAAACACAACAATGGTTAATTAACACATTCCAGATCTAGCAGTGTTAAAAGAAGCAAGCTGGAAGGGGGAATATACTCAAGTTTCATACAGATATAAACTTAGTTCTGCTCTGCTATGAGGAACACTCTCTGATCTAATATATCAGTAATCCTCGTAAGGCTGAAACACATTGAGCATGGCCATCCAGCCTAAACTGTCTTCTCCCAGTGACCCTCTGACAGACCTTTACAATTCCCTCTAACAAAAAAACAGCAAGAAAAAAATCACAAGACGAACAACAAAGGGCCTGAATGAAAACTAAACACTCCATCCCCTTCCGTTCATGTGCCATTCATAAAGAATAACAAACCAATTAAGCCTGATGGTCAACCAAAAATATCAAACAATTGCCAGACCCAGATGGACAGGATTAACTGCATTAAAGTCATTATTGGACACAACCATCACTTAATCTTTCAATTCCCTTTAACCATGCCTTTGTAATACCAGTCCAGGATCACTTTTCCATGCCAGACCCACTGTTTGCCAACAGGTTTTATTAATGCTTTTGTTTCCAGGCCCCAAAAATGAAGGGCCCCACGGTGAGATAAAAGCTAAAGTGTGATTCATTTGGTTATGCACTTCAAACACAGACCAGCCAGAATATCTAGGGATGCTAACGCAGAGAGAATAGGTGGAACTGAGACCTTCTGAGGCTGTGGAACCATAACCCTCTGATGCCAATTCAGCTTTGAAGTCAGGACAGCGTGTGATCCGTGCAGCAATGGCTTTTGAGAAAGAAAAAAAAAATGTAGAGTTTTACGAGTGGGTGAAATTTGAGAGTTAGCATAGGGCTTAGTGTTTCCCTTGAGTCTTAATAGGGTTTTGATATCGATTAGATTTGAGGCCATTTAATACTCACACTGGCTGGCTGTTTAACATCTGCATGGGATAATGAGAGATGGCTGGGAAGTGTTGTGACACTTCAGACACTGGGCATCTGTCTTAAACATAGAAGAGGAGAATGAGAAAGAAAAATGAATATAATATTCAGATCAGAGATATCCTCTCTGCACAACCATGATAAAGGGATTTATCATAATAAGTGAAAAATATGTCAAAAGAAGCAAAGAATGGACTGAATGACTTAATACGCTAAACTCATTCTGGGGGGTTGAGAGAAAAGAAGAGAGAGAGAAAGTGGGGGGCTCAAACTGTTGGATATCACACTTGGCCTGTTAGAGCATGATTGCTAATTCTCCTGACATGGAGCAACTAATGTGTGTAGGGGATGTAAAGATGGTGGGTAGAAGAAGTGGTATGTCCCAGATATTCAGAAGTGAAAAAGCCAAAGTGTTAAGGACTCTCAGTTGGATGCTAATGAGCTACTAATACATGGTTAAGGGCAAAGCCCCATCTGTTAGAGGAACTCCAGTGGAGGCTGGGAGGGGAAACAGGATCCACACCTTGAATACACTCACCTCACATTCACAGGGGCTACTGTAGGTTTGGAGGGGCATTTGATCAGAGGATAATTCTGTAGTCAGTCTATACCATTGGATCCATAACAAAGATGATATTTATACAAATTAAATGTTAAATGATGTGTCTTCAGCTGGTTGAAAAACCTTTGCTTATAGGAAAGGTTAGGTACTGAACATCAACATGTTTTAATCTGTGTTCTTTCACTGAAAGAGGAAGTCGAGTGAGAAACTGGGTCTCTTGGAGGGACCGGAATAATCCTGTCCATTAATTAATGCGGCTCCTCGAACCAGCACGCTGCTTACATGAGGTATGCAAACAACTCGAAAGCCGGCTCTGATTTCAAAGTAAGGTCCTCTGGACCAGCTGTAGACCATGGGACCATTTTCAATAGCTTTTTGAAATGAAAGCTGTGCTGGCCCATCAGAAGACCATTTGAGAGAGAGAGAGAGAGGGAGAGAGGGAGACTTATTGCCCAAGAAAAAAAGCACAGCCACGTTTGAGAAGGTGCAGATGTTCAACTGGGTTTGCTAGTGGCTGCTGACAGTTTTTTGAAATAAAACAACTTGCATCAGCTCCTCATGGTGTGTCTACATGTCTATGTGTATGCATGCATTCATAGAACAGACACATTACAAGAATTTGAAATTGGAATGTTAATAAGATTGTTCCTACTTTTTCATGTCTAGGCTTTTATACTTCTGAATTGACAAAGCATTTATTTATAATACAGCATTTAACTCTTATTTTTTTTAAATTGTGACTCCAGAGGTTTTTCTCACCCTCCTGCTGCAGAGCCAATTAGAGTTTACATTCCACTGCAATCCTTTAATCTGCCTCTCTGATCAAAACACTGCTCCTGACAGGTTCACCAAGGAAAATACACAAACAGTTAATCCTGCAAGTCTAACGGGTCACACTACAACACGACCCTTAATCAACGACGGATATTTGCAGAACTGATAAATAAAAAATACCTTTCATAGTAAGCACAATCATTATGATTGGATTTATTATTAATCTATCTGTAATAAGGAAACAAGCTGAACAGGTCAAGATTAAATGTCACTTGAGGATTGTACACACACAGACCAATTAGCTGCCTGCAGAATAGTCATTCTCAAGAAGCTCAGCTGTGTGAGAAGCCCTCAGATCTTCCTGTGCTAAGGTGTAAGTCTGTATGTACAGAACATCCTGTGTTAGACATGTACTTATGATCACATTGAATCATATCATATAAGCTTTCCTTTAATTAAACACTGATCTGTCAACAGTACAGCTTTAAAACTCTGGAAATGTTTCTTCCACAAAAGCCTAAATAAATAAATAAATAGAATAAATCTGGATGGAGCTCTGTGTAGATTTCATAAAGAAGCTATCAGCCTCTGTTTTCAGGACAAGGTATGATATTTTAAGATAACATTCTTTTTTTTTTAATCAGATAGGACCAATAACAGAAGACAATATTTTAATGGTCAAATAATAGACAAAGCCAACGATACAAGGCCAAGTATATAAGTCAAGGATAAAAACTAGAGATGCAATTTCTCAAGAAAATGTGAGTATGACTGGGCCACAGCAGCAGTTTTTCGAGATGTAGCACATGCTACTGCTATTGTTAACATTTTGGCTGTTCTTATTAATGTAAAGCAGACTGACGGCTAGTGTCTCACCATTTGATTTATACTTCAAAATTGTGTTCCATTTTACTCAATAATGGTCAGTTATTGGTACTTAAATAACTTTTTTTAATATTTTCACTATTTGATTTTTATTTGTCAATTTTGTTCCAAAAAGGAGTTCATTTCAGGAGTCTGCGTGTGGGCTTCCTCTGGGTGCTATAGTTTCCTCCCACAGTCCATAGATATGCAGTCAGGCAAACTGGAGATACTAAATTTCCCCTAGGTGTGTGTGTGTGTGTGTGTGTGTGTGTGTGTGTGTGTGTGTGTGTGATAATGTATCTGTCCGTGTGTCTGCCCTGTGAAGGACTGGCAGCCAATCCAGGGTGTTTCCCTGCCTTCCACAAGATCAGGGCTGGGATACATTCCAACTCCTCCGAGTACTTAGATACAGCTTAGATAATGAATGAATGAATGAATGAATGAATGAATGAATGTCGTTCCTTTTTTTCTCAATGATGGTCAGTTATTAGTATTTAAAAATGCACTTTTTCAATATTCACTTTTGAGCTGTGTTCCAATCTGGAGCAGAAGAAAAAAATTAAAATGATCGGGGCTTTTCACAATGTAAAAACCTTCTTTAAATTATTTTCTATAGGGACATCTCCACAAGTATTAACTAAGGAAAATAAGCAAAATCCCAGCTTTAGTTCAGTTCAGAGCCTTTACTTAAGTAAAAGTACCAATACAGAAATGTAAAAATACTCCGGTACAAGTAAAAGTCCTGCAGGAAAATACCCTAATTAGATAAAGTAAGGTTTGGTCCCTCTGACTGATATATTATTATAAATCACATGAAGCATTAGTGTAGAAGCAGCACGTTACTGTTGCTGCTGCTGGAAGTGAGGCTAGTTTAAACTACTTTATATACAGTTTTATATACACATGTCTGAGGGGTCATGAGATCATTAATAGAAAAGAAAAGAAGAAAAAACAAAGTTCTGATAAAAATCTGTTTTCAATGTTTGGAATTTTACTCTAATTTAGGACCATTAGGACCATTGAACATGTATTGAAATAAAATCATGTAAGAAATTTAGAGGGGAAAATCAGTATTTGGTGGACTCACAGACATCTGAAATGTGTGCTATGTGACCTGACTACACACTAGTTTTTGTAAGATGCGAGAAGCCCAAAAGGCTGGAAACCACTGGTTACATCTTTAACTAATCTTTAACTTTTTTTTAAAGCTTATTATATTATGCATTGTGTAAGATCCTCAACCTAAAAGTAACTAGTATCTAAAGCTGTCAGATAAATGTAGTAGAGTATAAAGCACAATATTTCTCTCTGAAATGAAGTGGAGTGGATGTATAAAGTAGCACAAAATCCAAGTACTTAATTATACTTAAATACAGTACTTAAAGTAAGTAAGTACTTAAAGTAATAAAGTAAATGTACTTCACTGCACAGCTCATAAATGTATTATTGGTTAAAATGATCAAGGCTTCTTGTCAATAGGTAACAGTAAATATGCTTCATTCCCTAACTCTCATATCACATCATTGTGTAAAATTAGATTCCTCATACCATTAAGAGGAATTTTTGTTCTCTAAAGTTCTCTAAAGTTAAAAAAAAAAAAAAAGTAGAACTAATGAACTAAATCATTTTATTAAGCATCTTTCAATAAAGCCCAGGGAATAAGAGGAACATGTTGAAGCTCTACCATTACACCAATGACACTGGCATACACACACACTCATATCAGTTTACACACTAGCGTGCGACACCCGGCATATGTTACACATGCGTGCACACACCCACAGATCCCCCCTCCTCACCCCCGTACACACTTTCCTTTCCTTATGTCCGTGCTCATCACGATTTCACACATCTTTTTCAAGCTGGCTGGATAATCCCTGTGTAGTGCGGCTTTGTGGCTTGATGGAAGAACAGAATTCCAGTATGGCACACTCAGACTCCAAACCCAGTTAAAGGGAGAGTCATACACTCTCAGTGCTCATACCAGTAAAATATTAGTATACACAGTTCCAGTAAGTATCTACTGTTCTCACATTTTAACATAACAGTAACCCAAACAATACAGAAAAATGTTCATTTAATTAGGTTATTAAGTTAAGGAATTATATAGTAAGTTATTAAGTATATTAAGTAAGCATATAAAGGGACACATACTAGTGCATCTCAAATAATTAGAATATAGTGGAAAAAGTTTAGCATATTCAAAATTTAATATGAAAAATGCAAACTGTCATATTTTATATTCATTACATATGAAGTGACATATTCCTAGTGTTTTTGTGTTAATTTTGATCATTATGTCTTACAGCTCATGAAAAGCAGAAATCTACTACCTCAAACAGTATATATGCCGTGTGTCTCTTGGTCTAGTTCAGCACACGCACCCACAATCATGGGCAAGACTGCTGACTTGATGATCATCAACCCCCTCCACAAGGCCACAGCAGGTCATTGCTGAAAAGGCTGGCTGTTCACAAAAGAAATATTCTAATCATTTGAGATACTGGATTTCTGCTATTCATGAGATACAAGCCATAATGATCAAAAAAAAAAAAAAGCTTGAAATATGCCTTTTGATGTGCAATGAATATAAAATATATGACCTTTTTCAAATTAAATGATGAAAAAAATGGTACATTTTCCATAATATTCAAATTTTTTAGACGCATTAGTATGAATCAACTACTAACATGATATCATTCAACCTTTTAGCAATGCAGTACAAATCAACTAGGTTTGATGTAACACTGCAGTTTAAGGAGATACGATGCAACGCAAAAGAATATGATGCTATGCAATTCAATATGGTACAGGACACGCATCCCAGCTCACGCGAGACTCGGCCAAGAGAATTGGCACTTTCCAAGAATTGGCACGACAGCAGTGAAGATGACATAGAGTGTGCTTGAGATTAATGGAATCAATCTAAATATAAAATTATTGGTCACAAATTATTTAAAAAATAAAGGCATAGGGCCTCTAATAATTATTACGAGAGTGAGTCAAAATATTACCCGCACTCCAGTTATATTCTTCCACTACTTCCACTATGAGGCTGACAGTAAACAGCAGAGTTTGGAATGAAAACATCATCAATTGCTGACCAAGAAAAAGTTCAAAAATAAACCTTCAGCTGGAAAATTGATGCTTACAGTTTTCTGGGATTCTCAAGGGCCACTATTGGAACATTATCAGGAAAACAGTCAACAGTGCTCGTTACAGTGAGATGCTCACTCAAGTGCTGAAGCCTAAAATTCAGACAAAGCACAGAGGACTGCTATCCAAGGGAGTTGTGTTATTGCATGACAATGCACATCCGTACGCTGCTACCCAGTGACAACACAAAAACTTAATTTTGAGCTGTTAATGCATCCTCCCTATAGTCCTGATCTTGCCCCAATGGACTAACACCTGTTCAGCCCCCTGAAAGAAGCCCTACTAGGATGAAGATTCACGTCTGATGAAGAGGTGAAGACAGCGGTGCATTCATGGCTCACAGCTCAGCCTAAAACATTTTAATGAGGCAATACGAAAGTATGTTGACAGATGAACAAAGTGTATTGAAATGCAGGGAGATTATGTTGAAAAATGATGCATTTGTCTTTTCTGAAAGTTGATTACAATAAATTCTACAGCCAGATTGCGGATAATATTTGACTCACCCCATATACAGGGGTTAGACAATGAAACTGAAACACCTGTCATTTTAGTGTGGGAGATTTCATGGCTAAATTGGACCAGCCT
>JAOVYV010000009.1:7825835-7846274 GCA_025674545.1 Hassar affinis
ATGGCTTAAAATCCCTCTGACCACTGTGCAGGACTTGTAGATGTCATTCCCAAGATGAATTGACGCTGTATTTGCTGCAAAAGGTACTAGTACCTTAAAAGGTATTAGTACACCATACTAATAAATTATTGTGGTCTAAAATAACAGGTGTTTCAGTTTCATTGTCTAACCCCTGTATGTGTGTGTGTATGAATAAATTAGATTTTACTGTTGCAGAGATGTTTGAAATCCTGATTTGATATCCCACGTTAACCCCAAATTGATTCTGCTGGACACTTTTTCAATTGGTGCAATCATATTGTGAACTTTCATGTTGATGCACTGATACAAAATGGTGAATCTTACCCTACTCTACAAGAACAATGCTACACCTGTTCCCTCATGTATGATTATTAGGTAGTTAGAAAATTCCACCATGTCTGTTAGTGATCCCAAACAATGACTTGATCTGCAGACCAGTGAACTTTACTTCAGGTTTGCCTTGGCAAATGTTTTGTCTGCTAGAAATATGGGTGTAAATATCTAGGTGACGACCATACAAAACAAAACATGACTTACATACAAAACATGACTTTTAAACAAATTTGAATCAAACATTCATATTGTATAAGTGAAAATAGCAAAGAGTCTATTCAGAAAAAAAAAAACGCTTCTATGGGTACTGTTCAAATGCATTTTAAATGCATGTAGTGTTTCAAATGCATTTTAAAAATTTTACATAATCTGTGGTATATCTTCTGTATAATCTGTGTTATATCTGTGTTATAATCTTTTATTTGAATCATTTTGATACATGTCTGAAAAGGTTCAAAATATACTCTGTTTAAAACTTTTATTTCTTGTATTCTGCTAGTTTCAGTATGAGGGAATGCAAGTAACTGAGAATGACTGTACCGTTACAGAGGCATGGTGTATAATATGTCAGCATGAATGAGCCTTGACTCAAAAGCTGAGCACAGATTCCAGAGAGACTGCACATAATCGGTGCTGTTGTCTGACTGAATGTCTCATGAACTCCTCACCTTCTAACATTACAGTGATGGCCCTATAGTAAAAACAAAATCCTGTTGGATTCTTTTGCCATAAATTAAAAAAAAGCATCTTGTGTTCAGAGCATCAGTACATCTTTAAAATGTGTGAACAGCACTGTCTGTAATCTAAGGGTAAAAATCCTTTTTGCCTGTCATCAACAGTGGCCATGACTGTTCTCATACTTTGTGCATAGTGTCATCGCTTGTTAAAGTGCGAATTACCTCACTTGATTTTGCACGGTGAGGAAACTGGCTTGTTCAACAGAGACATTCTTTCCAGTTTAGTTCTCAAATCATAATGAGGCCACCCTCAGAGGGCCAAACATGACTCCAACTGGCAGTGCTGTGTTTGCAAAGATCTGCTTTCATAGTTTTCTACTGTTTATTCAGGGGAACCCAAATTTATCTTCTTTTACAACCGGGCACACACTATGTACTTAAATATGTAGGCAGACACTACAACTTTAAGAGGTACTGCATGCAGGACATTCTTAAGCTATTAGTCACTTTATCGTGATTCATCATACCTAATACCTACCAAATATTTTGATTTGAGTGGGGCTATTCTTTAATTATGTAGGTTTGAATATTAATGCTCTGCATTATTCATTAATATGATGTTGTTTGTTTAAGATCTTGGGTAGAAATATACAGGTATTAAATGTTAACTGTTGCTATATCAATGTTACAATGAGTAATGTCTGACATTAACATATGCATTCATAGATGGATTGATGTACATGAATCACTCTTTTTAGATATAAAACAAAGGAGCCATGGGCATACTCAATACAATTCAAAGAGATAAAATACGATGTCAGGAGTCAGGGGTCATGAGCAGGGTCTACAACAGTAAACTGCAGTTAACAGTTCATACAGAGAGAGTCTGTGTCAGGTAGGGTATGCATGGGCAAGCCATTATTTATGAAGGGCCACAGATGCTGTTTGAGGATTCTGGGTAGCTGAGGGAATAAAAAAAAAGTCGGTCATCTGGTCAAGGGCCGAAGGGAGTGTGCGGCGAACAGGTGGGGAGTTCAGGAGATTGTGGGACAACCCACACCTGCCCTGCCTATCAATCAACAGACAGGGCAAGAGAGATACACAGAGAGATCCTATCCAAGTACTGTATATCTTACAAGATGAAGTAAATACAGCGTCATAGCACATTTCAGGCCTATAGTGACACTGCACAACAAACTCTGCATTATTTACTGGAGTTCTGTCTTATATATAAGACAGATATATATATTAAATATCTTCTGTGAAGCTGAAGAGACAAGAAGAAAAAATAAAAGCTCAGCTGACACAAGTAAACAGTGTCATCCTAGAACATCTACTAGTTACAATTCTCAATAACTACAGTTGCTAAAGCAGTTCCCAGAGACCTGAAACTTTACATTCACTATCTACTGCATTAAAACCATATCAAAAAAACAGTAATAGATAGCAAATATAGTTATTTTTAAAAATGAATACTAACCAAACTACTAATAAGATATAATATTTCAACAACACCAATCATAACCTTTAGTTGAACATCCATTAGCAATAATACTTTCCAAAACATATTTCTTGAAAACAGTACAATCCAAATAGACTGCTGATCCAGGTTATTCTAAATCACAGGCCAAACACAGACTCTCAGGCCTTTCCTCCTCTCTCTCCTCCTACTCCAAATGTAATCCTCAATATTCAATAGTCCATACATCCATGATTTTGTGAAAGCTGGCGTCCTCTCATGCTGTAGGCCAGGGTGTGTCATCCCCAGTGGGGCGGCTATGCCGACTCCGGCTCTTATACACAGCCTAGACCAGTCGGCTGGGCCAATGTGCTGGGCAAGCAGCAGGTGCAACTTGGTCTTCTACATAGAGTATGATGGGCAGCTCAACTGTCTCACAGAATGGCACACACACACACACAGCCCCACATGCACAAAGACAAACTGACAAACACACTGACAAAATGACCCAGACACACACATAGGATGTATTCCATGCTGGCCTGCTGTTATGAATGCAAATATGCTGGTATGAACCCATAATGGTATACTGACTATAAATAGGAAATATATTATATAGGTTACATATAGGTTTTGATAATAATTATGTCAATATAATACTTAAAGAGTATCCTTAACCCTTAAAATGCTCAGTAAACAACTATCCTGCATAGTATAATAAGCGGTTTCACAAGAAGAATGTGTTTGTCAGGCCTCCAGAGGGCACTGTGCTTTCTACAGGCCAAGTGCTCTCCTGTGAGCATGTGTTTTGAAGGCCATGAGGGACTTTGGGATTCTCCAGTTGCAGGCAGTCAGACTGGCTGGCACCCCAAAAGTAGCTTCTTCATCCCAGAGACAGCTGTTGTCTCCGTGACGACACGAGTGGCCAATGAGGAGCAGTGCTGTGCTGAAGGGGGGGAGCCTTGCTGTGCTGAACCCGATCAAGTGGCCGAGAACTGGAAAGCCCAGTTGGCTTTGAACAGTAAACACCATTCCAGGATCTGCAGTAGGACAAGCCAGAGCATGGCCCCATATCACTCATATACATCCTGGCACTTCCTCAATTTCTGTGAATGTTATAGGGAACACCTACTGTCATCATGTCATCAAGAAGGGCCAAAGCAGCTCATTGTAGTTTATTATCTCTTTGCTTAAAGTTAGAATAAATGCAGGACATTTTTTAAACAAACGTTGTACTAAAATTATTTTTAAAAGGAAATGAATGGCTTAAAACAGGAAAATCAGTATTAATATTGTTTACAGTCAGAACAAGAACTGATCTGTTCATTAAACCTGACGTATAGCACATAGTGAAAACATAACATTATAAACAGCAGTTAGGAGACCCTGGTCTTGGTCTTTGATAGGTGGCTAGTAGAAAACATAAAAGAACTTTTTCCAATTTGTAAAGTCCAAAGTCAATCCTCAACCTGTTCTCACTAGTCTGTGTGCTTATATTCACACAGAGCATAGAGGGCACTTCTGAAAAAGGGTTCCTATTGCCATCCTGTTGTTAATAGTGATGTAATTTTGGCTGTATATAGAAGCCTTGATATACACTGCTCATAGTTAAATCCATTAAGTCTTGTTGGGATGATGTGTAATAAAGAAATAGTACACTTACAAAAAAAATCTTTGTACTTGAGATCTGCAGCAATCAGATACCAACAACTCTATTTTGTCACCAAATTGTTTTGCACTTGTGCTCTGTTGCTATTTTTGTGCTCATAAATGAACTACGCAGACATGAGTGGAGTGAGGTTAAAAGGGGTGTGGCATTAAAAATCCAATGACGGTGAATGAAACTCATTTTCCTGATCTTGTGCAGCATTATAAATCTTGTCCTCTTCCAATTTATTTACTTTGCTTCAACTAGACCACTAAAAATAGACTCCTTAATCCAAATACTAATATACTATAAACAATTTCCACTATACAGAATTACAGAATTTCTGTAAAATTCATTTTTAATTTCTGCAATAAAGTTTTAATGAAACAGTAAAATATAGAATAGTGTCATTGATGAATCACCAAAAGCATTTTCCCAAAGTAGAAAAGGAATCTCATCTGGCTGCTTTTACACTTTTTTTTTTACTTTCAAATGTAAAAAGAGTTGGGATTGAATAAATACATTAGAACGACGTGTTTTTAGGCATACCGTTTGGTTCGGCCGGGAATATAACCAACTGGTTTGTTTATTCTTATTGGTTAAGAATAAAATAATTAAGTCTGTTGTATTTAGTTAGAAATCGGGTCAAGTAGCCTTTATATGTTATAAAGGAAATAAATGCTGTCTTATCCCTGCATCTGTGGTAAGAGGAACATGGCAGCATGTGCATTTTTTTCAATGTGTCGAGCATCAGCTGATTTTGAATGTTACATCCCTTTTGGTGCTTCTCCATCCTTGACCATGAAAACAGCAACAAAAATCCTGGTTTCCAAGCCAAGCGAATAAATAGCATCAATAAATCAGCACAAAACCACAGCCAGAACTCATACAGAGAATTTTGTGGGTTGTGAAAGACTTTTCTAGACAGTTCCCAAAATTGTCTCTAAAAACACAGCAAACGTGTAATTCATTGTTTAAATTTTACCATGCAGAGAATATGTTAGTAATTTCTGGTCGGACCTCTTCGGTATGTCCAATTTCATACCAAATACTTAAGGTATTAGTTGCCTTATTAAATAAATATTAATATAAGATGTACCCTATGAAAGGTTCTTTACAATTTAATAAAAACAAAATAAAAAATACGAACAAAAAGATAAGAATCTGTAGGAACCACATCAAGAGAACAACCTTAAGGACAATGACACATACACACACAACCTGCACCTGCCTAAACGATAACGATAAGGGCAGAGCTCTCCCACCCTGAGTAAGCTTAATCTACTCCACAGACGCTGCAGAACCTTGGACTCTTACCCTTACTGCAGCCTCATGATCCCAGCAACCCCCATCTCCCTTCTCTCTCTCTCTCTCTCTCTCTCTCTCTTTTCCCTGGCACTCATTGCTCCATTGTTTTAGACAGAGGAGTACACTCCTCCATCTGATTCCCGTGACTATAACAGCAGCTGTACATGGCCCACTGCTGCTAAACCTTCCATAAATCTACTGAGCCTCCGGTCCATCCAGCTCTGACCGTACAGTGTAAACGAACAGCTTATGGAAAAGATGTCCAGTGATCTATGTGATACCAAACAATACATTTCTTTCTACACAGGTCAACATGTCAATAAATGCATCTCTTTTGATATAACTTACTAGGCCCAGAGCAACCAAGTCATACAATGCAATGTCAACATTTTATTACTTCTCTATGTAATAGAAGTAACAAATATATATATAAATATATATATATATATATAAATCTCTTTGTATATCAGCTATATAATTTGCCATATTTATGTCCATACAACAAATGAATAATGCTCTGATATACAGTAGATTCAGTGTACATTTCAATATAATTAATAATAATTTGCATTTGACCCAGCCGAGAAAACTACTTCCCTCAACGCTGACCTAACTGTCGCATGCCCTCTTCCCAGGCCCTAAAAATGGCTGATTGGGGTTATTTGCAGATCTGCTCAAGGGGGAGGTGTGGGAAACTCCTCCTAATGTCAGAATCAGGTGGAGGCTCTTTAATGACACCAGCATGAGCAGCAGTTAGCAATAGAGAGCTGGCACATGCAGCGTCAAGGGAAGGAAAAGCCACTGATTGACCATGTGACAGGAACCAGAGATCATGACATTTGTCCCCCATTTACCTCATGAGGAAGTGACCTGCCACCTCTTACACACCCATCCAAGAAGGTGCTTTGAGTGTGGGCCATCTTAACTAACTTCTTTGACAGAGAAACTGACAATGATGATCTGTGTGAATGGGAAGCCTTTTGATGTTTGCAGAACCAGTTTGTGGAAACTATACATGAAAAAGCTGCTTTGTTCATTTGGGGTGTTAAGCGTGATTTTACACGTCTTAGAATAGATTATCCAATTTAAGAATTAGAAGTAATTCACTTTAACACATTTTAAAACTTAAAACAGCCCCCAGACAGACAAAAAACTAAAACTAAAACTCCACACTTGGCAAAATGAGGTGAAACCTAGCTAGTTTTCACCATCGTTCTAATGACTGGTATATCAAATTCTTAGCTGTAAAGTATATGCCCTGAATATGCTACAGAACTGCCCATCTCTGTTCCAGCAATGAATTTGTTGATACATTTTAGAAGCCGCATCATGGTTCTATTTGTGGGAGGTCACAGTTGCCCCCCGCTCTCTGTATGTGTGTCTGATGATGTGTGCAATTAAAGCACTGTCAGTGCTGACAGCCTATGACAGAGTCTGTCATTATGAGTTGGATATGGAGGTTTTAGGGAACAGGAAAATACAGAAGTGTGCTTTAGATGGTCCATCTGGTCCTTCTCCAACATCACACAGAATGCTGGCTGAAACTGGGGCTCCATTAAGGAAGCTGAACTGGGAAACTCAATACTAATGATTCAGGAAGAGAGGGTCTTATGAGGGGCTTGAGGCCAACATGCACAATTATACTCAAATAAATGATAAACATACAGAAATGGATGAGAATGGACAAATTCCATTCTTTGGCCCAACACACCTATATTGCTATTTGGTTTACTGAGGCACTACTTACCTTTCCTTTATAATGAGCAAGGATTTTCCTTTTAGTCACTACTCTCCTACTACTAATGCCATCACTAATAGGATGTATGTTTCCTGGAAAACATACATTTCCCCTGTTCTTAAAGACTCAGTACTGTATATGGCTTGTCCTTAAACTACATTTAAGGTTACAGTTGTTATGCCAAAGCTGTGCCTGTGACCAGCTGAAGGACAGAAGTGTGCACTGAATGCTTTGTTCTTCTGTTTTGGCAAAGGTCAGTTAAGGTTGTAAATTTATGAGACAGTTGATACTTGCATGAAGAGTCATTACTTACAACATACTGGGGTTGTCCAGCTGCCACTGTAACATTTCACAAAGCTGATTTAATGCTTTGAATATAAGGCCTTAAGTCTGCCCATGCACATTCTTTGCCTCTATTTAAAAATCATTCCAAGAAATGTGTCACCCACACAACTGTAAAGAGGGTTTAAATGCTAATGCTAATCCTGCAAATGCAATCATGATCCATATGCTTTTAACTGATTGAATGTTTCCTTAAATACAGTGGGCATATAAAGATAGCATCCACATTAGCCCAGAACTTGGAGACAGTCCTTGGGTCATTTTGGATGCCACTACGTCTTGAATACTCTTGATCTGAGAGATATCTTCCAAGGCAAAGCACAACATGCCACCCATTCAGTCTTCTAAAGGTCTATATCCAAAGTTACTACTGCGTTATTCTTGAAAGAGGATACAGTTTTATAGTTATAAAAACAGTACTTATCTGTGTAATCCTTTGGATAATAAAGACAATAACTGGTGATTTTAATTTGGGGAGAATAAAAACATAGCACGATCCGTGACAGCTGAAACAGCACCATCACTGACAATGATATGAGTTTCATCGAGTTGTTATCAGGCCCATGCTGCTCTCACTTCAGTGGCATTACAGCATAATCATAGGAAGACACTGAGTTTCCCACCATTTTAGTACTGCCTTTTGAGTTCATCATAAAGAAAAGCACTATCTGCTGTATTTTATAAATATATTTCTGTCTACACATTTATAAACTCAGACCTTACTTTACTACATTAGTGGTAAACACGTAGTGTAATATTTTGATTAGGGAAATACACTCTGTGTTCTCTCTGGCCAAGTGAGAGTCGGTTCAGGTTTAGCAGAGCCACATTATCCCCATATCAGTGGTTTGCAAACTTCCTAGTCAGTGGGTCATTTGTCAGTATTAGCATGGATCATGTCAAGACCCAGTCACAGACACAAGGTTAGGGAACAGCAGTTGAGTAAATAGTGACCATGATCATCCTGTCGTATCCATTTTCATGCTTAAGACTTGGTACGATTATGCTTACCTAAGGATAAACATTCATAACAGCGAGACACAGAAGCGTAGCAGCAGCCAGACACTCAGGTATCAGAACCCTTCCTAGAAGGGTATGGTTTTCCTTTACACCCACATTTTAGGTAGAAGGCCTAACTGGCATCAGAGCTTCAACTTCAAGCATAAGGATGATGCTGAAGATCTGTTAAACTCAATGCAACTCTTATTCTTTCTCTTCATGAGCACAAACCTGAAGCCTGGTGATGCTAAACTATTGGTTAGTAGATTACACTGATTTTCATTCTAGTCTAGGTACTGACAGAACGACTGACCCCTGATTTCATCTCTGCCATGCCTCTGAACTGGCTTCTATGCCCACTGATATCTGTGTTATGTGAGCACTGCTGTTATTTTAGTCCATCACTATCAATCAGGCTCTTGAATATCAAAGGTTGACTTGATCCTAGTTGCTTTCCTGAGTAATGTGAAGCCAGGTTAATTTGAATCCCTACTTTTTCAGTCGACTGGAAACTCACAGACTTTAATGAGATCAGACCACATATTTATACACATAGGAAGAAAATACTCTCAGAATGCACAATTCTCGCAAAAATATGATCTGCACATATAAAGCCTTGATGCTTTAGCCACAATGATAATCTGTTTCACTAACAGTCCTGCACTTCTGTGAGGTTTGATGAAATATTCAATGATGCTGGGGGTTTAGCCATGTCCCTCTACTTTATAAAGCCTGCTTCCACAACTCACTATAGACCCCTAACCATGAAGATGCATCAAAAACGTATTCCAAAGCAATAAGGGCT
Organism: Hassar affinis; assembly: GCA_025674545.1. Taxonomy (NCBI): domain Eukaryota; kingdom Metazoa; phylum Chordata; class Actinopteri; order Siluriformes; family Doradidae; genus Hassar; species Hassar affinis. The sequence continues at coordinate 7,835,166 of JAOVYV010000009.1, forward strand.
TGGACTGCATCATATGGAAACACACCGCTGGGACCTATTTATAATGTGTCCTGTACCTCCGAAGGTAACTTTTCTTTGACACCTTTTTTCCAAGTGTTGAAAGAGTCTCGCTTTAAAATGGAATAGCCATATGTAGCAGCCTGGCAGTGTAAATGTTGTTTTCATCAGGATCTACTGCATTTTGCCCTCCTGTGTCTAGCCGCTCAGGGCCAAGGGCAGCCTTGCTGTTGACAGTTAATAGGATCTTTGGCTTTTTTGTTTTGAGCTAGACTGACTCAGATTGATGTCCTGGAGAAAGTCACTGGTTAATTAGAGAGAAGGCTGTGTAATGTCATGGTTCTCGTTATGCCCAGGGGACAACTGAGAGTGAAGGGGTCTAAAGTTGAGGGAAAGGGTGAGGGGTGTAGCTTTCTGGGTTTGCTTCATAGACAGGTCTTATTAGCAGATGTCCAGTATAAAACTCACTTACAACCACTTAATGCAGAACTGTTTCGCTTATATTACAATAGAAGAACAGAAATCGTCTACAGCAATGGTGTACAACTAATCCTAATTTAGTTTTGCATTTTTTTTAAATGTTTTAATTTTAAACTTACAGGACATTTCACAGGCCAGACTCACATTCCTAGATTAGTTCTATTTAATAACATAGTTATGGAATAATGTACTTTAAAGAAATGTAAAATGTATTAACTGAATAATGAAGTAATAGTTAATACAGTTTATACAGGGGTTTATACAAATACATAATAGTTAATACAGTAACAAAAATTAATACAGTAAGAGAACACGTCAAATGCAAATAGACATCCAATTTTCTTTTTAAGAACACCAACTATCAGTTTCAATTTATAGCTTTGTAAAAACATCAGAGGTAAAGATCAGACAAATGTACATAACTGATTGCAGACAGCTACATCGCTGTTATAGAACAGCAATCGATGATCTAGGGGACTGATTATAAATTTTTCAACAGAGTGCTAATATTTGACATCGGATGTTTCACTACAAATAAGTGTAAGTTACAGGATCATAAGCAGTGAGTTACAGGAGCCTACAGATTGTAGCTCTCTTAGCACTATCTCACTCGTATCTGGACATGTGGTTGAAGAATCCATATAAAGCAGAGGACAGCACCAGGCAGAGAGCAGAAACTATGAGGAAGACTGGCTCTTCCTGGTGGGAGATCCACCCAGAGGTCCAGCTCTTGGCTGCGGCATCCTGGTAACTGAACCTGTGCACAGTTGGACAATGCAGCGTGATAATTGGGGAATTACAGCTGTTAGTCACACAAAATACATTGCAGTTGTGGGTCAGGGACCTGGAGGTCAAGACACAGGAAGCAAAAGTGTAATTTAGAGGCAAAGAGTGCCAATTTCAGCCCTTTCACCCCCCAAAAAAGTTCACCTGTTCAGTAGACCTGTAATAGGCAAAGACTAACACAGGCAATATACAATTAATCATTATTCATTTTCTCATATTATGGTGTCTTATGATCTCAGGGTGAACTTTCACAGTTTTATAATTTGAAAAAAAAACTACAACTGGCATGTAAATGAATATCTCTACAGTTTTTAATGGGAAAAATTTCCCAAAATTTATTAACTTTGTATCTTGCTTCCTGTCCTCATATATCACAGATATTTTGTAAGATATATTGGCTATGTTTTGTTCTTCACTGGTTTTATGTAGTTTAGGAATTCTTTGGGTTTTGTACTTGTTTTACTTGTAATTTATATTAGGTAGTATACAGCTAAATTCTAGCAGTATCATAGCTCAAAGTAGCTTGAATTCAGACTAAGCACTCTTATAAGTTGCTCTGGAAAAGAGAATCTGCTAAATGGCATAAATGCAAATGTAAATGATTACCATTAGCAACAATGACATGTCATAATGTTTACATGTTTACATTTAATGTTGTGTAACATCAGCAAATCAAGCTACCTTCTCTCTAAGTTAATAAGTACTTTTACTGAATTACTGAAAACCCATAAAAAGCCACATCCTAATAACTTTACTGTGTCAGATACTTAAAATTATATCTTTAACTTTGACTGTTAAAAGACAATGAAGAACACTTCCAAAACTACTAAATAAACCTCTCACCATATCAACAGTTACAGTGTGCATGGTGTTATTCCATTTTTGACATCTGTCCACCGTGCAAGTTGTTACTATACAAACTATAACATATTAAAACAAGCACAACAATATAAATGTTGCAGCCATGCTGTTATGGAAAAATGATTCAAGACATTCTGACCAATCAGAATACAGAATGAATAAGCACTGTGGTATAAATTAAAATATATGGTATATATGACACTATAAATCTGGCCTATCTTTACATCTGTGCCACAGTAAATCTGGACAGAATTTTACTTTTGTACTGTGCCCAGTATGTGTTTTGCAGATGGTCAGTCAGTGGTCAGGCCACCTGCTTGCTTTTCCTGTTTCAGCATAACCTGTCCAGGAAGGTCACTGTGCCTTCCAGTGAGAAATAAAGTACAATACATTCCCAGTCAAGGGTGAAGAGGAAAGGCTCACACATTAAGGTGATCACTGAACATTAACAATAATGAGCAGACTGATCAAGATAAGACAAGATATTTTCCTGATAATACACAATGTTTACCATGCTGCCTGTGCTGACAGGATCAGTTTAATATGAATCACACCATGTCAAACAAGAACAACACAACAACAACTAGTGGGAGAAATCCCCTAGATCATCTGGAAAGCACATCTAACTCCACCTTATTGAAGCGGCCCCACAGACCTCTCCTCGTACCCCCTGTAGAGCCTGGGCAGAGTGGGGACAGTCCAGTGTGATTAACACCCAGGCGGGAACAGCATGTCAGTACATGCCCACTCTGATCCCTCCTTCCACTTCACTTACTCACTGATCTAGGGTCAGCTCTCCAGCCCAGATCCTGAAAACTTACCATATGAAGTACTGTAAAGATGTTCTTAGATCAGCACTAACAGAACAATTGTATCTCTGCTGTCTCCATTCAGCTGTTTTGGGGATTGGGAAGGCCTTAGGACACAAACTCCCATGGGGAACACTCTTCTAAGCTGCTGAGGGTACACTAATCAGGGTCACAGATTTGTTTAGAGAGAGCTCAATGTGGTAGACTACTTCAGTTGTGCTGAAAGCTGCACTCACCATTAGAGCAATTGTTGAGAGCAAAATTTTAAAAGAACAACCTCAGACACAATGTACAAGCAGAATGTGGAAACTGAAAACAATGACTTATGAATGTATCTTTGTGTTATATAATAATAATACCAAATTGTCAATTTTAAGAAAGTAAGCTCATCTTTTATCAGTGGCACAAAAGTGAATTTTCAGCAGATATGAACCTATACTTACCAATAGTATCATTACTATGCCAAATAAACAGAATAAATATCTATTTACTTAATGTGTATGAATTGCATTTTTATATGCATAATAATAGCATAATAATAAATAATAGTACAAAATGAACACAAGCACCTATATTACCAGCTCATTAAGATTTTCAAAGATAAACTTCACAGATACTTTTATATTTTGTGTCAACAATTAGAAAAATCACTAAATCTACCCCTCAATTTCCAGAATTATGTTTGTGCTGTAATGCAATCACACTGATTGAAGGTATAAAAATAATGAATGCCATTTGACTTATGAGGCTAATGGAATCCCTGAACACTTTTATGGAAAACAATATCCACCTGATGACATGGATGATTAGGATGAATAATTGAGTTTGCGTAACTTGATACCTTAGACTATTGACTATTATTTTGACTAATATTAAATGTTAAAAATTAATAACTGGTGTTCAGTGTTAAAAGTGACTTGGCGTTAAAGTGACCATACTGGTGTGGGTTAAATGTGAAGTCAAAACAATAAGCAGATTTTTAAAAAAGTCTGGAGACCTAAAGTCATCTTAGTGAAATGAATTGCAAAATGCTCTTTGAATATTCTTTTTAAAAAAATACCCAAGACAAAAACATATCCAGAAAAGGCACAATTTTTTGTCTTCTCATAATCCAACATCTGGATGTTTTATCCAATTTTTTATGGTTCTTAGAACAGAGCAAAGCATGACCCACTGCCCAGACCAACCAGTTTACAACTGTCTGAGACATTGACTAAATACACCTGGATACAGTGCAATTATTCACACTTGCTCTGATTCCTGCAATGGAGGGGCCAAGGTTACAACTGCATGGTCTTTATGAGCACTGAACATACAGAGATATGCAGTGATTTTTATAAAATCTGATCCCAGCTACAGTTTAACCTGCTAGCCAGATCATTTCAGAGCTGTAAAATCTGAGATCTAACTGTACTGCATTGCAGTGATGAATGTTTTCTCAGTTTTCAATATAATGAAGCTAAAACACAATCACTAGGATGACTTGCATACATTTTTAGACAAAACAGTGCAGAGGAAGTTTTCTTCCTTTTAACCATAATAAATTCTCATCTTATTATGAACCATGATTGAGTATTAAAATGGGATGCTGAATACCCTAGAACAAAAATGGCTTCTTGAATGTTATTTGAATGGTTAAGGGTACTGGATTTCTAAGTACACAGAGTTATCCTCTGTGTTTTGGAAACATAAACAGAACCTAAGGGATCTCTCAGCTGTTTCTGAATTATAAATAGACATAGCTGTCTCAAAGCTGTGACAAGCTGTTTTAAAAATATTAATTTAACTTTAAGGTTCTCTCAGAATGCCAAGCTTCAAGGATTGTATATTAGGACCTCCACAGAGGTTCTCCACAGGGACATAGAAACCTTTATGGTTTATAATAATAAAACATCATATTTTAACTAGAAACCTCCACCAAAACTAAGGGTTTGCTTGCATTTGTTTCATTATTGGATCATTTCAGCATTTTCACCTTCAGCACAGATAAGACAACCAGTATCCTATAGCTGCCTGTGTTTGGAAGCCATAAGGCAGAAGAGGGCAGTGATGAACCCACGTGCTAATGCACCATAGGAATACAGCATGGACTATAGACTTGGGTAGGGCATTGAGAGCCCAACGTCAGTAGCTCATAGCTCATTTCCTAATTATTGCAATGGCAGATGTCATTAGTACAGTATCAAATCTGTGTTTGATTAAATAAAAGGAATTTTTATTATTATTAAAAGGTCATATAGAAAATATTTGTCTGTGTTCTGTCTTTAGGCCAGTGTCACTACTAATACTATTACATGCCTAGCCATTGTTTTATCCCTGTAACTGATTTGTGCTACAGGGTACTAGAGCTAATCATTGATCATAGTTTAAGGAAAAACACTGAGCTAAGGGTCAGGGTGGGGGTTTGCACACCTTCTCACTATCTCTCATCGTTCAGGCCTGATCACCTCTCAGGCTCACACTTTTCTCTCTCTCTCAGCACATCACGCTCCTATTTTCCAAGCTCAGGGCCAAGGGTTTGGACCTCCCACCCTGGAGCTGGCACAGTGCCTGAGTTAAGTACAGGACAGGCAGGGTGGCGCCTGTGCTTTAATGTTTCACAAGGCTGTGGGAGTTGGGATTACTTGGTATGGTTCTTTAAAGGCCGTGGCGCGGGAAGCAATTTTTGTGTGGGTTTTAAGCCTGGTATAGCAGTATACTTGTTTTAAGGCCCAGCACTTGGGAATAGATCCAGACCTGGAACGAGAGCTATTCCCGCACCTGGCATGGGCATGAAATGACCAATAAAAACAGAGAAACCTAAAATGTTTCTCAGTGCTGTAAGACACCCGATCTAATTGAAGGCATTGGAGTATGTTTACATATTTGAAAAGATTCTGAAATGATAATAAAAAACTTGATGAGAGAAGGGGAATGTTTTGAAGCTTGGGGCTGCTGGGAAGCTGCTGTGATGAGATACATTGCATGGCATTTTATGCGAAATGGAGAGAGCATGAGACAAGCCAAATGGTGGTGTCATAGGAAACAGAGTAGTTCTGCCAAAGAACCCAATATGCTTCACGCCCAAAGTCTAAAGCTCCTTACACTCACCCTCCTTCTACAGTTGCATGTTCTCCAGCTCTCCAACACAACTTGCTAATAACATCATTTCCAATCTACTCTTTACCCCTTTCTGGATAATTTTGTTTTGAAAAAACAAAGGTTCCGATTTCGTCTCTCGGAGCCCCAGTGGTGCTTCTAGAGTTCAGGGGTTTTACTTTAATGTAGCAGGGAGGACAGAGGACTTTAAAATGCCTATTTGACTGAAGTCATTTGAAGAAACTTGGCAGAGAGCACAGGTGCTGATAGGACATATGCCATAACGCCATGCACGCACACCAAAATTTTCAATAATGCCAGCTTTGACAAATATGACAGGATGCTGTAGTTCAAAGTCAGCCAGATGAATCAGATATCCGAGACATGAAGGAGGTCAAATTTCCATATATACACCCCATTTTTCCTCAATAGCACACAAAACAACTGCAGGGAACAGAACAATGTAGCTGAACAATGATGTGGAGTCATGTGTATTACGTGAGACATTTGGACATCAATTACATATCAGAAATATTTTTTAATAAATCAAATAAATATCATGCCTTGAGATACAATCTGCAGGGATAGACTTTCACCATTATCCAATTCTCACTGTATAAAACAATGGCCATTATGGTCTACAGCTATTTCATATCAAATCTGTTCTTCTCACCATGGTCAAGGTCTCAGTGCATGCTCTGGTAACTCTATCCGGCAGTGTTACAGGGCTCCTGGCACCTCCCATTAGGAGCAGAACTGCATCACCCTGGCTATAAACACCAAGGTAAGCACTTAAGTGTCCACAGACAGCACATTCCAGCACCTTCGTCACAGCCATGCTTCACATTAGCATTATGATATCTGGGTAATAATTCAGTCAAACGGACACAGAAAGGGCAAGAGGAGGAACCTGAGGAATTAAGAGGTAAAATGGATGTAATTTAGGACGCACAAAGCTGTGACTGTTAACTCTGCGAGTTCTCAGTTTACAAGTAAATGCGCAATACATAATATTATATATATATATACATAACATATGCAACATTAAAGCTTGGAAAATCATTCTGTGTTGAATCTAACATAATAAAACACTAATTATAGAGGAATAAAAACACAATTCTGATTAAGAAACAAATAAACAAACTAAATGTTATATAATGTAGCCTATTGCCAAACTCATCCTTTGGAGATTAATATATAGTAATGGCATAAATCTGATCACTAGGTTTTACAAAGCTTTATCCTGACTGGGGGTCTTTGGAGAGGCAGGGAGTCCTTGAGTCTTTTGTGTGGCAGCAGCACCTCAATATAGCACTTAATCCTGCCTGTTGACAGGCAGAGAATAAAGGCATGTGGCACCCTCACTAATTACCTTAAATGAGTATAATTAGCAAGCAACGCCTTCTGTTTTTACACCAGGACCTGATAGCCTTTAGCTTTAATGTGGTAATGTTCTAAATTGTTTAGGTAACGAGCATATTTCAAGAAGTGACAGAAGGCTACTGGATTCAGGACGTTGCACACTAGTCTGATCTAGAATCAAAAAAATGAAATCTTCTACAGCAGAGGTATTCAACTAAAATTCATGACGGTCCTGTTTCATAAAACTCCTCTTTGATAGCCCAGATAAGTAACAGACATGACAGAAAGGAGACAACAGATACCTTAAATGCTTACCCATTAATAATTAGTTTCCGCTTATCAATTTTGTTTTGTTTGAAAGTCTGATATGGTTATATTTTACTTTGTAGTGGAGCTTCACATTCCTGCTTTTGACCAGAGTCAGGGACTGATGAAATATGTTCATTGTGAATTCGTCACAGGGAGAATAAATACATAATTCCATGTCCATGTGTATTTCAGCATTCTCCTTTGATCATGATCTTTTTTTTTTAAATAATAAGTTCACTAATCAGACATGAGGGGGTAAATAAAATAAAAACCTATGAAGTGTTTAGAAGCTTTTTCTGACTTAACCTGTAGCTAGTCTCTCACCAGCTGAGGAGCCTATAGCTAAATAATTTACATAAATACATGTGACTGAATAAACCGGAAAAGAGGATGTGCTTCAGAAGCCATGGCTCGTAATTAGAAAACTGAACAGTGGACAAGAGTTCATGTCAGTCACCTGAAATACAGTGAGCATCTGGACTACAGTCTACAAGTTGAAGACCCTTGGGCTATACTATATTTCCTTAAATAAGTTCTTTGTCCTTGACAGATGTGGTTTATCTGCTTGACTTATTCCACAGCATTTCCTGAATAATAATTCGTCTTTTTTGGTGCACAATGGTGTGACAGCTTGATGACAAGCTTACAGCATTGGTGACGGAGCACATTCCTTACACTTCACATTTACTAACGATACACTACATTTGGGCCACCATGCACCTCAAACGTTGACCATTTGCACGTGACAAAAATGTAGCGAAAAGGACCACCAAGACAAAAGCCACAAAGCAGGGGAGGGCTCAGGATGCAGCTACACTATTGTGACCCCCCCTCTCCTAAATCTCAGCTAAATTTGGCAGAAGTCGGTTTGTCTTCTGCTTGGTTTTCACACCTGTCTCCCCCGTCACCATAACGGTCCCAAACTCTGAGCAAGTGTCTTAACGTCCTGTTGTCACACGGCTGTGTCTGTGTGTGTCCTCTTGGAACTCCTGCCCCAGGATGCGAGCCAACACAGAGAGATCAAAGCTATAAGACTAAGATAACGTTGGTGAGCTGTGATCCTGCCCCAGGCGCTAAAGCAATGGCGATGCTCCAACAAGGGCTACACAGCTGGGGCCTGCCACACAAAATGATGAAAATCGGAGGGTTATGAATTAATTTGGTAATCCGTGCAATATAGTAGTGTCTAAAGCTTTCAAGAGGTCACTGGCTAAGGATACATTAATGTAGAGTTGAAATGGATAACTGGAGAAATACTCAGTCACAATACTGACCGCCTCCTAAACGGTTAGGCTGCTCTAACTAAATGATGGACACCCCAGCAGCTGCAGTGCCTCTGTCCAGCATGTAGATAATGTAGGTATAATTGGTAAAAATGTGTGGTAATATATTGCTCCATTTGGGGTTCACTGACGGAGCTGATGCAAAGAGTGTTGGAGGTCCCATGGCTTTGGGACTGATGAGAGTCAAACAGACCACACAGAGAGCACCCCCAACTCACACACATACACACACATATACATGTACGCAGTAACAAATGCACACGAATATGCACTTTGTCTGACCTTGTACCTAACCTGCAGTGTAATCTGAGTCTAATTAGTTTTTTTCACATTTATTTTAAAAGATTAAATGATGGCCTGTTGTTTATTCATAATTGCAGAAGATTGTGGTGCTGCTTGAAGAGACAAGGCTGATACAGAGTTATATTATTTCTGTATATTAAGCTATTATTATTCCTTTTTTTGCAGACATAATCATGTAAGGCTATCAGTACTAACGGGTGAACTAGAAAATGTTAATATTTGACATTACATTTCATAACTGATTAGAAATTTCTGAGGACACGTTAATAGGAGTGACACACACAGTGACCTGAGACTGGGTGGGCTGTGGTAAAGGTGTGCCTTAATGACTGCTCCTGTTGTTTTAAAGGGCACTTCTTCAAAGTGTTTATAGGGGGAGCCAGGCCACGGCACCCAATTTCTCTCTCTCTCTCTCTCTCTCATACACACACACACACACACACTGATATGTGGTCGGTGTCAAGTCCTCCACCATGGGCATGGCAGAAGACCCCCACAACACCCTCACATGAGTCTCAGTCCACCTCGGCAGCCTCCTGCTGCTCAGACCCTCACTCTTAAGCAGGATTCAATTTCAGGTCTGTATCTCATAGAATTACATTGCCCTTTTAAATTTCTCCTAGATGCCACTTCACCCCATCTCACTCTACTCGGAGACACCTCCTGACCATCTGAAAATCACAGATCCAAACACAGACACTTTATACACCAGCTAATCTTCACATACTCACCTGTCATCTGAGGTTCTTTTAATACCTGCAAGGCCTGTTGCCGTAAGCCTCTTCAGTAACCATATCATGATTTACCTGCTTTGGGGTAATACAATATCAATAATATATAAATTATTTCAGCGGTACACAGCTCCACTGGTGACATCCCTACTTTAAAAAAAGTAAAGCATGACTACTATTTATTAACACACAGGAACAATAGCATAAAGCATAGCCATGACTTGGTAAAGTTTGGGAAACAGCTCATTAACTCAAAGGAACAAGAAAAGTAATGTGTAGCCATTACTTTTTTTTTTTTAATAAGGGAAAAAGAAAATTAAAGTCCACCAACCTGCATACTTTTCAGAACTGTCACAGTGACCTGACTTTATAGCAAAGAACATTAGAGTGGAGCTCTTATCATTACTATCATCTATTTTTGCATCTAATTTTTGCATGGAACTGAAATGATTTGTAAATAAATTATGGCCTCTTTGTTTGTTTGTTTGTTTGTTTCATTCTTTCTTTCTTCAGCGGGACTCTATCTAGAGCTTTGACTTCAAGAATGAAAATAGTTAGGCTTGAACTTATTCATAATCTAAGGTCTTATACATTGTGAAATGAGTCAAATAGATTTAGGTAGTTCAACTGCTCAACATGAGAAATGTGGTAGAAAGATCCAGAAGGTCTGTCATCACACAGGCTAGAAAAAAAACTAAGCTGACTTTCGCGTGGTGCCAGGATCATTACTACTCCTGAGAAGAGAGCAACCTGAAACCCAAGCTGGTGTACTGGCCAGCCATGCCAGAGCTATACATCCCAAGCATTTCACACCAGCCCTGGCCTACTCACTGCTGCAATCTCCTTCTGTTTAGCCTCAGGCACGTGGCATGACACACATTTTATTCAACATCAGGGTGCTGGAACATCCTGATCACTTTCACAGCCAACCTGATGTAGCACTTCATCCACATACTATCATATACACAGGGTATGGACAGGTTGTAGTCAAAAAAGCAAGCTGCGGTTTTAGTGCTATGTATTGCAGAATGACATCAGTCAGTCAGTCAGTCATTTTCTGTACCGCTTATTCCCAGTTACGGGGTCACGGGGGAGCCGGTGCCCAGCCGG
>JAOVYV010000009.1:7847735-7863522 GCA_025674545.1 Hassar affinis
GGTTGGTTCCTGCCCTTGCGCTCAGAGTTGCTGGCTGGGCACCGGCTCCCCCGTGACCCCGTAACTGGGAATAAGCGCTACAGAAAATGACTGACTGACTGACTGACTACTGAATAATGCACCTGAATGCAGCCTTGAGACAACACAACTAAACAGACCTCTGATGTACAAAAAACAGCAGGTTCTTGGTGTAACTATTTAAATTGGATATTAATTGGGTACGACTGGTCTGTCAGCAACTCAACTCTAAAAAATATTCCGTAGCTTCATCCTCATTGCTACCATCATCAACAATGCATGCTTTATAAAACACATTATTATGTTACACATCCTCAAAAGCAGCATGCTATATTTGTCTCTTTAATGAGGGCTAGCATTCTAGGGTTTAGTTGTTAATCACACAGCCTAGGACAAATGTGCTCAGCCTGAATACACACACACACACACACACACACACACACACACACACACATACAGAAAACCCCTACACACATGCTGGGTGTCAACAAGGCGTAACACGTCTCATTCACAGCACTTTAACAACAACCTAACCAGAACTACAAAAGCCAAAGAAACACCCTTCCTATCATGGCTAGGACTGCAATTGCAACTGGTTTACACTCCATCAGTCAAATCTCCATCAGTAAACAGTTTATAACTTCAACAAAGTAGATTTCATGTTAAAACTTTAATGGATTTGCCTAATTTCTTTGGGATCAATAAAGTATCTATCTATCTATCTATCTATCTATCTATCTATCTATCTATCTATCTATTTACTGGTTACAATTATAGTTTTTGAATATACATATAGCACACAGTTATAGATGGGATTATTTATTATTGCACCATCCAATGTCACCCAAACAAGGATGGGTTCCCTTTTGAGTCTCAAGGTTTCTTTCTCTTATCATCTCATGGAATACCACTGTTGCCCCTGGATAGCTCATTGGGGATAAAAAAAAGTTACAACTGGATTGTATGTCTTTGTAAAGCTGCTTTTGTTCTTTAGAAATAAAACTTTGAAATAAATAGTTTGAAGGGCACACTCTAAATCCTCTTATAAAACAGCAAAGAAGCCCATAACATAGTCAGTCCAGTGCCGATCATTCCAGCAAAGATGTTAGGTACTGCCTATAAGGTTCAACAGAGGGATCAACTTTCTAGCTTTCTGAGCTATGATCTCTTTTTGTATTTTCCTTTGTTTGTCTTATTACCCAGTTTGGGCAGCAATTAGCAGGCTAGCAGATTGTCCAAAGTTGTGCCAGTGACGTTACTGCACATTGCTAACAGACAGCTGCTGGTCCTGGTAAATGCAAAGGTCCATTGATGTATTTACCATCTGCGCTTGTAAGCCCAGGGCGGCCCCCTCGCACTCTGGCATGGGCTCAACCCTGACTCGATATGTAGTGTCATGTATGATTTTGTAGCAATTTTACTTAAATGATTTCTGTCAACTTGACAAAGAAATATAAACAATTGAGCTCCTATAATTTACCTTTATTATATGGTCTTATCATACAGCCACTCATCTCTGCCCTCAAGGTACAAAAGAGGTTAAATTCAAACATAGTCTCTCATTCTCAGATTAAATGTGTGTCTGTTTCTTCAAAGCATATTAAGCTTAATCATTAAAAACCATCAGAAAATCCTGCTTTTCAGGGAATCAACACGATGACACTAGTTTAACATGACATAAAATTCTATTTAATTTTAGATTTAGATTTAAACTAGGCCATGAACAAACTACTGTTCATACTTTCCACCGTCAGTGCACACTGGGGGAATCCAAAAGACTTCTGCTTACGCATGAGCTAAATTTTGTTTTCTGACTCTCACAGCGAGAGGTGGTACTAAAATAGAAAAGGCCACATTCTGACACCGGTGTACTGAGAATTTACACACTCAAACACTCGCTGATGCCTGCAATCAACGTTGACAAAAATAGTGCAACAAATGAAATAATAACCCTAAGAAGACAGGCTACAAATTACAGTCACATATTTATATGGCTCACATTCCTTCAAAAGGTTAAACTGTGAATGTGTGCCAACTGGGCAAGAAAATGAATCTGAATTGAATTCGACATAAGCAATGTCCTGCAGTGTCAGTGACTTTCAGGTATAACTCAATCACTGTTAGTTAATAAATAATTCATAGCAGGTACTGAATAAAATGCTTTTAGTTGAATAACTGAACAATAAACTGGAACCTTCAAGGGTTAATTACTACTTCATCATGGCTACATAGTGCGCAGAAACTGTACAGTCACTATTAGAAGTAATCTATATCACCACCATGATTATATGGCAATGCGAAAGCTAGACGAATAATTTATTAAAAAGTCATTTAAACCATTATCCATGCCAAAACAGAAGCTGGTTAAATCTGTTCAAACCCAATAGCAGCATCTTATAATTGGGCAGAAAACTATATCCCGTGGGGAGAAACAGCAAAGCCTCTTGGTCTAACTGAGAGATGTTTGGATAGCATTAAGAAGAGGGATGTCTAGCCACTATGAGTCATACCAGACTATCAATAAGTAAAGACAATCCTGTGACGCCTTTAGCCTGGGCAGACATGGTGAGCGGAGGCCTTAGCAGTGCAAGCCTTCAGAGCAGAGGTTAGGCAAGTTAAACAACTGCTCTGACTGACTCCTGAACAGCATAAACATAAATCTGGCTTTGGACCAGTAATCTCTACACCACTTTTCATTATTGTCCAAAGCATAATTGTCCAGGCTACTCCAGAATCTTTGGTTCCCAGAACATTCTGGGAATGTTAGTTTTTGGTTACAGGAACGTTCCTTGAAGGTTTTTTTGGATGTCCTATGGTTTAATATAAGGTTAATTTTCGGTTGCATGTTTTGGTTGCTCCTAATGTTTGTAATGTGAAAACATTTGGAGAACGTTCCTGTTTGGTTGTATTAAGGTTATTAACCACTGCAATACAAAAAACATTTCGAAAACCTAATGAAAATCTTACTATAGAGTTTTTAGTTCCCAAAATATTTGGGGAATGGTCAGCATGATAAGGCATAATAACTTTCTAGAAAAAAGTTCTCTAAAATAAACTGTAGGAGAACCATAGCCTAAGGTTAGATGAATGTTCTGTGTTTGCTGGGATAATGGTGCTTCAAGGAGGGTCACCATCTTTACAGCCCAAAGCAGGTGTGAAGAAATGGACTCTTGCTGTCACTCATAGCCGCAGTAAAGCAGCGAGTACACTGGACTGAGATGTTTTTATTGGGTTGTTGGGCCAATTAGCTCACTAAATGCCTAAACTCAAATCCTCAGTATGGCTCTAACAGGGATCTGGCCCTGTATGCTCATGCTTATAAATTAGTAGTCTAAGTGGGACGATGAGTTAGAAAAGAAATATAATATCATTTTATCTGACAGTTCTGTGATTTTGCAATATTGAGCCTTCTTTTGATAAGGTCAAAGCAACAGTGTTTCCATTTTGGTGCAACAATTGTCACATATGCTCAGTGGTATGTAAATTCCACATTTATGATGTTAACTTGTGAAAAAAAAATCTAGAACATTGTAAGGCCACGGTTTCGATTTGTCTTACTATTTCACTTAAAAGAAGGCATTAATTCAAGCATAACATGTATCCTGATATACTGTCCATGAATTTCGGTTGTGTTAGATCTTCTCCTCTTTGTATATGACATCACTTTGAAAATAGTCCAAAAAGTACAAACATGAAAGAATCTACAGTGAATAAAAAAATCCCTAAAATGACTGGTTAAAAATGCTGGAAATCTTTAGACAGCTGCACCCAGAGACACACTTCTGCAGCTCAGCCAAAGACAAAACATGGACAAAAGGCAGGTGGTGGTCTATAGGGAGGTCTACAGCAAGCTCCCTAAAGGTTTGACAAACTTTGTCACTCTGTACTTCAGGAAAAACACAATTGTGCATACCACAAGACAGACAAACATGCACACACACCTCTTGCTATGCATAATACTGACATGTGATCAAGTCCAATTATCAATGTTTTAAGCCTGAGATTCACTGAGAACAAGCCATCAAACTGTGTCTCTGCACTGGGTGTACAATTTGTTACACTTACATAAATCTGGACAAGGTGATTATAAATGTGTTTAAAGGAGCAGAGGTCAAGTCAGGGGTGCAAGTCTTGGTGACCCAGGGCTGACCATAAGCTGGGTGTTCTCCTTTCTTCCCTCCAGACCCAACGGGCCCCCAGGGGCTGGCCAGTCCCTCATGTCCATCATCCAGTCCACGGAGAGTAAGGAGACATGGGCCATATCTGAAACAAGAGAGGGATCTGCTAGAGTAAATGGTCAGGAGACCTAGGGCAAGTGTTACAGATGTAAATTATCTTAAGTATCATGGGTAAAGAGGGCTTTATCACCTACTGTATCTCAAATCAGTGCGTGTCCAAGCATTGGTAGAATGCAAATTATTTGGTGAAACAAAAGGCTGGACAATTCATGACTACAAAGAGTCATGGTTATAATCACCAGTGATTGATATTTGACACTAATTAGATGAATTCTCAGAGAGAGACAGCAGGGTGAATGTAGGCCACTTTCAGGGGGATACGTAATGTGATGTGATGTGATGTAGCCTGATGTGAAGCAGAGGCTTTCATTATTTTCCATTGCCTGATTTATTCCATGGTATCAAGGGCCAAAAGCCATTGTCCCTAAACATAGTGCTTTTTACACCTGTGCACTCTCAATTTAACTGTTAATTATAACACTTGTCCAATCAGAAGATTCTAAAAACCATTACATCAGTTTGTATGTAATGTAAAATCCCTCTGTCATACATGACCATGAAAAAAATTGAACAGATTTTAATACAAAAGAGGTCTTTATAAGTCATGTAATGGACATTAAAACTATATTGGCAGTTAAAAATCTGTTAAGAATAATCAGGGACATAATACATAAGATTCTGTAACAGTTACATGCACTAACAGATGGCAGGAGGTTCAGCTATAAACACTGCCTAACAGTGACTAAACTGGTATCAGAAGTTAAATCTGAGGGAAAAACTGCAAATACGGTAAGAAATTGGTCCAAAGTGCACATTAAATGACTATGATGCTTATGCATTAGTCTAATATGGTAGGATCAACAAAAGAGCAACTATTATTCATGTGCCAAAGAATGGGGGGAGGAAGTGTCACTGCAAATCAGTACAAAGTCCTTCTGGCTGATAACCTTGATTCTGTAATGAAACATTTCACTGAATGGTTTAATAAGGATTAAACTGATATAAATCATGAGCTTCTCAGTCATCAGGGCTCAACTCCTGTAAGACATTTTGGATTGATATGTAAGACTGCACTCTCTCATCAAACCACCATCAAAACACCAACCGATGGAGTATCTTTCGGAAGAATGACTTTTACCCTTCCAGTATAGTTCCAGAGACTGGTAGAAATGCTACCAAAGCTCCCTGAAGCTGTTCTGGCAGCTCACAATGACACAAACGTCACATGCCTGTATACCTACAGGCCTCTATGAAAGTACTGGAACAACAAGGTCAAATTCTTTTGTTTTTGCTATACATTGAAGATATTTGGTTTTAAGACCAAAAGATACATATGAGACAATAGATTTAATTTTCTGATCATTTCATTTACATTGTGTTAAAACACACTTAGAACATGGCCCCTCTGGTGGCAGACCACCCAAGTTTTAGGTGAGCAAAAGCCCCAAATGTCTTAAGCGAATAGCAAAAGCAAAAGAATTGCCCCAAAACTTGCAGAGGGGACTGTATAAGGGGACAAGTGGACCCAAAGGATATGCATTTTTTTGCGATTTATCTTGAAGGGTGACAGTAATTGAAATTGGACTCCTTTCTTAATGCAATATCATTAATCTTGTAGACCTGCTGTCTCCCTGTATAACTTTCTCCAAACTCTTGCATATCTTTTAAGCATTCTTTATGCTCTTAGTAAAATACTATGCACCTGTTCTAATCTGACCTCCGTGCTTATATCTGGAGATTGAGAGAATCATGGAAGAACCTTTCAACTTTGCTTCTCTTGAGTTTGTCTTGGTTTCCAGCATGTTGCCTTCTTTCAGTATTGTTGCTACTGCTTTTTGCAGTTAATCACTGAAAAACATGTTCATCCATCTAGATTTCATTTTCTTTGCAAACAAAGGTCGCATTTTACTTAAAAGGGATGACTGTCTTAGCTTAGAATGAACAATTACACAAAATCTGGTGGACCGGCATCCATTCTAAAATAATCCTTTACTTTCAGTCTATAATATGTGCAACTTTATTTAAGCTTAAGAGCAAGAATGAGAGCATGTACTTCTCCTCTCCTCTTCTCTTCTCTCAGGATCTTCAGATTGTCATCGTTGGATGATGTAACTTCCTGTTGAACACGTGATCTTTGTCAAACGCCTGCAGTGGGCTTTAATCAATGTTGTGAGACACAAATTGTACGTTTTTCATCATCTATAATGGATTAATCATGGAAAATGTTTCAAGCATAAGATGTTAAACAGAGTCATACATTAGTGCAAAAAAATATTAGTTAATATTTTCACAATTATAGTCCAAATAGAGTGGGAAATGTGAATGTTGACGTTGTTTATCTTAAACATGACCATGGGTTTTGTAAGGGACACATTAACTGTGATTTAAATGTCTTTTTTTTTTACCTTTACTTTAAAGGCATATAGGCTAATATCAGTGAAACACAAATAACGGCACCATTAATAGTGGAATTACCATTTACTCATCCAGAAATCAGTAGAAACAGTAGAAGTCCTATTTCACATGTAGAACTTAAAAAAACTTCACACACACATGAATGAAAAGAAAGCACTCTGACTTTTTTTCCTTTCTTTTTTTTTCACCAGCGTCTCATTCGCCTATATGTGCCGGATGAAATTGTGCACATGACCAGGAAACGATTTCTCCATCTCGCCTGGGCTGCAGTCATTGCCGACATTTTTTTCTTTTAAAACTTTATGTCTGCACAAATATTAGACAGATTACAGGCATTAGAAGGACCTATAAGGGCGCCGGAAAACGCGTGTAGCTGTTCGGAAACACTGCGGCGGCGCAGAAACACTATCTGTTTGCTCGCTGTAACTTTTCCGGTGCAACATGTCGGAACCAGCTGGGAAGAGGGTAAAAACCAATGTACCGATGTGTAAAGCACACCGCGCACTGGTGGACAGTAAAGCCAAGCAAAACTTTCCTGCAGTGGTCGAGGAAGGTTTGTGTGGCGTTTCCACTTCACTGATGGAGTTCTCCTACCGACTCGAAGCGCTGGTAAGAGACCACGCAGTAGCAACAGAGCAAACAAAAGCAGTGTTGCGCAACAGTAATGTAAGAGCTGCTGAACCTAACGCTTTAGACACGTAGTTCCACTTGTGTGCTGCGTGCATTTAATAAAAGTATGTTTTCATCCTCATATGAGCTCTGGAGATCTGGTGATGATAATCCTAGACGGCTATAATCCCAGAGCTTTTAGACAGGTTAGGTTACATGACAAACACACCATGGAAGTGACGAGACGTTTGTAGAAGTACACC
Organism: Hassar affinis; assembly: GCA_025674545.1. Taxonomy (NCBI): domain Eukaryota; kingdom Metazoa; phylum Chordata; class Actinopteri; order Siluriformes; family Doradidae; genus Hassar; species Hassar affinis. The sequence goes on from JAOVYV010000009.1 coordinate 7,855,279, forward strand.
ATGTTCAAAGGCTTGATGCTTTATTTCAGTATCTTTTTATGGTAAGTTAAAACACCCAAGCAGACAGAACAACCTTTGTCTCTCTAAAGCATGGCTTCTCAAACTTTTTGCAGCCAGGAACCCCTTTACCTGAAAGAACACACACACACCAGCCAACCACTGAACATTATTTAAATGTGTACATACAGGAACATTTTGCTGTTAGATTGCAGCCTTAAATCTTTTTACTTCTGACCTTTCTACTAACCGTTGTTACTGCTTATTTCTAGGCTGATTTGGCTGCCATTGTGCTTTGGATTAAGTGACCAGTTAACAGGTTGATCATAAATAACTCAATTATATTATTATATTATATTATATTATTTAAACAGTATTTAGAAATTCTAGAACAGACCCCAGGCTATGGACCTCATTAAAAATATGTATCTATATCTGAGTTGTGTATACATACAAAAGGTGTACCACTCCTATGGAGAGTGTAGTAATTGACAGGTCTGAGAAGGGATGGGCTCAATCTTCAGCTACTACAGAGTATGCAACAAACATACATGGTACAATTAACTCAAGAAAACATGCTGTACACTGAAACTTGGTAGGTCCCCCACAGGATCGTGGAGGGAACGTTGCACAGGCCTCAGGTTGATGTTTGTTGAGGCCCCAGCATTGAATTGCGATGTTACTTGAGGTGTTGCACACATATTGTGTGAAATGATTCTTGCCAGCTGATTCTAGTCACGTTCACCCAGAGTCTTTACAGCCACACTGCTGTCATAAGTTCGAGGTTTTGTCTCATACATGAAAATCCAAACGTTGCTTCTACAGCCACAATGCTAGGACCCATCTCACAAGCTCCAACTATTAAATTGTGTTGAAAATAGAAAATAGTCTGTCGCTTTATATACGCACTGACAGACACAACCAATGACCTGCATAGATGGCATTGCTATGTATTTTGTATAGGCCTAAGTACCGTTTTTTCTGGTAATTCAGTGTATAATGCTGTATGGGCTAAACAATAATTATCTTTACAAATGCACAACTTTGCACTTTTGCAATCAAAAGTAATAGCACATGTGGAAAAAAAAACAAGCTGAGGTCTTATCTCCAAATAAATTATATTAGGCCAGGTTTAGTGAGTTCTCTACTTTTGGACAAAAAAACAAAACAAAACAAAGGCTTCAACCAACATAATGTGATCCGCATGATTACTCAGTGATCCATTATTAGATGCATTGTTATTCCTTATTGTTATGTACTGCGTTGTACATTAACATGTAGAGCAAAGAAAACCTTAGCATACAGTCTGATCAGCCGTATCAGTACAATAAAGCCTTTCATTTGAACTGAGGTTAGAAAAGTTTTACATTAGGTTTTGTAATCTATTGAATTGTGTCGTATGTTGGTTGTATAACTATTCCGCTTTTCAGACTAAGAATTAATCCAGTGTTCTGCATAATTAGTAGTAAAGTAATAAAATAATGAGCATGAATTTATCAAGTTGCTTGCAGTTATATTTTGACATAATGCATATCAGAAATGATAGCTGCGCACAGTTAGGATCTTGCTCAGTGACCTAGCAGTGGCAATTTTGGGAACTGAACTCCGATCCCTAGAAGAAAACAGTGAACTAGCAGTCTACTCCCTTTTAAAATGTACTGTCCTTTCGGGGTCTTTGAGGTGATTACTGTAATTTGTGTGTTGTGTTTTTCAGGCTAAGATCTTCGAGCAGGATGATCTGCCCTTGTCCCATGTAGCTGCTTTTTTCCATCAGGAGTCTAAGAGGGAGCAGGCGCAGGCCGCGGCCATGCTGCAGTACCTGTCTGAGCGTGGGGGACAATACTGCAACAAAGTTATTCAGGTAACCTCGCAATGTCTCCAGCAGTTGACTTAAGACCTGTTCTGCATTGTATTGTAAGTGTTGCCCACTTGCCTTTCTAAAATAGTACGGGTTCATTTTGATATGGGTCTGACTCAAATTGTAGGGAAGAGAACTTTTCATAGATATCTTGTGCTATTTTAGTGCCTGCAGTTATTGCCAAAACGATATCCTTATCGTATTACCCGAGGCATCCATGTCTCCCTATATACCTTTAAAATCAAATTTTTTTAGAGGGGCTCTTGGCAGGCAAGGGTTTAGGGGGGAAGGGGCCAGGGAGAGATGGGGCTAAAACCCCTATGGGCTTTGCGGGGATCTCTTCTCTAATGCTTGTCAGGGTATACGTTTCCCCTGAGTTCCGGAAAATTGGGGAGATTAATGTGAAAGCGGAAGGACAGTGCATTAATTGTAGTTCCAGATGTACACTGTGGCACTGGTTCTGCTGCCACTTTAGCCCAGGACTTCTCCCTGACCCATCCCCCCTGCCCCCTCCCTGTTTTTTTTGTTGAACCTCCTCCTCTTCCCTAGTTTTATGACTCATGTAAAATTGATCCGGAGTGAGGCTGGTGAGGGTCCATCAGCAGCGATTTGGAACACCTTGTTATCCGCTGATGCATGGAAACTAAGGCATGCACATGTTTAAATGTGGCCCAGGGAATCTTTTAATTGTAAAGATCATGGTCATGCTAAAAACGAGCTCTGTCTATAAGTTGCAGTTAAATTATTTTCACTGTGAACTCTTTAAAAATAGTTATACACAAGTTTGGTTTCAGCTTTGGCCTTTATGCAAAATAGCATCGGCATTTCTTCCAAAACAGATTGTAGATTCAAATTGAAGCAACTGTTTGGTGGTGAGTAATTTCCACGTAATTTAACTGTAAGTGTGTGTGTGTGTGTGTGTGTGTGTGTGTGTGTGTGTGTGTGTGTGTGTGTGTGTGTGTGTGTGCGGGCGCACACTTGCAGAGACCAGGCTCTGAGCAGGTGTGTGCATTGCTCCCTGCTCTGGAGCTCATGCTGAACCAGTGGAAGGAGGAGATGGCCATGATAGTGGAACTGTGTCAGCTAGCACGTGAGCATGAGGACCCTCACACTATCAGTGTGCTCAAAAACTACTTCCTCAATCCACTTGTCCAAAAGATCAAGCTTCTGGGTGACTTATTGACCAATGCTCGGAGAGCTGGATGCACCACTGACGGTACCGGAGGATTCGGAGAATATCTCTTTGACCAACTTCAGGAACTGAGCAGTGCTTGAACTTTCCCCTAATAATAAAGCCCCCTATTGATGCGTTGACCAGCAGTACAGAAGAGAAATGCTTTGTGTTCTAGCTTGTGGCTTTGTTAGAAGGCTAATGTGACTTCTTTTAAAAAATTGTTGTGTTAAAACCAAGCCATTCTATTTTGTATAACAAAACTTGATATTTATAATAGTAAGTTGTCAGTGATGTGAAACTTGATGTAAAATGAATGTTCTTGCTTTTTGTTACCAAGGCTTTTTTTGATATGTGCCCTATCATGTACATCATCTTCAAATGCCCTTATATTAAATGTATGCTCTTTGTTACTTTGGGTTGATGTATGTTCCTTCTTAGATTGTATAGAAGTGTTAGCTATACATCTCACAGTCCACTTTATAAAGAAAACCTTCACGTTCATACAGTTAGCTATCATGTGGGCTGGCACGATCCACAGGAACAGCTTCAGTGTGTCTTAACGTAGAGTCAGATCTCTGGAACTGAACTGGAGTGAACACTGTTCCTCCTCTTTAGGTTTTATGATGATGGTGGAGAGCGCTGTCTAGGTGTTCAACTGGTTTGAGGTCAGATGAGTGTGAAGGCCATAGCTTGTGATTTACATTATTTTTATCAGACTGTTCGGTTAGCCCCATGCCATGTACATGTGAGCATGCTCGTCCGGAAAATGTTTCCTTATAGGACAAAAGTGATCCAGAAGGATGTTGTAGTGACGCTTCGTTTGAAAGTGACAATTGAAGGCAACCCATGCCTGAATAATAAATGAACACCCCCAAAGCGAAGTGTGTGTGTGTGTGTGTGTGTATGAACGTGTACGTATATTAATTTATAATGATGTTTATTGTAGTTCATGATATTTGGGTCATGGCTACTTTTGAGACGGAATTTATTTGAAGGCCACTCAAAGCGAGTCTCATACGGCTCTTTGACACTTTTCTGCTCTTTGACACTTTTCTGCCCTCTGTTGGTGTAAGTATAATAGTGTATAATTCCAGCGGTGGCTATTTCTGTGTGAAATTAAATAAAGTGCCTGGTGGAAATAGATTGTATGAACCGAATGAACTTGCTCCATGTAAGAACATGCATTTATTGGGTTTGACTCATGGAATGTATTTTCTTATCCAAAGTGCAGAATCAGGCCAACTGATACCATCCTGAGTTTCTACCGATATGCCGAAACGTACAGCAACAACAAAGACATTTTAAGAAATAATCTCAACCGTTACTTAACTCATAATAATATTTATCAAATCAAATTTATTTTATAGTAGCTTTAAATCAATTAAAATTAATTAACCTAATGTAAAACGATACTTTATCATATTTCTAATGTTTTGAATGTATTTAGGGTATATTTGTAGTGATCCCTACAGTTTCTCATACTATAAGACCTTCCTTAATCAAATCAGCTACTCAGTATTGTGATTAAAACTAATAAAACGCGACAGTATATTTAATGTAAACCACACAATCTGTCATATCCTTGTATATAATATTAGTCATTTTAAGATAAATACTTTTAAAATAATTTGTTGCGCTTGTGTGTGTTTGATTAATGTTATTGTCCGGAAACAAACAAATTAAATCAGAAGGCCTGCTTAATAAATGGTTCACATTTTACAGCCAGAAAGTTTTGTATTAAAATATGTAGCTGCTGTCCATTGACTAATGACACAAAACATCAAAGTTTCGTTTCATTCTTTCCACAGTTGGTCTTCTAATTTTATTTTTTACAAAAAAAACAAAACAAGACAAAGAACAGTAGATTATGTCTGTAAAGCATTGATGAAACTAGGCTGTGTGTTTTAAATAATATGTTAAAAATTTCAAACTAGAATTTCTCCATTTTCGCAATATTAACATGAACTATTCTGCTGAAAGATAATATTTGTGTTTTTTGTGTGTAGAAATGATTTTATGAATGTAACCTTCTTTGTTGTTACAGTCGTTAGGTCTCGTGCAGCTAGAATGAGGCTCCGCCTAGAATGCCCCTGCCTACATTCCCATTGGTCAGGCCGAAAGTGACAAGACACGTCCCCATTTGGCTGGACTAGAATATAAGGTGTCAGGAAGCCTCCTCAGCAAGTGCCTGGAAGGGTCCGCACAGAGCAGTGCGTTCAAACCAACCCATCCTTACTGTCTTGCCATTCAAGAACATTACGAAACATTAGGTTAAACCCTTAGGGTACGGACACCCTAAACTCTGGGCTACAGCTTTTTTACGCACGAAGTTGAATCCAATTTATTCAACAGAAAAGATGGAGCTGTCGGATATTCCGTTCCCCATCCCCTCGGCTGATGATTTCTATGATGACCCCTGCTTCAACACGAGCGACATGCACTTCTTCGAAGACCTGGACCCCAGGCTAGTGCACGTAAGTTTGCTCAAGTCGGACGAACACAGCCACATGGAGGACGAACACATCCGGGCGCCGAGCGGGCACCACCAAGCGGGCAGGTGTCTCCTGTGGGCGTGTAAAGCATGCAAGAGGAAAACCACCAACGCGGACCGGCGCAAAGCCGCAACTATGAGAGAAAGGAGACGCCTGAGCAAGGTCAACGATGCTTTCGAAACCCTGAAGAGATGCACGTCTACTAACCCTAACCAGAGGCTGCCCAAGGTGGAGATCCTGAGAAACGCCATCAGTTACATCGAATCTCTCCAAGCCTTACTCCGAAGTCAAGAGGACAACTACTACCCGGTTCTGGAGCAATACAGCGGAGATTCAGACGCTTCCAGTCCCAGGTCCAACTGCTCAGATGGCATGGTGAGAATATTTGCAATTCGTTTAGGCTATTCGGCTACAAAGGCTCCCCTAAATATTTTCATGTTATTTGGTTTAAATCATAGAGTTTGGATTTGAAAATAATTAATTACAATTATTCATGTTGCGTGTTTCCTAGATGGATTTTAATGGCCCTGCTCGTCCGTCTGGAAGACGAAACAGCTATGACAGCTCGTACTTCAACGAAACTCCAAACGGTAGGTCAACGCGTAAACACGAATATCCCTCAGTGTCATTCCGGCAAAATGACCCTTTTGATACTCTGATGTAATCGAATAAACAAGTAACAGAGTTCTCTGTGGTGGATTTTCCAGGAGATGTGAGGAGCAATAAGAACCCAGTGGTGTCGAGTTTGGACTGTCTGTCCAGTATCGTGGAGCGGATCTCCACCGAGTCTCCCGCCTCCTCCTCGCTCCCTGCGGCGGAGCTGTGTGACGGGGTCGCCGGCTCTCCGCCCGAGACAAGCGTGCCTTCCCCAAATCACACCTGCAGCCCGTCCGACCCGACCCACGACCCCATCTATCAAGTGCTCTAAACAGAAAAGAGGAAAGACATCCATGCATACATCCACAACCTTTCAGAGAACGCGAGGGACGATGTAAACCAGTCACCATTAATGAGGACTACTACTTCTGTCATGAACTGAGAAAAAAACTACCACCAAACTGTTCAAGAAGCTGGAGAACAGACGAAAACTCCTTTCTTTCTTTCTTTCTTTCTTTCTTTCTTTCTTTCTTTCTTTCAATGTCAAATGTCGAATTCCATTATGATCGTGGCTCTACAGAAGTCAGTTTCTTAACTTAGCTTATTTATATAATAATGTCAGTGTTGTCATATGTGACCATATTTTCCCTTTCTTTTTTGAGACAACTTTCTGTCACTTTCATCTTTTATTATTTCCTAATTATTTACGGAGAATAACCACTACAGATATGAAAATTAGAGGACCACTTTTGTACATGTGTATATAAGAGCTGTTTTGTTAAACCACGGAGAAACGAGCAAACATAATTGTTGTGTATTTAATATTGCCTGTTTGAGACGTTTGTTGTGTCCAGCGTTAAACTTTATATTTATACATCTTCAACGAGTGAATGTCGAATAAATAAAGATATGAATTATTTATACACAGCCATTTGCTTACGTAATTCTCTTCCTCGGTTTATTTTGGTTTCTGCTTAAAATGAAATGCATTTAATAAATACGATTAAATATAATTTAGACCACGACAAGTATAATTTATGGCCACGACAATTAAACCGTGTTTAAGATATATTTTAGAAATGTAGAAAAATTTCTTTTTTAACAGAATCAAATGAATCATTATTTCAATTATAAAACATATATATAGCTATATCTTAAAATCTCTTATTCACCACATTTATAAATAATATTTCGGTAAATTAATATTTCGATTAAAACGATAAGAAATCAGCCCCAAAACTGATTCGGCACGAATGGTAAAAATCTTCATAATTCATTAATAATGATTTGTGTAATTGATTCATTCTTGTGTGTGAATGAATCCCGCGATCAAGATCCAATGTCTCTTTCAATAATATTCTTGAATTCATGGGACTGTATATTCAAACAGAATGTTCTAGATTGTTCTCTATAGTAGTGCTTAACTCTTGACTGCTTTACCATTTTGTGCAGAGATTTGGATCTTTTGAAAAAGAGAAAACTGTTGCTATTATATACACATTATATTCATGCAGCTTATTGTACGCGATCTCATAATGTATACTATTTAATAAATATTATGAGATCACTATAATGCATTATACCCTACCCTAAATCTAGACTAAATATAAAATGAATATATCTGGATATTCATATATGAACGAAATATCCAAATATAAATGTATTTAGATTTGTGGTTAATTTACAAATTATTTACATATATACAGTAGTTTCAACATCTTATATAGGCCTCAATCTGCTTCAATCTGATCCTGTGGAATCTCTGATGTGCTCTCTCAAGATTACATTTCAGTTACTCTGTGCGTGTCTTTCTTACAGTTTCATTTTCTGATTGTCATGAAAACGTTTTCAGTACCCATTTAATAAGCGAGTCTCCGTTTTATATTGTTCTGAAATGTATACCTGATGAGCATGTACGTGGTGACATTTCCCAAATGCACTTAAGTAAAACAACAACAAGCAAACAAACAAGCGATCGGTGGTTCAGTGGAGAAAATGAGTTGTCTTCAGCGCCACCTGGTGTGCACACATCACACATCCTTTTCTTATGTACAGGGGTTAGACAATGAAACTGAAACACCTGTCATTTTAGAGCACAATAATTTATTAGTATGGTGTAGGGCCTC
>JAOVYV010000009.1:7872734-7885942 GCA_025674545.1 Hassar affinis
TCAAGCTATACACATAAATAATCTTTTTAGAACCCATGCATAACTTAGCAAGAGAATGGAGCAGGTGACATGAGATGATTTATGGGTCCATGAACAATACAGAGTGGCAGTAAAAGACAAAGAGATAACAATAACGTTAAAGCATGCAGGAACATTTATACAGCATCTCTGGTAGTAAAACAAAGAGGAGACATATTGCAGGTAAAAATAATCAATATTAGAAAATTAGCATCACTATAGAATTAGTGTTGATGGCAATAAAACGCCCATCCAATACTTAAATTTTTACCTTCATCGCCGACTTCTTTTTTATTTTGTAAAAAGAAAGCAGTAGATTAGCAGAGTTATCAATAGTGTCCAGCTGTGCATAGATCGGAGATCTGTGGACAGTTGGAGCCATGCCAAGCATCATACACTGTCCATTCCTCCACAGCTGATAAATTCATACGTTTTTCACTGAGTACACCTAATAACAGTAAACTCATCAAATGCAAGGGTATGTGACCTTATCCAGCTGTGGAGTATGCAGAGTGTATTTCATCAAAACAAAGCGCTGAAACTGTTGCAAATGGATTCATTCATATTTGAATTGATTGATTGATTGATTGATTGATTGATTGGAAATGAAATGGCTTATGGTTTAGATGGTATTTAGAGACAGAGTCATAATTCCTGAATTACACTCTTAGAAAAAAGGTGCTGTCTAAAGCTTTAAAGGATTCTACATAGGGTTTTCCAATTAGAAAAGCTCCTAAGAAGAAGCCCTTTAGAAAAGTACCTATTTTGAAGAGTGTATCTTCCAACTGTCAGGGTTTGCCGGCAGTTTTGGTATCATGCATAGTTAAAAAATATGGTTGAATATGCCACTGATATTAAAGACGCATTGTTCAACCAAAAAGCTTAATATTAACAAAAAATGAGCATATGTATTTTGAGACATTTATGACTGAGGAAATTACAAATGACTCAGAAGTAAATAATACAAGAAATGATACAAGACTTGCTGCAATGAACAACCTTAAATCTGAACCGGAAGCAATAATTGTTATAAAGGTAAAGTAGCAGTACTTACCCTGCTGATCACTGAAATAAAAATAAAACAGAAACCATAGTTACTTTTGTAATATTTATCCCAGTGTTAAGTTGAATGTTCTTTATGTAAAAGGTGATCGATGACATAAGTAGAAAACTCACAAGTCCTCTGTGTCAGACATGATGAAAGTGGACTTTGTGACTGAAAGGGATAAATAAATTAGATTCCACCAGAGTCCAGCGAATGCATGCTCATCCACAGACTATATGTATAACCCTACTTGTATGCCTATACATACAAACTCAGCTTGCTAAGCTCTGACCGTGCCAGAAGAGCTGGCCTGTTCAAATGTCAAGTGTGGACAGAAATGGCTATAAGTGATATTAGAGTTTCTTTAACTTGACCAAACTACATTCCTTGGCTTTTCCACTGAGATGCTGTTTCGGCCAAGATAGCAACTAGATTATTAGCTATAAAAATCTTCTGTAACCCAAGCTGTGCCGAGATGTAAGTGAGACGTCTCCACATAAGGTTTTATGGCAGCGTTCCTTTTTGACTCGCTCTGAGAGATTTATGAGCCTTGTTAAATCTAAGTTGAGAGGTCAAGCAATTTTCATTAGCAAAATTCATTTGTTGAAAAAAAAAGTTCAAAAAGTTTCTGATCCTAATAATCTTGTGATTATGTATTCTGATTTTGATTCAGCCTATGAGCATTGAGTTAGCAGAGTCAGCTGCATAACATCTGCATTAGCTAAGAGAGAGAAAGGCCTGTGTCAGCTCTAATATGAGAAGTCCTTTAAGGTTTCTGGTGTGTAAGTGTTCCATCTTAGACAGGTGCAAGTGCCTTTCTGACATGGTTTAGGATCCAGTTTCTAGCATCCGGGTCAGATTCTTTCTCTTGGAATAGTATCTGTAGCACACACTTCATTCCCTTATGTGGTTATGGCATATAAAGATACAGTTTTGTAACTTTTGTAGAATTTTGCCCAAAATTCACACAAAACTTCACATCACTTCACAAACTGAAAATTTGTTTATTTTTAACATATCAAGCAGCTTTTAGAATGCATAATAAAAAAGGCTATTGCAGTATTATTATAGTGTTTACTATTTTTTGGTTTAAGTGATAATTCTGTGCATTAGAGTTCTATTTTGCTTTTTTTTAAACCCTTTTCCAAGATTTACATAAATATATATTTACATCCCAAATAAAATATCATCTGTTATACATTTCTGAGGCTCTTGATTACTGGCATTAAACCAACATTAAATTGTAACCAGCACTTTATATCTTATATAAAGTTTGAAACAACCAACACTTTCGGATTGACCGAACCTAACTAATCAATCAGTAACAATAGTTGCTACAGCAGCTAACGCCATTGCTAATATATTGGGACCAAAATGAACAGATGAACTCACACACGCTCATGTTAACCCATTCAGTTTTACCCAAAGAAAAAGAATAGCATAAGAAATTTTCTTTAGTGCAATATATTAATTCTTTCTTTATCTACAAATATCGTTGCATGACAATGTACCATACATATTAGCAGCATTTATACATGCTTTGTCTTATTTAACAGTCTTTAACTAGCATGCACGCTGTGGTCCTCTGTACATTTTTTTAACAAGTAACGAAAGTATTAACCAGAACCTATTGTAGCTTCCTCAGTGCACTAGCCTTCTTCTCCATCCCCTCACCTGAGAAATACCAAGGATTTTAATCATCAGCATCTGTGTAGATGGTTGCATCCACTGGAAATAAATCTGTGTTAATTTCTATTGATGATTAAAGCCCTTGTTGTGTACTATTCCCTGCTTTAAATTCTGAATGTTCCTCCAGAGTGGCAATGCTTTTTGCACATATATTCTACTGATATCCAGGTGGAGCAGGATACCCTGTTCTCCACTTACTGCTTTCTCTCACTCACACACACTGCCATCTTCCTTCCTATCCAAAACTGTAATCTTTTCTCTTTTGTGTCTGCTATCTCTGTCTTACCTCAGAAAAGCTGAAAAGAAGCGAGCTCCCTGCTGGCGGAGACTGTAAAGCTCTGCAAACATCCAGGGCCGATTAAGTCCTTCTGTTATAGTGATACCTGATCTGTGAAGGCTTCTCATTGGTAGAGAGGGCATGGAGGGCAAGGCTAAGGAGGCCATGTCCAGGTCTTGGCCTAGACACTGAATAAGGAGATGGAACGATTGAGGGAATGTGGACCAGGCACAAGTTTAGAATGGGGCAAGACAACATTGCTATATTTGCTGTTGCATTACGCTAGCAAATTGGATGTTATGTCTGAAATTGAATGGGAGAGGTATTTAAAACATGGCGGCATCAGCAGGGTAGTCAAAGGTTTAGAAATGGGTGTTTCCTCAAAAAAGGATTTGCAAATGCACAGATAGGGAACATATGCAGGGATGCCAGGGTGTCAAAATGTATAACATGTATATAATGTATAACCGATTGCTTAAAATAATTTATGGCTAAAATAAATTAGCCATATTTCCTTTTAAATTTACATATATACATATACATAACATATCCATAACATATATAATATACATATGAATGATTAAAGTAATAACTATGATTCAAACATGATTTGAACAATTTGAATGAATAAAAAAAAAAACATGACCAGTTTATATTAACATACTGTATTTTTGCTGTGGGTACATATCACAAAAGTCTTTTTTAGCATCCTGATGATGTAAGGTTAATGAAGCGGTTCTCCATTTCATAAGTATGTCTGTTCAGGGGCATCATAGTCCTCCCTGCTTTAGGTGTCAAGTTTACAGACATGCAGATGCAACATGAATCATTTGTCCAGCAGAGGGCAGCATTTTTACAGTCTCTGAGGCTCCTTGTGTGGATTTTGTTGACTTGAGGCAGCTGGGGGTGGTAAGGTGCTCAAGCCACCTCCTGCCATGCGAATGTTCCCTTTGTACCACCTCACCACTCCGTGCACATTCTAAGTAAAGGGTTCAGGTTTTATTTTTGGAGCTAGTACCTTCCATTTTGAAGGAAGAGATGATAGTTGAGCTTAACATGAGCCTGTTCTGATACCCCAGGCTGGGAGAAGCAGGCAGCAGCCGGTCGCCCCTAACCAGCAGAAACACAGGTAAAATAAACCCAAATCAGTTTCAGATTTTTCTTGTTGTGGAAAAGTGTAAGTGGAGGAGTTAATGTCACTGCGCAGGGTGATGGTGTGCTGTAGGAGCAGGTGTTGTGGGTGTTGTGGTGAGTCACTTAGATTTGATGTATTGTACCATGTTGCATTAGCCTGATATGGAATGGTTTCGATGTTGTTTTTGATGGACTGTATTGCACTGAATAACAGTGTATGTTGATTAGATGACATTCAGAACTCAGAAGTATTTAGAGGTCATACAAACCAGATGCCAAAAGATTAGAACTGGTTGCTGTAAGCTGGATTTTCTTGCATGTTTTCTACAAGTGAATTTGTTTCTTTTTGTTAAAGGGGACTCTCTCTGAAGTGAGCCATCAAATATCTGCTATCTGTCTTGGTAAGTTATTTTTGTGTATTTCTTATTGTCTTGTTTGCTTATTTGTTTGTTTGTTTTTGCTCAAACATGCTATGAAGAATGACTTGTGTAAGGCCTGCACCTACTGCCTACTGACTATTCTTACACTTTCCTCTTTTGAACGTGTTGGAGTTATTTCAAAATGGCTAAGCCACTAGTGCCTTAAAAGGTTGACCCCTTCTCATGTGTCATGTGTCATGCAACAGGTTCAGTTTCTGTGGGAGTGGAGCTCTGAGGAACTCTTATAACCAGCCTGTTCTATAGGATTATTTCTATACTCTTTCCACATTTTAAAAATGTTGTCTTTTTTCCCACACTTAAATAAGATTCACACAATTAGATAATGGAAGGATAAATGAATAAATTACAGGTTACATTAAAAAGCCATAAAACATATTAATTTTGTTTTGTTTATTTACAGTGAAGTGAAGTCTGTCCAGGCCTAGCCTTAGCAGGACTCAATTAACTAAACACTGAGTTTTAAACGAAATGGAGGGATATCTTATTATCAAAGAAGTCAGTTTTACAGCAAACCCTGCACTATATCTGAACTGGACAGCAGTGGCTGTCTGTCACATACATTTGATAGACAGCTACTGCTGTCACATACACTGTATGGAAGCTGATTAGGTGTCAACTGGTTGTGATTTATAATATACCCAAGTTTAAACCAATCTGTGTCCTGTTCTGTAACTACCCCATGTTGTGAAAACATTACTGAGGCATTATTTTATATGTTGGGGTGAAAGTGTGGCACCGGAGTCTGTGACAGGGAACAGGCAGCTCTGCCTGGCCTATCCTCCTAAAATTAGGCCAAGGAACTCTCCAGCATTTGAGTCGGGTGTGGTAGTGTGTCATAAGAGGCGGGTGTCAAACTGTGCTGGTCTCCTTGCCATTACAAAAACAGCTGCTTGGGGTAATCATCACCTACATGATTAAACTAACAGCAAACTGAACTGAATGAATAACGTGTATCTAAGCTACTACATTTACATTTACATTTATGGCATTTGGAAGACACCCTTATCCAGAGTGACTTACATTTATCTCATTTATACAGCTGAGCAGTTGAGGTGGCAGTGGCAGCTTGGTGGTGCTGGGGCTTGAACCCCCAACCTTCAAGTCAATAACCCAACACTTTCACCACTGAGCCACCCCTGCCCCTACTACAGTCTATCACACTACCAAATCCTTAGTGAATAACAATAAAACAGCAAACAAGAAGGAATTTAATAATAAAAAGTTCAAATTTATTAAACAAAATACTAGTACAACAGAAAAGAGTTTCATTGGTAGGACATTCAAAATATATATTTTAAAGAAAAACAGGGAAAGCTTTAACCATGCTATGGCACTGTGGAGCAGACTAGTGGTGCAAATGATCATCACTGAACTGAAATGATTTTCATAAATATAGTAAAGTGGAGTAACTCCAGTGTTCAGATTTAAATGAAGGATATTTCTTATCCATAGCTGATTATGGTCAGTGACAAAATGGACTCCATATACCAATGTCACTTACTGCAGAAAGGCTTGAACCTATCCCTAATTTTAGTATTAATTCTATATATAAAACAAACTCCAAATCATCCAAATGATGATGGCTCCAAATCATAGTCCATCCACAATATTCGGGGTTGGGTATAACTGCAAAATATAACAATTATCTTTTTATTTCTTCAGACATCCTATTTACATACACATAACCACAGCAACAAAATAGTATACTTTAGAATCTGCCTTGTGGTCTGGAAACATGTGTGGATACATTTTAAACAAAAACAGGCCAAAAAAAGGAGATGTAAACATCATGTGCTTCATGACAAGTAATACAGATATATATTTGTGATTCAAATGATAAAATCAACAAGATCCACCCTATACTAAAATCTGCTGCTAGACATGTATCTTAATGATGGAAAGTCGTTTATGAATGCGAAAGTAGAAACCTGTAATAAACAAAGCATCCTTATAAATCATCCAAATCACCATTTCATGGTTGTACACAACAGGCTTTTACAAGTCATTGTGGTACAGGTCCCCTAAAACAACAAATAAAAAGTACATTTTAGTCATGGGTCATCTCAACACACCATGATTTTAAGAGGCATTTTACACAGTTTAAAATACATTTTATGTAATGGTCCTACTTAAATATACATTTCCACTGAGTAGTATTTAACATAAAAGACATTTCATTGTTAGCTAATAATTATTAAGGCATATAATTATTATTAATTATTACTATAATATAATATAATATAATATAATATAATATAATATAATATTGCTTAAAATTTAGTATTTAATACTTTTAATTAAAGTATTTTAATGTATTGCAACAAATTTTGTGTGTGTGTGTGTGTGTGTGCGTTGTGTGTGTGTTTTATAGATGCTGCAGTAACAAAAGTAATATTTCCCTTTTATAAAGTAACTGCCTCCAGTGAGTCTCTGAACAGCTTTTGTTTCCTCTCTTTTGTAATATTCAGTCAACCATGCAGCACAATCCCTTGCATGTTTGCCCTCACATCTGTTATAACTCACCTGTCATACACTGTATTTTTCAAATCAGGAAAGTGAGAGGATCATGGCAAAAATGTCTATTAAATATGTTTTTCAGTGTATTATATTTTATGTTTTGGACTGTTACCTTGTTTTAGATACATTCATTTAATTTAATTCATGTAATTCTATCTTTGAGGGTTAACTGTATGATAGAGCTTTTCAATTCAAACCCCTTGGGGAATATACACTTACACACTAAACTATATATGGTAATATGTTTTTTCTATTTGTTCCAGGGGGTTGACATTTTTTATGGCTGTACACATCCGCAATGTTGCCCAAGCAGGCCTGCTTTCCCAGCAGTACCCACCCCCCCTACTTCCTAAACCTGGGAAGGAAAATGTTCGGCTCCAGAAGTTACTTAAGAAAAGTGCCAAGAAAAAAGCTGCTGCCCAGTCTGCCCAGACACCAGCCCCTTTCCGCTCATGCCTCTCTCCAGTAACTGAGGCCAGTCCTGACCTGGAGTATAGCGACCACTCAACTCCACCCAAGACACCAGAAACTCCGATCTATGGAGGTACACTGCACCCACGGCTCAACATCAGGCCACTGTATCAATATTCACCATCCCCTTACCCTCATCAGGGCAGCAGCTCTTACATCACACCAGCAAGGTTATCACCACAGCCCTATGTTACACCGCACCATTCAGCCACACTTTTTTCTTACATGACTCCTCCCACTCCTGCTGGAGCACCATTATTGCCTTCCTATACATCAACATCTATAACTGTTACATCTGTAACTACCACAACTGAGATAATCCAGCCTACTGCTACATTAACAGGTTTTGTGGCAGTAACGCAAACAAATAATGTGTTGACTACACCCACTTTTATCATCTCTAAAGCTGCAAGTCCTCAGCCAACCTCAAAACCCATGTTTGATGTTCCCCAAATTACAAATTACACTTCTAAGACAGCAACATTAAAAACTTCTGATTATCCATCCTCACCATCAATGCAAAGGAGTAGAACACCCATTGCTGAGCTGCTGCGAGGTCCGACACCAACATTTGAAGTAAGAAGGATTGTCACACCAACCTCGGAATTAACCAGAGATAAAACACCAACTAGAGAAATCAAAAGGGTCGCAACACCTACACCTGAAATTAAAAGGAGTGTAACACCTATAACTGAAATTAAAAGGAGTGTAACACCTACAACTGAAATTAAAAGTGGCTTAAAACCTACAACTGAAATTAAAAGGAATGTAACACCTACATCTGAAATTAAAAGGAGTGTAACACCTACAACTGAAATTAAAAGGAATGTAACACCTACATCTGAAATTAAAAGGAGTGTAACACCTACAGCAAAAATTAAAAGGAGTGTAACACCTACAACTGAAATTAAAAGGAGTGTAACACCTACAACTGAAATTAAAAGGAGTGTAACACCTACATCTGAAATGATATTTGACAAAGCCCCAGTTCCTGAAACAAAAACTGTGTTTACTACTTCAGGTTTAGAGGTTAAGAGAGATACTACACCAGCATCTGAGATAAAAAGTGATGCAACGGTTATGACTGAGGCAAGGAGGGGAAGAACCCTGACAAGAACAAGGACACCAGCATTTGATCTTTCACCATCAAAAACTCCATTAGGGCGGCCAAAGACGCCGTCATATCATGTTTCACCTGCTAGGACACCTGTTATAGAAATTTCAAAACCCAACCCACTTTTATTTGCTGTCTCTCCTGTATATATGGAGGGCAGAAGATCCAAAACACCAACTTCAAGTTTAGTTGGGCCAAGTGATGAAATTCCTCAAGAACCCGAGAAAATAACGCCAAACAATCTTTCCGAATCCATACAAAATGGTGAGCACCATATCAAAACATCTGAAATTTCAGAAGCTACACTGTTTTCTGAAAAGCCCAGAGAAACTGTGTTGTCAAAGCCAAAGGACACAGTACAAGGTACTTCAGAAACTGCAGAGACCAGTGAATCCCAAAGCTCAAAGACCAGCATACATGAAGGTCCCAAAACACCAAACTCTGAGTTTGATGAACCTATTAAACCCTTACTGGGCTATCAAAAATCAACTGTACCTCCGTTTGCAGGTCAAAGACCAAGAACACCAACATCAAAAACCAAATCTAAATATTATGGTTTAACACCAGCTGAATATGCTGCTTATGGGGGAATAAAGAGTTATACACCTGCATTTGGTATGTCCAGATCCATATCACCAGCCACTGTAGAATATAAATCTCCAGAACTGGCAGCACATGTGCCTGCTTTGAAAGAGAAGCCAGAGAGTCCAAAGACACCTGTGGATAAGGTGTCACCATCCATAACTGCTGCTATTGAAAATGGACCTCCTGTTGCACAGATTGCTGAAGTCTTAGGGGCCACACTGCCAATAGTAAAGGCAGAGCTAAAACCCAAGCAAGATATATCTACATCTGAGAGAATGGAAACAAAGGAAAAAGTCACTGGAGTTAAAATTCCAACTATTGTTGTATCTAAAGTTGACACACCACCTTCAGAGGCTGTCACAACAGTGGCCGCTACTCCAGTTACCCAAAGAGTTAGGACTCCGACAGATGACACATCTATTCCAGAGACAGCGCCATCTGTATCTTTAAAGCAGACTACTAAACCTGCAATTCAGCCAACACCACCATCTGTAAAAGCTATAAAAGATGTAACACCTGACCAAAATGCAGATAAAAGCTCGACTGCAACAAAAACAAGCACGGTGTCACAGAAGACACCACAGCCTCGTATGTCTTTACTGGAGAGGATTAAAGAACAAAAATCTTTATCTTCCCCTCCAGCAAAGGCTCCTGAAGTACCTGTGACAGAAACAACAGAAGATAAGCCTCTGGCCATGCCAAAGGCTGACCAGAAGGACAAAGTTAAACCTGATGAAGATAATTTATCAATGCCAAAAGAGAGCATACTAAAAGATGCGAAGCCTGCAGTCGAAAATGAGGAGGACAGCGTCCCCCCCACTGCAGAGCCTCTCCTAAAGGCCTTTCAGAAACCAAAAGGCCTGAAGTCAAAACTCAGCGGCTGGTCTCGTCTCAAGAAACATATGGTGGTTGAGGTAGAGGAACCCAAGTTTCCTGTTCCTGATCCAGAACTAAAGAAAGATGCCACTGGTGAAACTGCTCAGGAGACAATTGTGGAGGAAATCCAAGGCAAAGAAACAGATAAGATTAGCGAAAAAGAGGGTAAAGATGCCCCTAGGGCTGCAAAAATGTGGGACGCCATCCTTTTCCAAATGTTTGCAACCAAAGAGAATATCATGCAACAGATTGAAGCCAACAAAACTGAGGAGCAAAAGAAAGAAGACGCTAAATCTGATCACACGAAAGAAATTCCTGCATTTGCACATCGCCTTCCAGTTCTCCTTTACAGTCCTCGATTTGATGCCAGGAAACTGAAAGAGGCAGCTTCACGACCAGTGACAAAGATCGCAACAGTGTTCGAGATGGGTCTCATAGGCCGCAAAAACAAGGACGAAGAACCAAAAGACTTTAACAGAATAGCCAAAGGGTTCTTTTCTGCATAAACTACTGACGTCTAAGTGATAAGTAATGGAATGGCCAAGGATACTGATTTTTTTTTCAGTAATTGTGTACAGTTCTATTTATCACAATTCAACTACCTTAAAGTTGAAATTAAATAAGAAAGTGAACGTAATGTGTTTATATGAATTACAAAGAGGATTTGTGGGAAAAGCATATTGTTTTACTTCACTCATGTCATATTATTCTGACAGAGAGATACAAGATGTGGTAAACAAACAAAAAAAACTGAAACGATTGAGTGTTCAGAGCTTCTTTACTTTATTAATTGTCTCCAGT
This sequence comes from Hassar affinis, assembly GCA_025674545.1. Taxonomy (NCBI): domain Eukaryota; kingdom Metazoa; phylum Chordata; class Actinopteri; order Siluriformes; family Doradidae; genus Hassar; species Hassar affinis. The sequence continues at coordinate 7,883,702 of JAOVYV010000009.1, forward strand.
GTCATTCTTGTATCGTATTTGCATGACGTTATAACAATATGCTTACTCAGTTATAAAACTTAGTTATAAAAGACGTTTTAGTATAAAAGGAGAGCTTTTCTGGCATAAATGCCGAGTTTAAATTTGAATTATAGGAATCATGGAATGTTCAGCTTATATCTGGAGCATTCACATTTAGTTTAAAAAATACACTCACTGCCCACTTTATTAGGAACACCTGCTGTTTCATGCAGTTATCCAATCAGTCAGTCATGTGGCTACAAAACAAGGCATAAAAGCATAGAGTAGACGCCGAGTCCTGTTTTCCCATGACAACGTGGTTCACTTTTTCCCCCATTCTGATGTTTGATGTAAACGTTACTGATGCTCATGTCCTGTATCTGGATGATTTTATTTAATGCACTGCTGGCACACAATGGCAGACTGGATAACTGCAGGATTGATCAAGTGTACAGATGTTCCTTATAAAGATGCTTGTGAATTTGTTTCACATTTAATGCACTCAAAATGGTGCTTTCAAACTTTTCTTTGTTCTTTGTCTTCTCTTCTCTTATAGTATTTTTTCTGCTGCTTTGTACAGGGACACCTGCGAGAGAAAGGTCTGTTTGTATGTTCAGTGAAGGAACAGTGTTTACAGGGTGCTGGAAAGTTGTAGGTGGCTGGTTAGGTTGAATGAGGGCAATTGAGAGATAGACACATGGAAATAAAGGAACGTGTGAATGGAAAAGAGAGTAAGAGAAACAGCTTGAATATACGACAGATCTTATATGAAAATGAGGACCGGAGCAGGTCTGTATGAAGCTGTATATGACTACAGTATGACAGGCAGCTTACAGTGGAAAAATGGTTACATGATGCAAGAGTGTATACTGTCAGCTGTTATGCATGCTAAAATATATGGCTTTGATTGTTCTGACTGCAGTTATGTTAAAATTAGATGTTAACTGCCCATGGCATATGTTTTATGATTTCTCTGTATGGGCAGTAAAATGTGATATGTACAATACTTTGCATTTTAAGGTGCTAGATTAAATGTTTTATATTTTTTGTAATAAAAATTGCTCATTTGGAGAAGACTGGGTATGAATATACTTGGTTATAAAATAATCTTAGCTAGGTTTTTAGCTAGTATCAGACTGTTCTGTAGAATAATGTTAATTGTAAAACAAAATATGGCAATATTATACAATGCAATAATGCAAAACTCCTTATTCCTTACTTGATTTTCCATTCGGATAGTCACTGTAATGGTCATCATCAATGGAAATCTTCTCATATTTGCCATGGCCAGTCACAACAAACTTATAGCGTTTGCTAGAAGAGGTGCCCTAAAAATAAAATATATGTATATAAACAACACTTGTAAATCTGAACAGTAAGAAGGCAAGAAAAGATGTAAGAGGATAGCATGAAAATGAATCATTTACCTTCCCTGCTTGTCCTGACCGCCCGGTTGCGGATCCTTCCCCTATGATCTCCCACATGTTCTTCTTCTGGAGCACATCTCCTGCTTTAACATCCTAAGAAGAAGCACAGAACAATAAATCAGAATGTGAATGGTGTAAAAACTATTACGATTAGCAGACCACCAGGGGGCAGTGTAAAGAGGCGTTACAACAAATACAAAGTTCGTCCCTCGATACGTGATTCTCCCTCGAATACATTTGCAATGATCATAGCAACAATGTAAACATTTGCCCCAAATAAGCTTTTCAGTTCAGAGAAAAAATGCTTTCGTTTGTTGTAATCTTATAACAGCAAATACTAGACCAGTTGTACCATATTCAAGATATCTTCATTTGCTAATATGTCATTATTGCAGCATGGACACAGAAGTACATGGATTAGATATACAGTACCTTGCAAAAGTATTCATACCCCTTCAACTGTTCCACATTTTTTTAACATTTAATCCACAAACTTAAATGTATTTTATTGGGGTTTTATGTGATAGACCAACACAAAGTAGCAAGTAATTGTAAAAGTCAAAATAAAATAAAATAAAATAAAATAAATAATTAAATAAATTAATTAATAAAATACTAAAATAAAATCTGAAAAGTGTGGTGTGCATTTGTATTCTGCCCCCCTGTACTCTGATACCCCTACGTAAAATCCAGTGTGATCAACTGCCTTTAGAAGTCACCTAATTAGTAAATAGTCTACCTGTGTGTAATTTATTCTCAGTATAACTACAGCTGTTCTGTGAAGGCCTCAGAGGTTTGTTAGAGAACATTAGTG
>JAOVYV010000009.1:7914050-7929763 GCA_025674545.1 Hassar affinis
TGATAGGCTTCAACAAGTTTACATTTGTTTGCTCTTCCAGATCAGAGTCAAACACTGTATTTACTAAAGTTTATACTAAAGTTTAATATACTTAAACTCTAAACACAAGCTTCCTGCCAGAGAGAACCATGTATAGCTTTCTATCTTAGCCAGCATTAACTTTTTCAGCAATTTGCACTGCAGTAGCTCTTCTGTGGGATCAGACCCACAGAGTTAGCCTTCGCTCCCCATGCACATCACTGATTGTCCTTCCTTGGACAAGTTTTCGTAGGTACTAACCACTGCATACTGGAAACATCCCATAAGACGTGCAGTTTTGGAGCTCTGACCCAGTCAGCCATCACAGTCTGGCCCTTTTTTCTGCTTTCAACTTTGAGAACTGACTGACATCAATCAGCAATAATGTTAAAATGACTGACATGTAGTGTGTGTTGGACACTAGGGTACTGTAGTAGTGTGTAGTGTGTGTCTGTGTCTCTTTGTTGCGTATGTCTGTGCTCCTGATTCTGTGTTGGTTCAATAAGTCTGTTGAATGTTCTGAACCAGTTGAGTCATGTGTCTGCTGGCTTCCCGGCAGTGTCCTGTGCCGCTGATTTCACATTATTATTTAATTATTATTATGTAACTGACAGATCCTTATGGTTTTTTTAAAAAAAAAGCATTTCAGCTGGAACGGCTGGATTATGTTCTGATTATAAAGTGAACTGAATATGATTTCCATATGAATGCAAATCTCAGTAAAACATTCTACAGATTTTTAATGTTTTCTCTGGTTTTCTTGGTTGGTTTAGAATTGCAAATGTCTTTTTCAGCAGTACAGCAAAACAATGTTTAAAAAAACAGGCCCATTGTTTTAATGAGCAAATAACTATGTGGATTTGAAAAGCAACAGAAGCCTCACTGGCTCCCTGCTAAGACCAGGACAGTTGATAGTCACAGTTCTCAGTCCTAATCTTCTAAAGCCATCCTTTAGAAGATAAGGATGAATAAACAGGCTTGTCTTACTCAATTATGTTCTGAGAAGAAAGGTTACATCTAGCATTCCAAACAGTGCCTTTGCAGGAACTCTTAAAAGAAACCTCCAACCTGAAAGACATTGTACATGGAATATTTGTGGCTTACTAAATGATTCTTGTGATAATTTGTTAGTTGGTGCTGTATATTCATTATTCCTATGAGATGTTTGCAGCTGTGTGCTGCTCCGATTTCAAAGAGAGCACAATTATAGTTAATAGTAGAACAAAACCCTCAACCTCATGTATAAGTGATAAAAATCAGATTTTGCCCTTAGCTCTTAAAAACAAAATCGTAAGGGTTTCATTTCCCACCATTTTCAAGCAACAGTCAATGGAATATTAATGAGCAATCCAGATCTGAAGTGTTCAAGACAGCAGAAAATGGAACCCATGTTTCAAAATACAATGCAGATATACATCACAGTTGAGTTCAGTTACAACAGAGACTCAGATCGACTAGTTTGCGATCCATGATATGACAAGCATTATGGTGCTGACAGCTTGAAAGCTGATCTGTTTGAAAAGAGTACAAATATCAGAAGGTATTTGTTGGTAATTTAGGAAAGCTTTCATCAAAGTGAAAATATCAGTGAAAGACTTTTCACCAAAAAAGTCCACTGATGATCACCACTGAAGATCATGTTCTGATTGTATTGTATTTTCTTTTTACAGTTCTGTCCAGAACAGAGGATTCCCATGTCAGAAATAGTACCAACTAGAAGGGCTTTAGGAAACTAAGACCACTTCGAATCAAGAGATCCAACAGCTATTTGGCTTCCTATAGAATGGACCAAAGCTAACAAATAATTTGAAATTAACTTTACATTAGGCTGTATTCTTGACTTCAGATCATTTTCAAAACTCTCAAAAAAAATCCCCAACAAATATTTTTCTTTATTGCTCCTGAAGAAAGGCTAAACATATCCAAAAGCTTAGCCATTTTATATTCGTTGCCAGATGATTGTTGCTTTATTCCAATGCCATGTTTCTGTGGGAAATGTAGACATTTCTTTTATACAAACCCAAAGAGAGCAGGCAGTGATATGACAGATATAATGACATGCCCAAGCTAGAATATACAAGATATTAAGATACTACCAGTCCTGGTAAAAGCAATTCAGATATAATGAACAACCTGGAAGGGAAAAACAATACCTGGCTTGGTGTTCATCAGATATTAATTTGTTTTTCATAGTAGGGCTGATATCTGTAGCAAATACAGCTTGAAACTATTAGGAACTAGGAAGAGAAACCAATAGAGGGGCATCTGTCTGGGGCATCTTACAGCCAGGACATGACCTGAGTCTATACACCCTCTAGTGGTTAAATTAAGATACAAAGAAGATCACTTTTAATAAACAAATTCATTATAATGAAAAGATCATATTCAGAAATATAGCTATGTAAAAACATAAGGGGGGCAAGCATAAGAGATACATTCCAGGTCTCAGTGGTACAATCTCTGTCTGTGGGAAAAGACAATCTCTTGAGACAAGCACTGAACATAAGCCAAGTACATGAATTAAACCTCATCACAACACAACTTTTTTTCCACAACTTTAGGGTGAGTTTCCTTCGAGAATGCCTGAGGCACACTGAGTCTACTGACAAATGCGATGATCTCATGCAGTCTGGGAAACGAGGGTTGTATTGGGGTTTAGAGTAATAGGTTAATGCAGGTCATTTCCACACACATCCTGTACAGCCTGCTCTGTCACTGCTGATAGCATCAGACTACATGCTAAAACAAGCAGTAGAAGCAGACTTGATCTATCTCACTGTGGATAAACTTTTAACAATTTGTAACAAGTTGCATTATGCGTCAGGAGCTCGTGTCACCCAAACCACTTAAATGTATTTCATGACATGTTCTCTCTCTGTTAAGAATGAATCAGATAGTACCATATAATACTAAGGTCATGACACAGTTGGTGATTTTAATTGTGGTATAATAGAAACGCACATAAAAATATTTTTAGCTGAACCAACTAACAGCTTGCATTCAGTTAGTCACTTTTTGTTAAATCCTTCTGTTTAAAAGTGTGTCTGCGTAGCTACAACATTGTGGGTGTGAACATGACACACTGTGTTACATGTGCTATGTTTAACCAGATGGTGGTAGAATTGACCTGCGCACTGAATCTGTGGGGGATTTATTAGTCCACCCATTAAACACCCAGAGTGAGCACAGCCAGTACAGCTAGCTCCAAACTCAGTTAGGATCAAGTTACTAACTAATTCCTTCATATCTACAAAATTTCACATATTAATTACTATAGGTATTAATCCTGCTTTTCCATATATGTGTTGAAGACCCAAAAACTGTGTTTGCTGTGGTGTGTGCTCTGTGGATTGAGTGGAAGCAGCTGTTTTCTGGCCTGTTTTCTCACACTTTCCTTCATTTGAAAGAATCCGCAGTGGGTCATGACATCATTGGCATAATAACATGTTGGCCTTAACAGGCTTGCTGGCTGGATTTATTATCTTTTTTTTTTCTGGAAAAGTATGCAGTATGTCACTGCCATGTGGGCTAAAGCTAACTTAAACCCACTTTAAGAAGTCTTAAAAAGTACATGATTCAATCACATAAGGGAATTCATTATACTTTGAGCTGAGGCTGTCTCAGTGCACCTAACTTAAGAACCGAAGTTCAGGATCCTCTTGCATTCACTGCTACAGATTCAGGAGATATTCTTAGCAAGTCAACTCATCTTGGTAACACATTTGAGCTTCTAGAAGTAACATAAGAACGGCAGACACTGAACAAGTTGGCATTGCAGAGGCTAGTAACCCCAGGCAGCCCTCACCATACATGGAGGCACCAGGTGTCCGAGTTGAAACTGTGTGTCTGGAAATGAAAGTCACTTTCTGCAGTGAAAGTTGTTTGGAGTATTTCTGGCTCATTTGCAAAGAAAAAGGAATAATGTGATTCCTAATCAAGGGACTGAATATTAATTCATTTCTACTAGACTATAGAGTATCAAAAATAGCGTACTATTTTTTATTATACTATAGAGTATAATAAATATGAAAAGACTATAGAGAGTGAAAAAAGTTACCCACCATTGCACCACCTTTGCACTTTGGGCTTTTAATAAACTGGTATTTGTAAATTGTACATGCCAAGTTACTGATCATGTGGCTCATGTTATCCAGTATTTTCTGTTTCTATTAAACAGTACAACAAAACATTCTTTTGTTTGGTTTGGTTTAGAAATGAGGCTTTAAAATATAAAAGCACATGAGCTCATAGGGGCAAGTGCCTGCCTGCTACACCATCTAATCATAGGCCTATGTGTTTCATGATCTGCTTCACCCTGTTATTTAATCTTTGTAAAAAAAAAAGCTCCATTATAAAAATATGACATTGGGATTTAGAAACATCTTTCTTTACATTCTTTTTTACATTTACTTTCTGGGGGAAAGTACATACTGTATGTGCTCTATGCTTGAAGAAAAAAAGCAAGAAACTCCATCTTGTTACAACCTCAGAGTTGTTTGTTTCCCTTGCATGACTGTGAATAGCTGGCCTTTAGTAAAACAAGCTCTTGCTCTCTCAGTAGGAGAGCTGATTTCACAGCCAAATTATTCATTTCGCCAGAAGCCTGGAAACACACTGTTCCACAGTGGAATGTGTCACACTTTATTGTTATTAAACATTTGATCATTTGGGTGCATTGTGTTTTAATCATAATTCATTAAAATCTTATAGAAAAGCATTAGACAGTAAATTAAGACTAACATTATAAAATGATAGAAATTAGCGTATGATCTGTGTCCCTGAATCACATATAGAGGTGTGTAGTGTGCACCATCTCAAACACACATAAACACACACACATACATACACTTTTATTTAAAAAAAAGATTTGTTGTTGTTGTTATTTGTTGTTCCCAACTCAAGTAGTATATAACACTCAGGAATTGTAGGCTGTAGGGCTTGTGTGTGAATGTATGTGCTTTTTCATTGCAAATGGTTTGGTCTGACAGACAGGATTACCACTTGTCCAATTCACAATCAGAAACTCATGGAGAACAGCAAGAGTTCTAACTAAAACTCTAAAACTAGAATTTAACTATATGCAGATGGGTAGCAGAGATGGAGAAGCAGAGTTTTAACTTGACAATCATTTGCAGACATACGTTAACCATGACCATATATATATATATATGGAGAGAGAGAGAGAAAGAGAGAGAGAGACATAACATTAAAACCAGCTCCTTGTATCTACAGTCTTGTCCATTTTATCAGCTCCACTGTCCATACAGGTTCTTTGCAGTTCTACAGATACATACTGGTGGACCCCCACAGGACCACCACAGAGCAAGTATTATTTGGGTGGTGGATGATTGTCAGCAGAGTGACCCTGATGTGGTGGTGGTGTGTTAGTGTGTATTGTTCTGGCATGATTGGATCAGGCACAGCAGTGCTGCTGAAGTTTTAAACATGTCCACACACCTACCTTGTTGGTCCACTTTGTAGATGTAAAGTCAGAGACAGTAATTCATCTGTTCATGCACAGTTTGTGTTAGTCATCCTGTAGATATACTGTATATATATATATATACTTATATATTCTATATATACAATATTTTTTTATTGAGGGTGGTTTGCCTATTGAATAGAGATTCAATTTTATTTGTTCTTTTAAACCATTTTATTTGCTTTATGTATGAGCAAATATAAAGGCCACATATATATTTCAGTACACTGTATACACCATGTATTTAATATTATACACATGAGGTGAAAAAAATGTGAAAAATGACCAGTAATCCACCTTTATTGAAATAACAGAATGTGGGGGATCTTACAGAGCAACTGCCAAAGATAACTTAAGATCTATCAGTCAATAATTACTATTTCTTCTTAAGCCTCGGACTCAAACATCTTCTTCCTGCCGTCCATACCAGCCTTATCCTCAATGTTCTTACGCCAGTCACCAACTTGTTCTGAAGTCTGTTAAAAAAACAAAACAGAAAAGGCAAGACAAATTCATTAAGTCTTTTAAGGCATTAACAAGGGCCAAAACTGCAGAAAGTGAATATCTATGAGATGATATCACCACAAATGGTCATCACATGTTGCTCTGAAGCTTGCTTTAATACCCACCTCCTCTTTGGTCTCCTTCTTCACTTGTTTCAGGTTGGCTCTCAGGTCCAGAGAAACCTTGTGTTTGGAGCCGAGCAGAGCCTGAAGCACCTGATCAGCAGACATGCGCACCTTCCTCAGAGATGGCTTCTTGAACTTGCCCTTCAGGTCCTGAACTTTAATTTTCATGTCCTCAATCTGTATGAAAAGGTCATGTTAAAAAGCTTATCTTAAAACTCATAGGTTTTGCATTTTGCTCACTTACAGTAGCTTCTATTCTTACCTCCTTGTCTGTCTTTGCAACCTTGGCCTCCAAGTCATACCTGTCCTCATCAATCTTGTCAATGTTTTGCTGGAGCTTCTTACAAAAATCCTAAGGGTAAGAAGAATAGGTTTAGGAGATAATTATGTACTAACATCATGCACATTTCATTCCAACCCCAGGACTGCCAGAGAGCTTGTGATGGCTCTTCAACTACTCAACTATATGCTTGGATTATCACTTTGGAGAAAACACTGGATAAATCAATAAAGGGAAATAATTTTTTTAAATCTTACTGTAACACAGTTGTTTAATGTGATGGAGTATAACACTGATAATTACTAACAGATAAATTACTGCTCAGTGATGTTTGTATGCATAACTGCATCAAAATAGGCTACGTGAGCTTATGTAAATGATACTTTTGTGTAGTTAAGACATTAAAGAGCAGTAAGATTTGCAGATCCCAAAGCATCTTTTCAGCATTTAGGCTTTATTATGGGGTTATCCTTAATTATGCTATATTACACAAGTTTGCGCTACTTAGACTAAGGTTATTATATATTTTTTTGCATTGTCAGGTTCATCCTGTGTTGTGCTTGTGCACCTACCTGCAGCTCCTGCACAGAGTTAGGAAGTGAAAGTGGTGGGCAGTTCTCATTAATGTAGGACTCCTTATCTTCCACAAGCTGTTTGGCTTCAGCCTCCAGCAAACCAGCAGCAATGGAGAGCAGCAGGCTCTGAAGAACGGAGAGAATGTGGATGGATGAAGCTTATAGAAACTGTTATGATTGCTTATTATAATTAATAACAATTTAGTCTGATTTACCTTCAAGTGATACCGGCGGCTGGATGTCAACTTTTTCCTGTTAGAGAAGGGATGCGTAATGTTATTTTCATTGTGTATTATGTATAATATATTATGGCAATAAAACATCTAATACAGCATAGAGGTCTTAGAAATATGCATAATCTTGATAGAATTAATACAGTGTGTACACAAAAGTGTGCAACAGTGTGCACACCCCATAGATTGTGAATGAGGAAGTAAGAGGCTAAAGTACCTATAATCTATTAAACTAAAAAGAAGGAAAGGAAAAGAAATGAAATTCAAACCATAAGATATAACAAAGCTTTGACATAAAAGAACTGTATATATGTGTGTGTGTGTGTGTGTGTGTGTGTGTACACAACACATTTAATCAACAGCAAAGCTTAACTGTGACAGAAAATAAAATGTACAGTTCAGCTAGAGGACTTACTCCGACATCTTGGCAGTTTGTTTTGTTCACCCCCTGCAAACAGAAATATATTGCAGAGGTTTATATTCCCATTTATATACCATTTTTTTGTAGAATCCTCATTATTCCCACCATAAGCTTGCACTTATTTTGTAGACGTCTAAGGACTAAGGATGCTAAATTTAGTGACACAGTGTCAGATAACATCTGTGACATGCAGCATGCTAACTGTAAAACTCGGCTTAACATTAATAAAGATTTCACTGAATATAGCATGATTAGAGGTCAAATAAAAATTATGACTTTCTTTAAGAGAATTAAATATAGACATACAGTAATCCATAGAAAATAGAAAAAGTTGCTATTTTAAATATAGATTAAATATAGATTAAATATATGATTAGCTATTCAGATCAGATCAAATCTATTGCTGAAAATATTGTCATTTCAGTGCCAAGTGTTTAGGGTCTGTCACAAAGTGAACAATAATTCAAAGTGGGTGATCGGGATCACGTAGTGTATTAGTACTGTGTAGCCTTTTCTATTATATCTGAGCAGCAGGAAAGCCAATGCAATGCCAATTTCATACAATTAACACTGCAAGTAATTAGATAAGTAAAACATCACACTAAGTATAATAAAGTGACAAATAATTCTCTTTCCTCAACCTGAGCAAATTATTTCCATGTTAAATCAACATTTCCAGTGCATTAAAAAAAAAAATTCAATATTGAAACTTCTCAACTCATTGAGATGGCTTGGTTCCTAAAACCAATTAATATGTGGCTTCATACAGTATAGCAATTAACTTCTCTCTCAACACACTTAGTCTTCGGTTCACCACATGCAAGACTATAAGCAACAGGAAAGTTACTTACCCTATGTGCAATATTCTTTTATTCATTTAAATCTTTTACATACCTATGCATTACTCCTGTAATCTCAAATATTTTCAGCAACAATGTCATGGTTGTGGTTTTATCCATATTAGCTAGATTTTACTAGAAATATGCTCACCTATGCACGAGAGTGAGGGTAGAACACAGTTGGCAAAAGGACAGGAAAGACTGGTAAGCCCACCGAGAGAAGGAAAAGTTAAATAGGATATATATGGGCTCCTCTGATGGCTCAGCAGATCTCAAGAGTCCTCTTTATGGAAATGGATTCCACCCCAGACCAATAGGCCATCGAGTTCCTGAAATACTTCCAGTGCAAACTCGGCAGGCCTCATAAATTTCCTTTCCTTGAGGAGGTCTGAGGTGAGTGCTGGGTCCTTCTTAACCTATAGTTGATACATTGAAAGCTCAATATGCACAGATATACAGTATATTTTATATAAAACAATACGTCTAAGGGTCATGTTTAGACCTCACTTATACAATAATGTAGTGTATAATACATACTAGTGGCTGATAATATCTATTATGTAGGGATAAAATAAAAAGGCCCTAGTCAAGTCTTAATTTAATTGACAGATCACATTTTGAATAAAATTAATTTAAAGTTGCTTAGCAGGGCATGTGTCAAAGGTTTTGGCTACCATAAAAAAGAATCCTGCCCTTTTTTTCTAAAATGATTTACAAGATTATTGCACAAAATAGCAGTGATATATGAATAATTAACATAGAGGTTTAAATAGATTCAGGGAAATACTGAAAAAATGAAAAATCAAACAATAAATTGAAAAAGAGAGAAGTCTCTTTTAACTAAATAAGAGGAGTGAGATTAGAGGGTTGAAGTTCTAGCGACCTCCAGTGGTCATGAAACAGCTATGAGTGGGTTACACAAAAAATGCAATTAAAATGAATACAAAACAATGGGTTTTCCATGTCCATTCATTTAATGGTAGTGGCTCTGCAATAACATACATTTCCCCTTCTGAACAAAGATGCTGCATGAAACAAAGGTAAGTAACAGGCATTGTTACAATATACAAGAAACAATCCAACTTCTGCAAAAAAGGTGAGACTCTACACTGCCTTGGAGAGAGTGTTCAGAGCGAGTAAGCAAACAAATGTCCAGAAATTTAGGACTCGCCCTCGAACATCTTCTTTCTGCCATCCATGCCAGCCTTGTCCTCAATGTTCTTACGCCAGTCACCGACTTCTGTGGCCTGTGAAACAACAATGCATACGTTTGAGTGGAGAACGCAATAAAATACAAATTCCAAATAAAAACTCCACAAAGTGAACATCCATGAGATGCTATCACCACAAAGTCATCGCATGTTGCTCTGAAACCTGCTCTTAAACCCACCTCCTCCTTGACCTCCTTCTTCACTTGTTTCAGGTTGGCTCTCAGGTCCAGAGACACTTTGTGTTTGGAGCCGAGAAGAGCCTGAAGCATCTGATCAGCAGACATGCGCACCTTTCTAAGGGCAGGCTTCTTGAACTTGCCTTTCAGATCAATCACCTTAATTTTAAGATCTTCAATCTGCAAGCATAAAACAACCCATGGTCAAACGAATGAATGAAATCTCAATCCAAACAAGATTACCAAACGTTCGGGAAGCTTAAATGATTATATATACCTCTTTCTCTCCTTTTTTTATTTTGGACTCCAAATCATATCTCTCCTCATCAACTTTGTCGATGTTCTGGTGCAGCTTCTTGCACAGCTCCTAATGACAGATTGAATTAGAAAGAGTATATATTCTGTGTTTCTTACGTAAAATGATATTCCAGGGTTTCGGAAGTGAGAGGTTTTGTTACATTCATTTCCCAGCTATCAGGAATGGGCATAAAAATGTGTATTTGTTGACTTGGGCTATAGGGTAACTCTGTTTCTATTCTATTCACATGCCCTTACACGAACCAGCTTATGATCTTGATGCAGCTGCTAAAGTCTGATAGGAGGAGAGAATCAGTGGAAATCACTTCTGCTGGGATTCACACTTTAGTTTTAGCTATTTAATTAGCTATCTACATGAATCCCTTAAAACCTAGCTCTTTATTCAGTGACTAATCTGACAGCATTATTTAGAAATGACTGTAAATTAACCAGTAATGACACTAAAAATATGTGTACTAATAAAATGTACAGCAAAAAGACTAAGGAATGCAAATTTGCACCACCAAAGGCTTCTGGGAGTAAAGAGATTAAATCAACTGGTTTCATATGAACTCCTAGTGTCTGGGCAATATGACAGTATGATGTTGATATTACTAGCCTATATATTAGAAGTGTAAATCTCAGGCTTCCACACAATATTTAATTTCATTATGTTAACCGCTTATTCCTTTTCAGGGTCACGGGAGAGCCGGTGCCTAGCCAGCAGCTTAGGGCGCAAGGCAAGAACAACCCTAGACAAGGCACCAATCCATCGTAGGGCACACACACACTCACACACTAGGGCCACTTTAGAGACACCAATCAACCTAACGTGCATGTCTGTGGGAGGAAACCGGATTACCCGGAGTAAACCTACGTGGAAGACATGCAGACTCCACACAGAAAGGACCAAGACCATCCCACCCGGGAATCGAACCCCAGACCTTCTTGCTGTGAGGCGACGGTGCTACCCACCGAGCCACCATATCACTCTTCCACAAAATACTGAAGCAACAATTTGATATTTTAAAATACCACTGATTCTGCTATGACATAAGATTTTGATTTAGCAGCCATTGATCAATATGTGACCAAATTTATTCAAAATCGGGTATGAGTTTACTGTCAGTTCATGAATGCAAAGACCTTGCTAGCTTATTTACACTCTGGTTTAAAAATATTAATTGTTTTTTAACAACCTGGTTGTCTGTATTTGTTGGTAATAATTGCATTACCTTGATTCATTTGAATTGCTGCCTTTTAAAGGGATACATCACTCCAAATAATCTAATTGGTACACAGATTTTGTTGAACAAAAATAGTTATAAAGTAATTACCTTTACTAGTACTTTTGTTAGTTCTTTGTAAGCAAAGCATCAAGAAAACAAGACATCGTGTTACACGAGTCAGGTCACAATATGATAAACATATGTATGAATGTGTTCAGAGTTGTTTGAGTATGAGAGAATGTGACATACCTGCAGATCCTGCACTGAGTTTGGAAGTGAGAGCTCAGGGCAGTTCTGTGCCATGTAGGTAGCCTTGTCAGCCACAGACTGCTTGGCCTCGTTCTCCAGCAAGCCCTTAGCTATCGCAAGCATCAAGCTCTGTGAGGAAGGAAATTCAGTTTGATAGTATGATCATTCTACTCAGCATTGTTATGTTTTATCAGTATTTTTTTACAAGAGAATAGCAGGAAAATTGGATTTCTTTTTACCTTGAGATGATGCTTGCGGCTTGATGTCATCTTTTTTCTATATGAGAAAAATATTGGAAACAGCATGCACAAGTTAGGGACTGGTATATATGCTGCGGTGCATATGATGATAGAAGAGGGTTCCTAAGCTGTTGTTTGGAGTTTTTCAATTCTTTCTCTTAAAGGGAAAGCCTCTTTTGTACGGTTCAACAGAGACTCATTAAAAGTTCCAACAGATAAATGGTGCTAAATGGATCATAAGCTATGTAATATACAGAACATTAAGAGTCCATCTGGAAAAATAAGTCAAATATAATACATACTCAGACATCTTGGCGGCTTCTTTTTATTATCCACCTTTAGAGAAACATACAGAAAAGACATTTTAGTTATTTGATACTTATTTACAGTGTAAAGTGCTTTTATTTGTATTTACTAAAATTAGCTACATCCTTTTGAGGAGTGGCTATCCTTTTGGCTATTACAGCTGATCGTATTCGGTTTAATTGCTCTGAAGGAAGTTAGGACTTGCCCCAGAAACCCAGCAGATGTTTTACCCATGACAACATTAATACCATCTGTTTTTTTATGCTCTTGATGTATCTTGGTTGCACCCATAAGCATGCTGAGACTTCTTGGAAGCTCATCAAATCTGTTTCAACCTTTGATATCTAATGTCCAGCCTCAGCGTCTTGAATCATCTCTACAGCTGCACCTGACCCCAGCCGCCAACCCTCTTCACGATCACCAGTATGCTAATATTAATCAAGGCAGGGCTTATCATATTCCACCAACTTTTTCTGAACCTTTCATTCTGGCAGATACCTGTATGCCATACACAGACCCACTGCCATATCTATGAAACCAGCTGAGTCGGGGATACAGGAATGGGTCTGCTGTTTGAAGTGCTTCTTGAAGTTACAGTGATAAATCTGTATCTGTGCACAAAGTACAGTACTAAACAACATTTCACATTTTTATGAAAGCCCCTGCATTCCAGTCAACAAATCTGGTCTTTGTCATTATAATTCTGTCAAGCACACACCAACAGGTCTGCACATTTACATTTACATTTAGGCATTTAGCAGACGCCCTTATCCAGTGCTTTAAGGTCACCATCAACAAATATATTCTGATACTAGCTCAGATGTCTTTTAAGAGTACAATCAGGTAAATGCACGAAAACCTCACGAAAATAATGTTAGATTTAAATGATTACATCCTGCCATCTGGCATTAAAACAAATATATCAATATTGTGAGAATGGTAAACTAGGTCATTAAAAAGAAAACGTTATACAACATAAATCTATCATACACAGCTAAACATGAATCATGGTAACTCTTTGATCCTCAAACCCAAAGTTAAGCAGCCTTGATTTTTCCTGTGCTCAACAGTCCACAACACTTTACCATTTAAAACCTTTTCTGTTCTTCCTTGTACAATATGCATACAGATCCATAACTTAGAAAACAATGTGCATCTTGAGTTTAAAACAAGCATATTCCATGACAAAACATCGGTATGTCCCAGCTCATCATTAATAGCCCAACAATCCGTCAGCTAGAGTAGAAGCCACACAGGATTTCTTGCAAAGAAGGATTATAAAGCATAATCAGAGGAAAGTGTGTAGTGCACCTTACTCTCACCTATATGATAAGTAGTGGCAGTGGCACTGGCTTGATGGAGGAATGGTTCAGGGAAGCGAGCCACTGGCACCTCAATTACTGGTTGCTAACAGTATATAAGGCTGGCATGGGTCTCTAAACAAATACCTCCCACCCTGTTTATGGTAATGAGAGCAAAGCCATTACTGTGCCAATGGCCAGAAATACACACTGCATCCAAACTCAACTAATATCTTTGATTAAAAATAGCCAGGCAAAGGAAAATCATATCTTAGTTTCAATCAAAATATGTATGGGAATGATGATTAGTGACATTACTTTGTACAGAGTGAATAGATTCTACCAATCATGGAGCATTTGCAGTGTTTTACATCAAACCTTATAGAGTTCCCAGAGGGGTAAACCTGAAGGAAACTTGGGGGTGCTCATTCACAAGAAACTCAAAGTACAAGCCCCATTTCCAAAAAGTTGGGACACTTTCTAAAAATGCAATAAAACTGAACTCTGTAATTTATTTGAACCTTTATTTAACAAACAAAAGGACAAAGAAAAGCTTTTCAGTGTTTTCAATGATGGCTATAATACACTCAAAAAAAGTTGGGATAGAGGCATGTTTACTACTGGGTCACATCACCCTTTTTTCACTATACTTTTGGGAATTGAAGATAATAATTGTTGTCATTTTGCAAATGGAATTTTTGCTCATTCTTGAAGTATACCAGACCTGAGCTGCTCAAGGGTCTGTGGTCACTGTTGCCTGATTCTCCTCTTTATGATGTGCTGTACATTTTCAATAGGAGACAGATCTGGACTGCAGGCAGGAGAAGTCAGAATTTCTCCAAAATACCAATATGAACCTCCACTTTAATGGTAATTTCACATAGATGTAGATCACCCATGCCGTGGGCACTGATGCACCCCCATGCCATCACAGATGCTGGTTTTTGCACAGTCTGGATGGTCATTTTCATCTTTGGCACATAGAATCCAATGTCCATTTTCCCCCCAAAACAAGCTGAAACATGGACTCATCTGACCAAAGAGCACATTTCCAGTCTTTCAGTCCATCTCAGATGACTTTGGTCCCAGAGAACTTGTCAGAAACTCTGTGTTTATGTGCAAAATTAATATATGGCTTCCTCTATGCATAATAAAGCTTCAGGTTGTATTTCTTGATGGTTTCAGTGGACTGTGTTAAGTGTCAATGATTTTCCCCCAGCCCATGTGGCTATGTCCATCATGATAGCATGATGGTTTCTCAAAAAATACCACCTGAGGGCTTAAAGGTCAAGGGCATTCAGCAGCGGTTTCCACCCCTGGCCTTTACAAACCAAGGTTTTCCCTGACACCCTGAATCTTTTCATGATATTATGAACTATAGATTATGAACTATATGATTCTTTCCAATTCTTTGCATTGAGAAACAATGTATTTGAATTGACTGACAATTCTCTCAGGAAGTTTTGCACAAAGTGGTGAACCATCCTTGCTTGCAAAGACTAAGCCTTCAGTGGATGCACCTTTTGTACTCAATCTTGATGACCACACCTGTTACCAGTTAAACTGCTAATTATGGAAACTTCCAGTGTTATTATCCAAACTTCAACAGTGTTACTTGTATAACCTTTTCAGTATTCTTTTGCCTCTGTCCCAAGCTTTTTTTGAGTGTGTTGCAGGCAACACATTTACAAAATACAATCAGGTTTGTCAGTGAAAACACTGAAAATATTTTCTTTGTGCTTTTATCATTTAAATAGTTCCCTTATCTATTTAAGATAAGTTCCCGTATCTATTTTTCAGATTCTTCACTTCATTTTAAATGACTTGGCTTTAAGACACATCTTCTGTGTGTCTTAACATTTATGGTATTTGGCAGACACCCTTATCCGGAATGACTTACATTTATCTCATTTATTAGAGTTAAGGGCCTTTCTCAAGGCCCAGCAGCAGCAGTAGGGTTGATTTGAACTCAGAACCTTTGGGTCAGCAGTTCAACATCTTAACCACTGAACTACAATGCCCTTTAATAAGCCACTGGCTTTAACACATTCATAACCAGGTTAATGAGGCTTGTGTTAATGTGCTTGGGGTCTTTCCTTTGCCTGAACAAGCTAGGCTTCAGGTTAAATACTGCCCCCAAAAGGTCACTCCATATTAGTGCACTCTTGGCTAAGATCTGAGTAGATGTGGGAGGAGCTATTTCCTCTATGATATCTCTGGATATCACT
>JAOVYV010000009.1:8087889-8098286 GCA_025674545.1 Hassar affinis
TGTCAGTCACAGGAATCGAACCCAGGACCTTCCGATCACGGGGCAGACACCCTAACCACCAGACCATGACTGCCCCAATCACCATCCCTTTATCGTCTTTATTACTTTTGCTTATTTATTCTCTTTTGTCCATTCTTCATTCTTCTGTCTGCTTTTCTCCCAGACTTTTTTGTTAGTAGGACTGCCACAGCAACACTGGTGGTCAAGTTTTTCTTCTTCTTCAACCTGTGCTCTCTGGGAATAGGGGAACTGACTGAGCATCCCAATCTTTCTCAGTGGAGGGAATTTGGTATGTCTAATTCACCAATATTGCCCATGGAGGAAACCCATGGAGGAAACCTACACAGACATACAAGGAGAACATGCAAAGAATGGACCCAGGCCACTCTGCCTCAGAATCGAACCCCAGACCTTGCTGTGAAGTATTCTTCACCAATACTTGTGTGATGATGTGATAGACTTCACCAATCCACATGACAGTTGGTATGGTTGTAACTCCCATGTCTGTGGAATATAAGGTTTGTCCGCCTAGGCGTGTGTTGCCCTAGTGCCCCCTGAAGCGGCGTACGATCAAAGCACTTTTGCGGCAATATTGTGGAGTAGAGCCCCTAACTGGATGTTCAGAGCAATTTACTAGCCAATATCTTGTAATGGAATGGCTCAAAGTACATGAAATTTCACACCCTGCATCACTATTACATTCTCCAGATGCCTGCCAAATTGCATGTAATTTCATCCATAGGGGGCGCTGCAACCGACACGTTTTAATTCATTCTTGCTCTTTCTTTCATTGTATTTGGCTGGCATATCATGCACCACTCTGTGGGACTAGTCTCTTATACTTTCTCTTTATTTAACACAGGATTTTGACATACAATGCAGTAATTAGAGCACTGCTGTCTCCGGATAGAAATGGCAAACTGCTGACTTATTCCCTGTCAGAGTTACATGACTTACACCTACACTACACCTAATTTAGTGCATTTCTAAGACAAGGCTGTGGTTGATATTAATATGAATGTAGTCTGTTTTGTGAGGCAGATCTCTGTGCTCATATGGACTAATGATGGATTTGCTGTGAAAGTACAACGAGTCACCGTTCATTCCTGAACATTCTGTCCCAATACTTACATGCAATACTTATACAACACTTTATATTCTATATACTCTGTATTTGTGTTTGACGCATTCAGTTCCCTCTAGGCTTTCTTTAATTAGTGTTTGTTTTGCAGTTAATTTATTCAAAAGCATACTAAGTGGAAATCTAAGTGCTAATTTCAGTTCTACCTCATTCAACACCTCAAATTGCCTACGCAAATACACAGCAGGGAAAAAAGCCATCTGCAAAATGTAACATTTTTTTTTGAAGAACTGTTTTGACGAATGACAGCTGGCAGGGACTCAGGGTGGGACTGCAAATCTGGCTGCTTGGCTCTGACTTTGCTCGATCAGCTCACACTCTGGCAGAGACAGAGATAGAGAGAGAGAGAGATTGTTAATATGTACACAGAAGTAAGCAATAGGTGTGTTATGTTAATAACCAGCTTTGTAAAAATGTGTAATTGTTGATATGGTAAGGTTTTCTGGGAGGAGTCGTTAATATTTGTGGAAGGTTTATCCAGTTTTGGCTCTTTGTAACCTGCAGAGGTAAAGCTGTAACTTTAGAGAAGTCTTCAGTGATTCAGTAGAGCAGGCCACCTTCTCCAATTGCTCCATGGTCCAGGTCTGATGCTCATGTGCCCATTGTAGGTGCCTTCAGCGTTGTACAGGAGTCAGTATGCACTGTGTGTCCTTACAACTTTCTGTCATAATCAGCATGACCTTTATCAGCAATTTGTGCTACAGTAGCAATTTTGTGGGATCAGACCAGACGGGAAGGTCTTCACTCCCCACATGCAGCTGTGACACTGTCGCTGGTTCACTGGTTGTTCATTTTTGGAAAACTTTTGGTAGGTACTAACCTCTGCATACTGGAACACCCCATTTTGGCTCTTGTCAAAGTCACTCAAATCTTTACGCTTGCCCATTTCCTTCTGAAGCGAACTGAACTGACTGTTCACTTACTGCCTAAAATGTCTACAAGATAATCAATATTATTCACTTCACCTTTTAATGTTATGGCTGATTGATTGGATCAGACACAACAGTGCTGCTTAAGTTTTTCAACACCTCAGTGTCACTGCTGGACTGAAAATAGTCCACCAACCAAAAGTATCCTGTGGAACAACAGATGAGCTACTGTCTCTGACTTTACATCTACAGGGTGGAGCAGTATGGTGGATGTGTCTCATAGAGTGCACAGTAAGTGAACACAGTGTTTAAAAACTCCAGCAGCACTGCTGTGTCTGATCCACTCACACCAGTACAACACACACTAACACACCACCATGACATCAGTGTCACTGCAGTGCTGAGAATGATCCACCACCCAAATAGTACCTGTGCTGGTCTGGTTACCATTAGAGAACAGAGTCAAGGGGTCTAATAAAGTGTATAGCCAGTAGGAGGATAAGCAGCTTAGACAATGAATAAATGAATAACTTTCATTCGTCAACATCTTCTACTTTCATTGGCTAATGGGCTCCTACATTATCGATATGCATGTCAACTCCTGATAGCAGCACCATGTCTACCTAAAGACAACAATAGAGCAGCGCTTTACTTTAGTCCTTTAGTCTGTCCAGATAAGGTTTTAATGTTTCAAACAGATAAGGTTTTCCAAAGTTTCACCATTCATGCTAATAATGCTGTGAGTGCCATAGTGCTTGCTAGTCATCTTATACATCGCTGACTAGCTAAGCCAAGTCTCTTCCTCATGCTGTATCCATCTTCATTTGCAGAAAATGTATCCAGTAGAGTGCTGACACTGTATTGTGGAATACTGGTAAAAAGTGGAGTCCAGGGCCTGTCATTCTACTTTTAGTCTAGAGGAAAACAAATTCAGGATATCCTTTTTCTTTGAATCACACATACCATACCCAGTTTACAAGAAGGCCAATGTCTCTTCAAATGCAAGCTGTATTCCAGTCCATTCTGTCCCAAAGACAAAGCAGGTTAGTCCAGTAATTTTGTCAGAAATGGATCTCATTTGGCAGTACATGAAAGGTGGAAGGTGGTGGGTTTCTGTGTGTAGGTATGTATGTAATTCTGTACAGCACCACAGGATTTTCTGTATAGCACCACAGGATGAACACCATGTGCTTCTGGAAGCTATATAACAAGACATTATTAGTTCCATCATGTGTAAAATGAAGGCTTTAGGATACAATAATACCTCGTTGTTTGAAAGTCCACTCTATGCATCTGGTAGGTTTATTATTATTTGATGGATGTTTTTGTCCTCTAGGGCAGCCCAGTTGTGTTGTCGCCCCAGTTTGATCCTGAGCTCGGATTACTGTCTGTGCAGAGTTTTGCACGTTCTCTCCGTGTCTGTGTGGGTTTCCTCAATGTTCTCGAGTTTCCACCCACCTTTTAAAAACATGCTGGTAGGTAGATTGGCTGTGCTAAATTGTGTTTAAATGAGTGTGTACATTCACTCATGAAAGTGAGTACATCCCTCACATTTCTGCAAATATTTTATTATATCTTTTATGGGACAACACTATAGAAATGAAACTTGGAAATAACTTGGAGTAGTCTGTGTACAGCAGTCCATAGCAGTATAGATTTACTGTCTTCTGTAAATGTCCAAATAGCTGGCAACACAAGTGAGTACACCTCACAGTGAACATGTCCAAATTGTGCCCATAGTGACAATATTTTGTGCGACCACCATTATTATCTAGCACTGCCTTAACCCTCTTGGTCATGGAATTCACTTAGTTGCACAGGTTGCTACTGGAATCCTCTTCCATTCCTCATGATGACATCACAGAGCTGGTGTATGTTAAACACCTTGTGCTCCTCTGCCTTCCACTTGAGGATGCCCCACAGGTGCTCAATTGGGTTTAGGTCTGGAGACTTACTTGGCCAGTCCATCAACTTTACGTTCAGCTTCCTCAGCAAAGCATTAGTGATCTTGGAGGAGTGTTTGGGGTTGTTATCATGTTCGAAAAAATGGGGATCATTCTCTGCTTCAGAATGTCACAGTACATGTTGGAATTCATGTTTCCTTCAAAGAACCACAGCTCCCCAGTGCCGGCAGCACTCATGCAGCCCCAGACCATGATGCTACCACCACCGTGCTTGACTGTAAGCAAAACACCGTTATCTTGGTACTCCTCACCAGGGTGCCGCCACACATGCTGGCCACCATGTGAGCCAAACAAGTTTATCTTGGTCTCATCAGACCACAGGGCATGGTGCCTGTAATCCATACTCTTGGACTGCATGTCCTCAGCAACCTGTTTGCAGGCTTTCTTCTGTGCATCAGATTCAGAAGAGGCTTCCTTCTGAAGACGGCCATGCAGACCGAGTTGAGTTATTTTCAGAAATCTGTACTTCTATAGAAGCTGTACACTGACTACTATAATTATATCCAAGTTTCATTTCTACAGTGTTGTCCCATGAAAAGATATAATAAAATATTTGCAGAAATGTTAGGGTTGTTCTCACTTTTGTGAGTGACTGTAAATGTGTTTGCATGATGAATGTATGATGTACAATGGACAAATCATACTTAATAATTTTTATATTTAATGCTGATGTGGTTGACTATTTTTATTTATTCTGGGTACTCCAGTTTCCTCCCACAGTCCAAAGACATGCAAGTTAGGTGAATTCTAGATACAAAATTGCCCATGATAATGCTTGATGTTGGCCTGTAGAGGGATGGGATCTGCCAGGCCCCAAATCCTGCCCTAGAAACACTAAAGAAGCACCCCCACAATCAATCCAGGTTAAGGGATATGCAGATATGCACTGATGCTCCCCCATGCCATCACAGATGCTGTTGCCTTGTTAACAGTCTGGATGGTCTTTTAAATCTTTAGCACATAAAATCTGACATCCATTTTCCCCAAAGCAAGCTGAAACCTGGACTTGTCTGACTGCAGAACACATTTTGGTCTATCTCAGATGACTTCAGGCCCAGAGAACTCACCGGTGTTTCTTTGCAAAATTAACATATGGCGTCCTTTTTGCATAATGCAGTTTGGCCCTCACACACCAAGGTTTTCTCTGACTCCTTGAAACTTTGCATGATATTACGAACCGTAGATGGTGAAAGACCTTCACTGCAGTCTTGCGCTGAGAAGCATTTTATTTGAACTGACTGACAGTTCTCTCATGAAGTTTGGCACAAACTGTGAACTGTGAACCATGACACATCCTTGCATGCGAAGACTAAGCCATTGGTGGCTGCTCCTGTTATACTCAGTCTTGATGACCTCACCTGTTAACAGTTAAACTGCTAATGGTGGAATCTTCCAGTGTTACTTGTAGAACCTTTTCAGTTTTATTTTGCCTCTGCCCCACTTTATATTTATGTTTAAGTTTAACAAACAGAATTAAGTTCAGCATTGAAAATACTGAAAATATTTTCTTACATAAAGGTTTAAGTAAATTAACAAATGTCAGATTTATTGTAATTTTAGAATGTGTCCCAACTTTTCTGGAAATGTGGTTTGTATAATATTAAATTTAGGTATAGAATGAAGCCAGTAAGCTATGAGCATTTTTTCCCTAAACTGTAACCACACATAAAAAATAAGCTGCATTGCTGGTATAGAAGCAGTGGGCATTTTAAGCTTAGATGAAATTTAAGTCATACAGCCATACATTTAAGTAATTACAGTCTGAAGCAACGTATGTAGTTTGATATGCATTATTTCAAATTCATTTCAAGGTACCACAAAAGTATACACATTAGACAGGAAAGAATTTATTTGTATATGACTCAGGTTTCTACCTCCTAGTGGGATTTGACAGGGATGTGTTTGACGGTGGTGTATGCCCTCATAGTTGATCCTCTGCTGAATCCCTAATGTATTTGCCACGTGTGTTCCAAACAATGGGTGATTCATCTATCACCATGTCTGTCCACACTGTTGGTTTGGTGGGTAGACGGCGGGGGATGAACAAATACCTCACAGTGAAGCTCTTAACTCGCAGTCGTGAAAACACTAAGCTACTGTTGCTATGTGTAGGGCAGTTATAGGCTAACATATACACCAGCTGATCTAACATGCTTAAGGTGAAGTTGTCAAAGGCAGCAAAACAGGTTAAAGGTTCACTTAAGTATAATCTGTCCTTTATAGTTTGTTCTGAACGATAGTGTGGACCACAGGGGGGAGTCACTTTAGGCAGAGCGTAAATACCTCTCTAGTTTCACAATGTCTCTTTTATTGAAAAACAAAGTAAATTGAAGATATTAATTAACAACCAACAGTAGGATATCTTAATGCTTCTCTCTATAAGGAGCGACTGATTTGCTGATTTCTTGTTTCTCATTGCCAACCTGCTTTATTAAGATTTAATCAAAGTCGTATTTAATCATCTCCTGACACGTACAATATAGTCTAGATCTGGCCAATCTGTGAAGGCACATCGCTCTCTGTTGAAGCTGTTTATATGTTTCATCTCTAACTCCTATATATTAAAGTACCTAAGGCTGATTTGGGGAACTCAACTGCATACATCAAAGCTAGAAGACGATGACAGCCCCTCCCTCCACCTCCCAAAAAAGCCTGTGGGCTTCTGATTGAATGACATATACATTTTTCAACACCATTCCATCAATCGCAGCTTGGCCTGGCCATCCCTGCTGAGACAGGTTCTTCTTTGTCTGTTGAGCTCATGCACTAGACCCTCCACCACGCCCTAATATCCCACAGACCACATCCATTCCACAGACCTCACTTTTATACGACCCAGCCCTAACAGTTCTCAACATTAACATCCCGTAACCTTCACACCACCCCTGTGCCATAACATACCGTTGCAGAGTAAAAAGTAGCCCCCTACTATAGGGCAGACTTCGAAAAGGGACATTATACAAGCCTCTGACAAGCCTGTGTGCTTCTGACTCCAAAGCCATGGCTGGAAATTTATATGTCAGCCTTTTGTGGATATTGGGAATTTGAGTGGATCAATGTGATATTGTGAGCCATCGTGAACAAAATGTACAGTCTGCCCTCTTTTATTTTGGTCTTCTAAGGCAAGTACTTGCTCAAATGGAAAACTCACACTTGTTTTTTTTTTTACTCTGGTGGTCGTAACATCTCTCTCATGATGTTGGAATGTTACCTCACTGGATTTCCCCACAGTGGGAGTTGATAATCCAGAGAGCTTTGGTTGCAGTACTTCTGTGGTTGTGGACATAACTGTCTGATGCTGAGAGGTCCCTCTGAATTAGAGGTTTGTGCGTTCACATGCCTTGATGGCTGTTTCTCTGAACACTGACTCAGACAGATTTACTGGGTGCTTTTGCTAACAAATATAGTTGAACTCCAATGTGATTTCTTCCACCTACTCTGCACTTGTCAGTGCTCCAAGAAATGTCATTCAAATTATAGGGAATTCTTCATTGGTAGAGGAAATGTTACTGTATGCAACTTCAAAGTAGGTCTACTTTATGTGAATCCGCAACAAAGGCATATATGTATGTTTAATTACTTAGTCACTTAGCTCTTTAGTCTACTGGGAAGTCCAGGGTCCAAATCATAAACCCCTGCCAAAGGCATCATCAGCAAATTGTTTGTTTTTCCTCCTCTTGACTGCATTCAATGAACTAGATTGAAAGCAATTAGAGAACAGAGACTGAAAAGCTTCTCTTTCAGAGTAGCAGTCCTGAGCCTGGAGGCGATGGAGCCTACAGCTGGAGTCATTTTCTGCTCTTTCCACTGACCCCTCTCTTGGGAGTTCTGCAGTCTCCAGTAGCTTCCAAGAACCCAACGCGTTGTACACAGCAGCACGTGCAGCTGTAGACATGATCCTCCATAAATCTCACTTTCTTTAGCTGATTACAAAAAAAGCTATTCTCTGATTGCCTTTTTTTCTTTGTTTGTTAGCATGTCAGATGAAACTGCTTCAGTGTTGTCCAGTGGCCAGGTAGGAGGCACAGTGAGACTGGAAGGCTTTCCTCCACTTTTCAACAAATGAAGTCTGTCCTGTTTCTGGAACAGAAGTATAGGGGTTTTTTGCTACTTTTCCGAAGCTGACCTTTGTCTGTAAAAAGTAGTCCAAAACCACTTTTGGTTACATTTTTCATTTTATGGATGCATTTAAAGTATCAGGGTAGGGGGTTTTATTTTCTCAGCCCGTTTATTATGATTATTTATAATTGATTTTTCATGTACGTTCCACCTTCAGGTACGGAAAAAGAGTGGTTATGTGTTTGTGTCTGGACTTGCGCTCAGTATGCCAGAATTCTGCAGGAGATGTTTGTTGGACTTATCGTAGGAGCTTATGAAATTTGGTTTCAGGGGAATCTAATTCTGTCAATGGGATTGATATGTAGTTGGCTGAGCTTGAGTCATGGTTCGTGTTTATGTTGGATGAGGAGTTTGAAGACTGTCAGAGTTCCATGCTTCCATGGTTATTATTTAGTGAAACATGTTCTGAGGCAGTCATGCCTTCCCATAGATAAGGCCCTGGAGATAAGGCTCAGCATTTTTTTAATAGCTACAATAAGTAGCCACAGGCAATGCTTTTTTTATGCATACAGTGTGCCATTTAAGTTTTCCTTTAGAGTTAGAAGAAGTTTCCGGTGTGGTTTTTAATTATACTTGTAAGCATCATTCCAAAGATTACACCAAAACTTATTTTGAGGTAGAAATAAGTGCCAGTTTATGCACACTTTAAAAAAAAAAAAAACATAAATGTTTTGCCAAGAGGTTATGTTCTGGTTTTATTGGCCAGTTTTTTAAAAACACCAGATTCCAGCATGTTGCTGAGGCATGTGGCTAAAAACATGTCAAGATTTGTGTTGTGTTTGTGTATTGACCAATTTCGCAAGCTCTCCCAGCCACAAGGACATCAATCATACTGATGGTCACTTGGAAGTGATGTGGTATACCAGCAGCCTTGTACAGAGCTGTCTCATCCTTCATTTATTTCAAGCACTACTTTAATTTCTTTTTTAGTCTATGATAAGTTGAAATGCATCTTTCTGTTTTTTCACCCAATTTGTTCTGGTCTGTAGCTGCAAAACAATAAAAATCCAAATGTGTAGGTATAAGTTTGTCATATTTTAGGCATAACATCATGCAGGTTATTGATGTAATTCTCTGATAAGGCGGTGTTTAACTTTTCCACATGCTAGCATGCAAATATGTGTAATTACTGGCCTGAACTGGAAAACTCACATATTCACTTAGAACTGAAGCAATTCCTTAATTACTCATAGGTTGAAGGTCTCAGAGAATGTCTTGGCTGCGGTTCAGTCACAATCAGCCTGTATGGAAAGGTAATTAAGGCCATGGTCATTGTGTGTGTCAACATGTGCATTGGAGTAGTTTCCTGAAAAGCCTTTTTGATAAGGGTAGGATTTTTATTGAAGCCTGAGCTGAGCTGCTCTAAACATTAAGCAGGTGACTGTGATTTATAAAGGATATAAAGGATAAATTCAAAACACAGAAAGGAACTTTCTTGATACACAAAACATTACCCTCATACTTGATCCCTGGCCCTCCTGGACAGTACTTTCACCGATCTTGCCAGTGCTTGTCTTTGCTACAGATATGTCTTTTGATTCACGGTGAAAACAGCCAGGCATGATGGCTGTGTGTGCACCCATCACTTACAGGTCGATCTTGTGGAACCACATATTATGTGCACAAAGCACATGTTCCACGATGTGTAGTTACCTGCACCAGTGTAAAATCGTCTTCAGGTTCCTGCACGGGACTGCCTTTGCCAGAGCACGCTTCCCCTTCAGTTTCCTGAAGTTTAAATCTCTCCCATTTCGATTATGTGAATTCCAGGCACCCATACAATGGTTGAGATATATCATCCAGGATCAAAGCCCAGTAGGAAACATCCATTTAGCCAGTTACCTGGAGAACAGATTGATTAGGTAGTGAAAGCAGTATCAATTTCCACATGCATTTTGAAGGCTCTTCTCCTATGTATGCTATTAAAAAAAGGTTGTTTACTTGGTGCTGAATTAATTCATACAAGGAATGAAGTTACAGAGGTGTTTTATTTTTCCTTCAGCTCACCTCTGGTAAATCTTGACTTCCTGGAAAAGTTTGGAAGAGTTTAACATCACTCATATACTTTGTTCTGTTGCAAATGCAAATACGTGTTCATTATTCTTGATCTTGATATACAAGTTCACACAAGCTCTGTTCAAGCTTCCCAATGTGTTTTACTGGAACTATAATCAGAGGCTAATTTATGATTGGGGCGACACAGTGGCTCGGTGGGTAGCACTGTCGCCTCACAGCAAGAAGGTCCTGGGTTGGATCCCCGGGTGGGGCGGTCTGGGTCCTTTCTGTGTGGAGTCTGCATGTCCT
>JAOVYV010000009.1:8256838-8281952 GCA_025674545.1 Hassar affinis
AAACCTGTGCTCTTACCCTGCTAATTGAATCTTCACACTCTGCTCTTACTGGTGCAATGTGCAATTAATGAAAATTGGCCACCAGGCTGGTCCAATTTAGCCATGAAACCACCAACACTAAAATGGCAGGTGTTTCAGTTTCATTGTCTAACCCCTGTACATTAGCCCAAATCTTGGACTACATTATACTGTTTTGACTGTAAAAAATTAAGGAGGTGAAATTGTTCTGGCATTGTTTTTTACCAGCCGTAACACAAGCTGTAATGACAACCAGTTATTGTCACTGACCTGTTATTTTACATACCATGTACCTGTACCATACCATTATATATAAAAGACCATAAGTGTCACAGCAAAGTAGAGATTACATGATCATACAGTAGATTGCAAACTTTACTAGAATGAGACTTATATGCTCACCCAAATAAAATGTATAAGTCATAGAAATATAGTGAAGGGCATGAAAGATGTGAAACCTTCCCTACCAAATGTACAGATAGACATACAATGTTACTCATTGCTGATATGCATGTGGTAGTGCAACAGGTTGCATTTTGGCCTCATGTCACTACTATCCTTTCCCTACATATGCATGTGTTTCTTCTGGACTCATCTGTTTCTTCTCACCTTCCAAAACAGGCCAGAATTGGCTAATCTAAATTGCCCCTAGGTGTGAATGTGGGTGTGCATGCTGCCCTGTGATGGACTAGCATCCTGTTCAGAGTGGATTCCTGCCTTCTGCTAGTGTTCCTCAGATACAATCTAGATTCACCATGACAAGGATAACGTTATTGCAAATGAATGATAAGCATGTGGAAGATGTGAGCTGCCCTGTGGGCTTTTTTCTTCTCTATTCTGAAACAATCTCTTGGGTTTCATATATATGTATATATGTGTGTGTGCAAGTTTTATTTAGCGATTATAGTAAACAGTAATGGTCTACTACACACACACCAGCAGACTATTATTTTAACTATAATCGCTAAATAAAACTTGCAAAAGCTGTTGCAGGAGTGCAGGAAGGTGGGCTCTTGGTTTCCCGCCATAGAATTTACATTCTGCTGCTAAATACATAAGGACAAACTAAGCTGCAGGAGGCCAAAGTAAACTTGGATAGAAGCAGGGTCTGACACAACCTAAGAATGACAACCACCTGTCCCAGCTCACAACTCACAGCTTATGAGTATCACGCAATCATTCACTGCAAATGAAAATAATAAGCCCAAGATATTTTCTATGGCAAGCTAATGATTGACATGGAATGTAATGAATTCCTAGTGTTTGGCAGAGGAGCAGCAGAACAAATAGAAGTAAGGCCGGGTTTAAAAGCAGTATGTTGAATCACAAACAAGAGAAAGCTTTTACAGCATTATGTAATTTACATATAAAATAAATAAAGATGGGGTCATTTTAACTTCTCTTTTTTTTTTTTAAAAAAAAAAGGACAGTTGTCCGAGTATAAATGAATTATTACAAGTAATGAACAGAGTA
This sequence comes from Hassar affinis, assembly GCA_025674545.1. Taxonomy (NCBI): domain Eukaryota; kingdom Metazoa; phylum Chordata; class Actinopteri; order Siluriformes; family Doradidae; genus Hassar; species Hassar affinis. The sequence goes on from JAOVYV010000009.1 coordinate 8,258,330, forward strand.
GCTGGCAGCTTAGTAGTTCTTATGGATGTATAGTTTGGATTTGGTATTTATTTATTTATTTATTTTTTTTATTATTATTTTTACATCATTTTTGCAAAAAACTGATATAATGCTGCCCTCTTATGGTGAAATATGGTTTCACATTTGTCATTACCTTTAGGTATGTAGCGCCATAAACCTAGACTTTTAAAATAGAGGTTCACATTTCAGACACTGGACATGTGTACCAGAGTTCTATTTTGCAGATATAATTGTAAATTTAAGGTTAATTTAGTCTTTTTTCTTTCAATTCATTTCAGTTTAATTCTGGATCAATACATTGTGTGTGTAAAGTGAATTGACAATCATGCAATCTCATTTCTTTATCCTCTGTTTTCTCCATCCAGGGCTCCAAGATGATGACCGATGATCACTTGCTCATTGATGAAATGAGGAGATAAGAGAGAAGATTATAAGCTTGTTCTTTCTGCTCATGCCACTGGAGATTGTTCCAGACTATAGCAGAATGTCATTGTGTCACAGACTCCATAGATAAGGAGCAGCCTGCTGAATAAGCCACGTGGGCATCATGGCAGGAGAGGCTAAACGGACATATGCCACCAAAGAGCTGGATGCAGAGACCAACCAAGACGAAAAGAAGCTTGCAAGTGATCAGTTCAGTGAGAAAGCATCGAAAGGATCCCCTGAGCACTTTCAAAATGTGTGTGTGGAGTCACAGACTGTTAACAATAATACTAAGTTTCTAGAAAAGGAGAAAGACAACACTCAACAACGTGAAGCTGTTATCCGGCCACAACAGGCAGGAAAAATTGATTTCAAGTCGTTGCAGAACCGTTCAAACTTCAGCAGTGATAGAACATGGCCTAATGGCAAGGTCAGTCCTCAGTCTCCCAGTGGAAAAAGTCGCAATCGGGATAAGGGGAAAAAGTCGGGAAAAACAGAGCGCGCTAACCCGCAGCAGCTGTGCAGACTGAGTACTACAAATTCACGTTCCAATCCCACAATAGGGATAGCCTATCCACAGCAGAAGCTTTCACCCCCCAAGAAGCTGGAGGCCAGCCGGGGCCCTGTCTCAGGCAGCTACAGGTTTCATGTACCAAATATCCCAGAGCGAGAGGCAGAACTGCAGCAGGAGGAGTTCAACCTCAACCGCTGTTTCCAGGAGGGCTCTAACCTCATATCTCCAAGCTATACCTCACAACCAGTGGGCTCTGCAGCAGGGGGCACTTCTCACCAGCACTCAGCATCCACTGCACCTCAGCAGCAGCCTGGTGCATTGGAAACTAATAACCCACAACCTGTCAACCAAATGCTTTTTCCTGACTTTTCAGCTGACATGTGGCAGTCTCCCGATAGGGCTTTCAGTAATGCTACTTTCGGGGTCCCATCACAAAAGGCCAACAATGTTGTGGAAGTGAACAAACCCAATGGTTTTGTCCCATTACCATTTCATTATGGGTATTCCTTGCTGGATAATGCAGATTCCTTTCCTTGTGATCAGAACCCTCAGCCACAAGATTTAATAGAAGCATCTTTGGGTTCTAACCAAGTGACCCAGAGCTCATTTTCTTTTCAGTCCTCTGGGGAGGAGCATGAGGTTGTGCAAAGCAATACAAAACTGAGTTATGAACAATCAGAGGATAGGCAATATTCTTTACAGTCCAGACCTCCCCAGTATGTGCAGACTCCCCATGCTATACCATCATCTGTCCACTGCACAAGAAGCATAGGTGATGGTGTTAGTAATGGTGATAGCAAAGAATCAAACAATCAACAACCAGATAAGAAAACGAGTGCTTTGTCTGACAAGTCAGATCACTATTGTCCAGTAGACACTAGGGACATGGGTGCTACTGCAGGTGGCAAAAGAGGGTGCCATTCAAAAAACAGTACTTCAAGTCAGAGAATTCTTATTCAAGGCAGTGTGCATCATATCAGAAATATTGCACAGAGCCAAGGTCCCCAAATACACTTTTCAAAAAAGGGTTACAACAGTTCCCCAACAAATATCATCCATGTGGGCTCAGCACCTCTTGACAAAAACAGTAGAATAGCACAACCATGGGAAGGGCCCAACAAAGCCTTCCAATTACCATTAGATCAGAACTCCACTCCGTACCCATTTCAGTGCCAACCTCCCCTTGAGCAAAGACAAAATTCAGGAGCTAACAGCCGCATGCCCTGGCAGCAGATCCGCCTTACTGCAGCCATGCCAACCCAAAACAGGGTTGAGCTTTCCAGGCAAATTAGTAATCAGCAAATGGCTTTTTTGATAACTCCCTCTGACTGGAAAGAGGATAGTAAATCTCAAAAAAACAACACCCAGAAAAACTCTAATGATTTTCCCAACAATAGGCCTAGTGAGGCTTTTTCAAAACTGAGGCAAGACAGTGTCAAGCAGGGCTGTAGTACAGTATCACCATGTCAGTTTACAAATAAAGTGGAGTCAAGCCAAAACCAAGCTGGAGATGGCAAAAACAAGTCATTATACTTTGCTGTAAATCATGCAGTGCATGGGTCCACACCAAGAACCCCCAGTTACCCCCCATTACATGTTCCGACTATGGAACTAATGATGGTGTCCCCATACGATTCACCCTCACACTCACCCATGCAAACCCAAATGGCTAGCAGCACATGTTCCTCTCTTTCACCAGACTCTACTAGCCCTGCCAGCAATAACTCTGATGACAGCCAGAAAGCATCTCCATCTCAGTTTTATAACCAGGCACAAACTAAGGCGTCACTAGACAACCTGAGTCCCAGTCAACATCACTACCATTCAGATGTTTCCCGTAGCCTGCGGTACAACCAAGAAAAAGCCAAAGAGAATATTGTGAGTTTTTCATATAATATCAGACATGCGAAATCTAATGTGGAAAGTGGGAAAGGTTGCATGGACAGCTATGGCATGGAGCACCGTCCACCACCACCATATTCAGCTCACGAGCTGTTAGCTAGCTCTTTAGCCACAGCAAACCTTGACCAGCTGGATGTACTTCTCACATGCAAGCAGTGTGACCAGAATTTTAATAACCTGGCTTCTTTTCTTGACCATAAGCAATACTGTGGACAACATGCATTTGCACAAAATGACTTCAAAGATATTCGGAAATTAGAAGATACACGGAAATTTCATGCAGATCACACAAAGGCTATCTCATCTGCTACCAATTTTACAATGTCACGGAGTTCATCTGATTTGCAAATGTCCCTGCTAGGGCTTAACAAGAATGGGGAGATAGTGCCTGACAGTGAAGCCAAAGTTGATGCAAAAGATGATCCTATGAAACTCATGCTGCCATCTGCACCACTCCCTGACTTAGAGATGGAAGATGCCAAGCTAGATAGTCTCATCACAGAGGCATTGAATGGACTTGGTTATCAGTCAGACAATGCGGAAATTGATAGTAGCTTTATTGATGCGTTTGCTGATGATGAGATCACCACTACAAAATGCTCATCTAATAGGCAGACTCTAAAAAGCAAAGACTCTGTAATGTTTGAGAGCAGAAGCAAGCATGATTTCACATCCAGTGAAAAATCGTTAACACAGCAAAAGTATTCCTTTGATACAGACTTTGACTGCCTCACTGCAGAGAGCAAACATGCTGATGTTACCTACAAAGAAAATAAACAGGATTCAGAGGCACATAAAGAAGGTACCAAAGAGGAGACCTCTCATGTGAAGAGGGAATCCACTTTGGAGGAGTCTAACACACGTACAGAGTGGGTTAAAGAGACACAAAAGTCAGATAAGACAGCAGATGAAAGTGAGCTCAGTCCCCGGTTTCTCTTGTCCAGAACATTTTCAGAAAGAGGTGGACTCAAAACATTACAAAGCAGCGCCTCTTCAGTTAAAACACCTACTCCTCAATCCCCATCTACCACTAGGAGTACCACACCTCAGAGGCCAATAGTGAAGGAGAGGAAAAGAAAAAATGTTAGTGGAGGGAGTTGGAGTAAGGAGCTCATTCACAAAATAGTTCAGCAGAAAAATAAGCTTCATAAGCTCCATGTGAAAGGCACTAAAAACATGCAGTTCTCACTGGTGATGGAAAGGGTGACGCCCACAGTACAGAATCCTACATTCAGGGAGTACGATTACATCTCTGATTCAGATGAAGACTGTGAGCCTGTGAAGATAGCCAGCCAGGGCCGGCTTAGTCAGAGCATCCGCTGCAAGTACACATATACAAAAGAATGTAAAGGAAGAATAAGAGCAGATAAGAACAGGGAAAGTCCATGGAAGCAAGAAAATGTAGAGAGCTTTGAATTGAAGAAAACTGAAACTGCCTCTCCACCCTCAATGAAAGAAATCTCTGGCCATCAGAGGGTGAGAAGGCGAAGCAGCAGATCTTCAACCAGCAGTGAACTCAGCACATCTGTGAGTGTCTCCACCGACAGCATCGGTAGCCCTAAAAGCATTGATCGCACAGATTCAGACTGTGAAAAAAGAGTGGAGATAAGGAAGAAAGACCAGGATTCCTTTGATCAGGACAGATCTCCACAAAGAATACTAAAAGAGTCAAGCACATCATTAGCTTTGACCTTCACCAAAAACACAAAGCATTATAGCACTGACAAGATTCTACTCTCTGAACTCAAAGACAGTTATACTACGTCAAAGTGTTCAAATGTCATCAGTACAACAGAAGAGACTGCATCAGAGCATACCTTGACTAAAAGTACTGTCAGTCTTGCGAGATTCAAAACCACCCGAGTAGAGGTAGAGGAAAAAATGGACCACTATGGCTCTGACATGGGAATTGCTGCAAACACAGAGGAGGCCATACCACTCAGCAAAGACTACAAAGATTACAAACAAGCTAGCATGCATCTCAGAAGGACTGGCATAACAATGAATTCAGTTAAGACCATAAATGATAAAGAAATCAAAAGAGATCATGCTTCATCCAAGGGAAAAACATTACAGAAGAAGAAAGAGTCACACCAAGATTCGGAATCCTCCCCAGCTTCCTTTGAGAACTTTAGTAATGAAATTTCCGCAATCAAAGAAACAAAGACTGATCCAAGTGACTTATTCTCGGAGCCACCATCACTTTGCAGTTCGCTCATGGATGAAGTATGTTTATCTTCTGCTAAACTTAATGACGCACTCCCACAGAGAGACAGAGCCTGTCTTATGCCTTATACCCTAGAACATGAACAGAGTCTTATGAAATCACCCCTTTCGTTTGATACAACATCAATGTTTGGTGACCTTACAGTTGGTGGATTTGACAATAATCTGTACCCAGATATTCAACTAACCAAAGAAGGCTTCAGTCCAATAGAGACTGCAGCTGACAAGAAAGAGCTGTTTGAATCCTCCTTTTCACCATTGTTAGAGCAGAGAGACTGGAACTTGATGGTTGATGTGACACCTGAACTACCAGATGAGATTGCACAGTACAAAGACAATTCAGATGTAGCAAATGATAAAAAGACCTGTTTTAACCCAGTCCCTTTCACAGTGACAGAGAAAATAATGGATTACCAACCAAACCTCAATGATTGTGTCTCTGACGATGAGCTTGAGATAAAGAGAATTGTGACAGAACTTGAGAGCCAGCTCCAGTCAGCTAAACTAAGTAGTCCTTCTCCACTTGACAATGAACCACCAAAACACTTGACTATGAGTAAGTTTTCACCATTAAGACTGGATGATCATGAAACTGAGAGTGAGCAGAATAGCATGGAGGTGGTTTGCCCATCAGAAAGCTTAGGACTTGCTGCACCCCCAGACTCCCACTCAGAACTTTTCTCTGAACCTGACTTGCCATGGGCCAGTCCAGTTCAGTTTGGGCTAATGGGTGGGCAACAGTGCCTTCACACGCCAACACACCCCACTGTGACAGACACTCCAATTCTTTTAGGTCCAGAAACCTTACATGCAAAGAGTGGTACAGAATTAAGTATTCTATCTACAGAGAAACCAGCAGAACTAAACAATGAGGAGAAACCTGTAAGCAGTGATCCTCTAAGTACAGCTACAAACAAATCAGAAGAGATGATTGAACAGGAAATATACACGGAAAACCTTATGAAAAGTCTAGAAGTGATTTCAGACTCCTTATCCTCAGGACTGGAATCAGCTCAATCATCTGTTCAGCAAAAAGAGTGCAATGATGAGCAGGAAAAAGAGGATGATGAAAAGACTGGGTTCAGAAATGAGTCTGAAAGAGTGGACTCTAGCTACTCTGTGGCAGAACGTACTGAGGGCTCATCGGATTTGAGTAAAACATTGGAACAGCCACCCAAGCTTATAACATGTGACAATTGTGAGTCAGATTTATTTAGCAAAACGGAAAACTCCAGTGATGTCGAGAGTACTGACGAGGACACACAGGTAAATGAGCTGCAACCTCCAAGGACGTGTGTTTCAATCAATGATTCAGAAGAATCAAAATTACCATCTATTATATTTGATCAAAAAACTTGTGAACCACCAGCTGAGCCAGGGAAAGTTAGCCCTGAACCAGAAGTTGTGGAAGATTTTAATTCAAAGGGCCCTCCCAACGATCCAAATGGCTTGCCAACATTACCAGATGTGCTAAAAGATGAAAGCACAAAGGCCCTCAAACAGGAAAGCAGCCAAGCAGAAGAGATGTTCATAGAAACAAATGCTACAAAAGATCACAAAGACATGCTTGAATCTGCATCAGAAAGCCACAGCACACAAGTTGATGAGACTGAAATTGACACAGTGGAGAGAGCGAAAGATAATGCAATGCTAGATAATGGTCCAGTCCTTGAGAACATTAAGTCTCCTGATGGTGATGATGCCCAGTCACATGAAATTCACAGAAATGACACAGACACAGTGAGCACTCATGAGCAATCACAAATGGACAAAGAGAATCAGAGCTGCGAGTCCACGCTGAGAATGGCATTTTCTGATGCACGCAGTTTATGCGGAGAGAACATACAAATCGATGTGAATGAGGATCCGAAGCTAGAATCTGTACCACCGATTAGTCCATCACCACTGGTTTCTCCATATGCCCCTACAAAGAGTTCCCCTTTGCAAGGAGACAAGAGTTTATTAACAAGTTGTTGGACCAATATTAACATAATTAGCCCGGCTTTGATTGAAGATACACTAACATTTAAGAGTTCTGCAAATGTGGATATTGCTACATCACTTCACGCTTGTGAGTCATCAAACACTGCTACTGAGACAAGTAATTCTTTTGCTTCCAGTCTGAACTTTGCAGAACCAACAGAAAGTAAATTATCTAGCCCCAGAACAATGTTAGCTGTAGACACCATCTCCAAACAAGCTTTTTATGAGGCAAACGAGAAATCAGAAATATTGGATCCTACCCAAACCAAAGACACATTGTATGAATTCAAACTAAGCCCAATGAATTACAGTGAAACACATTTCACTAGTTGCAGCCTAAGTTCTGAAACTTTAAATAAAAGTATTGATGTTCAGTCCAATATTAAGTCCAGCCCTAAAGACAGCCTCAACCTCAGTGCCTGTGCACTGACTCTCAATACGCAGCTATCATCAAATTGTCGACTCAGTCCAATACATGTTCAAAATGAGCTTGAATTAACTACCTATGATCACTTGGTCAAGCTGGACATACCGCATTTTCATGACACCACCAGCCAAAATGATATTAAGTATTGCTGCATTTCACCCACCAGTAATCACCATGTGGAACATAGAGCTTCAGATGATACAGAACAACTCTCAAAACTTCACCAAGGTAATATGAGCACTTGTCACGTTCCTATCGATTCTATTGATTACATGGACTTAAACATCAATCTTTTGAGGAAGACAGATGCTGAGAATGCGGAGAGTCAAATAACTAGTTTCAAGCTTGATGTTTTGCCTCAGAACCCAATTATATCCAATGTTCAAGAAACACCAAATCTTGAGGAGCAGTTGCCAACAGGACCCGTAAGTTGCACAAGTTTGCCAAACTCAGTAATGGGACAGTGCACAGTGCAGTCAGAAGTAAAGTCCTTACCAAAAAAGGGTGGCACTCAGAATGCAGTTCAAGGGAAATTTCAGTGTGAAATCTGCTTGATGTACTTTCGTACTCTTCCTGGACTGAAGCGACACAAAGCCATGAAGCACTCGGTTAAAACTGAAGCAATAACAACGCAAAAGCCAACTTTGAACAGCCAATGCTTTGTGCCACACCCTGTAGATACAGAGCTGAAAGATAACGTGAGGATCCTTGATCCAGTGGCCTTGCTGAATCCTGGGAATGATGGCACACCTGTAACACATTGCAATCTAGCAGCACTAAATCCAGTATTTGAAAGCAAGGCAAAGGAATCACTTGTTTCAAAAAGTACAATGAGTAATGACAAGGAGGACATGCCTCCAATAATCGAGAAAGCAAAGAAAAATAACAAAGTTATAAAAAGAAGCAAGAGCATGGATATCACCAGTGAAGGGTTCATTCATAAACTAGTAAAGAAGGACCCTTTCCCAGACGATTTGCTCAGTATACTCAAAACAGACATCCTGCAGGCCATTTCCCCAGATTTTCCCACAATGGCACAACCAGAATGTCCCAAGTCAAGTGGAAAACTGAGCCCAGCTAACAGTCCCAATTATGAAGACGTGAAAGTCACAGAAGACATTCAGGGCATAGAAAGTGCTTGTGTTGACGAGCATGAGATTACACCTTTGCCCAAGTGCCCTGAAATGTACCACCATGGAGCTGAAGGAGACAATACAGAAGCAAAGCCAGAGGGTTGTGCAAGCCTAACTACTTTAGAAAATTTGCAGGGAAATGACACCATTTCTGGGGAATATATTGGCATTAAAGAAATCTGTGATCCATGTGAGGATCCTTCAGTTGAGATCAAAAGTGAGACAACCAGTGATCACACAGATGAAAATGTTTCCCACTGTGAGGGTTATAAAGATCCACCAATAAGCCCCAGTGGCTTGGGCACTGACCTCAAAGATCTCTTTGATGATGAAAACACATTCTCCCAATTATTCCCAAGGAATGATGAAATGAAAAGGAAAAAGTGTGCACGTGTTTATGGTAAGAGTAACAAAAAGCAGAAACAAATGCCAAGCTTAGTTTCTGACTATAGTGGCTCAAACACATTTTCAGATAACAGTGAGGAGTTTAAGAAAAAGCCAGACAGTATATTTGCTAGCAGTCTGGATGACCGTTGTGAATATGAAACTATATCCCTTGATGATGCTACAATGCTCGAGATGTGCCATAAGAGCAGACTCAAAAGTTCTCCTCAGAAATGTTTTCCACAAGATGTCATAACCGAGCATCAGGTTGGGCAGGAAAACACTCATGAGGCTAGAATTAGTGACTTTTTATGCCATGAAAAAGATGCCATTCTGAAACCTGCAGTGAACTTAAATGCATCTGAAGACAAAAATATAGACACACAGTCAGATGCCAAGGAAAAGTGTACATCTGACGAGCCTTGCCCTCTGCAGTTGGTCTGTGTTCAAGATAATGTCCCTCGCTTCCCAAGCATTGACATTCAGAACTTCAACACTACATTTCAGCTGCCTGAAATGCCCCTCTTTGAGTCTGAAAGAGATATGTCTGTAGTTGAGGCCATTGCACCCAAGAAATCCCCAAAGAACCCCACAGAACGCAGGAATAGGAAACGAATTGAGACTGTACTGAAGCCCAAGGACAAGCAGTACAAATGCAAAGTGTGTTTCACATGGTTCCTCACATTAGGAGAGCTGGACTTCCACAAGCTTTCTCACAATCCTTCACCTCCTCCAACATGTTACATGTGTGTCCAGCGTAAATTTAGCTCCCGTGAGCAACTTCGAGACCATCTGAGGGAGAAGCATGTTAAGAATAAAGCAGGTGGATGGACTTGTGGAATGTGCTTGAAGGAAATATCGGATGTGTGGATGTACAACGAACACCTGCGTGAGCATGCCACGCAATTTGCTCGAAAGGGTCAGTCTCAAAGTTCCCTGCTGGACATGCCAGGCTGCTTGATGCAGGAGAACGCTGTGAAGAACTTCATCTCTTCAATCATGCAACATCAATCAAAAAAGTCTATCAAAGGGGAGAATTCCAAATCATCGAAGGAGGAGAAGAAAGCTTCTACAGATGTCTCTGGAGTAGAGCAGAAATCCTCAGATATGTGTGAGCCTGAAACTATAAAGAGCAAAGTAGTAACTGCTGGAGGAGGAAGCAAACATGGTATATTCACACCCCTTGAAGTTCTACCCAAAGCAGACGCTACCCCAAAAAATGTTGAAATGCATCCCAACTGCAAAGATCCCTCACGGGACTGTCACCACTGTGGCAAGCAGTTTCCAAAACCGTTTAAGCTTCAGCGACACCTTGTGGTTCACAACTTGCAAAAGATTTTCATGTGTCCCAAATGTCCAGTCTCATATCAGCAAGCAAAGGAGCTTAAGGATCACCTAAAAAGTGAACATGAGGAGGTGGATGAACCTGATTCAAAGCACACTACACTGTACACATGTGAACTCTGTGCTGATGTTATGCATGTGATTAAAAAGTCGTTCATCTGCAGTACCTGCAACTACACTTTCTCTAAGAAGGAACAGTTTGATCGTCATATGGAGAAACACCTGGCAGGTGGTAGCAAGATTTTTAAGTTTAGGGGAGTGTTGAGACCTTGCATACCATGCAAGTTGAAAGAGGATGACTTCGATATGCCTCCGATTAAGAAGAGGAAGATACTGCCTGAGAATTCCCAGGAAAACAGCTTGAACATTGCCAGCACTGCATCTGTGCACTCACAGCAGCGTACAGACATGCAGGGTCTGAAACCAATCATGGACAACTCTACATGCAACAGCACTGATGATGACAGACAGCCTACTGACACAAATAACACAAGTATAAAAATTGAGGACGTGGCAGAAGACCTTTCTGGGGCTCTGAAAGATCAGCCCCAAATGACTTCTGCTGAAAACACCCTTAACACAGAAACCAAGGCTGAAGACTTGCATGCACAAGACATTCCAGACACAGAAACCAAAGAGGTCGGTACAGAAAATAAGGGTTCCCTGACTGAGATCTGTGATGTTAAGGTGGAAGATGACTGTGGAGAAATTCAGACCATATCAGCATTGGCAGTTCCAAATGAGAGTAGCGTCCATGATAACAAGATGAAAGAATGCACTGACTTGGTAAATGCAGATGAGAAGGAGACAGATACAGATCTGTGCAGTTTGCAGTTTTCAAATCAAACAAGTAAAAGCATGACAAGTGATCAAACAGAAGACGCTTTGCCTAAAGAGAACTACAGTCCTAATGTTATCAGTCTGCCATCACTATCCAATGAGATAAATCAACTGAGGCAGGACCAGATAAATGAATGCGCATCTACTGGGAGGAATGAAAATGAGCAAGTCGTAAACAATACTGACCAGACAATATGTGTCCTGGTTAAAGAAAGAACATCTGTTAGGCCAGAGCAAAACATTAAACAATGCCATGACAATAGCATAAAGTCTGGAAGCATTGGAGTCACAGATGCTGCAGGTGTAAATCATGCCAAGATTTCCCTCAGCTCCATGACAGTTGAAGACAAGGACTGTGTGAAACTGAAAAAAAGGAAAGATCTTAAGGCGATGCCAAGTTCACCAAGGACAGCATCCACCGTTACACGTGAGAACCTTGGAATTGACCCAAAAGCCAAAAAGAAATTTCGGTCCAATAAATGTGAGAGACTGCCTGGTCAACGGAAAGGTGACATCTCTGTTGATTACCCGGTGCTCACATCAGTAAAGGATGAAATGACCAGTAACAAAATTGCCTCAAAGCACAAAATAGGAACTCTGGACCTACAACCAAAGAGAGGCTCTGACAATTTTTCACCCAAGAAAGGAGAGCTCGTCCGTCATTTGAATTGGGATTGCAGAGGGAAAAAAGGTGTGCCTGATAGAGCCATTCATTCTGCCACCTCCAAGGTGTCAGTAACCTCTCTGAACAATTCGTTTAACAAATCCCGTCCCAAGCTTGGGGTCAAGTCTGTAGAGACGCAATCTTATCATACTGCAGAGTCACACAACAGCCTCCTTAGCAAGCTATTTGGCCAAAGACTCACTGGTTTTAAGATTCCATTAAGGAAGGACACTTCTGAATCCATTAACTGAGAATTACATGCTACTAAGGAGGAGGGAACCGTGTTATCCACTAGCCGATCAAGACCATTTTGTAAATGAGAACTAGATTGTATGCCCCTCCTCTAAGAAATGGTTTATCTTTTTAATTAGTCACTTTATTACCTTGTATCTTCTTGTAAATGTTTTCACATGATGGTGAGGACGTGATAAAGTTTATAAATATGAAATGAACTAGCTGCTTTGCCAGCCAACTTTTACAAATAACTTTATTTTCTCTACCTTGAAGTTGAACAATAAGTTACAGAGTCTGTATTTCATGAAAAAAGAAAATAATTGAAAAAAAAACAGTACTTGAAAGTTAACTGAGATTTTTTTTTCAAATTATGCATGACACATTCACCACGTGTTGTAGATGGGTTTTATTTTATTTTTCTTTCGTGCAACAGTACCAAACGATATTCCATTTCTGAACTCCATCAATCTGCCTATTTTGTACGCTTCATAGAATTATGCTTTCATACTCTTTTACTTTACTGTATTGCAGTGACATTCAATGTATTAGCTTTTGTATAAACCTAATTGGTGCTATGTTACTTTGATTTCTATTGTAATGTGAACACAGATGTCCTCTAACTGAAGGGAACATGTAGCGGATACATTCATCAAATCATTCTTGCTGGTACTCTATAGGGAAATGAAAACAATACCGTGCAAATAAGGGTTGATTTGTCAAAGTCTTAATTTGGTCTCCTCAAAAGAGGGCATTACGAAAGCCTTTTTGCATGACTAAATTCAGTATAATTTCTGTTTGATTTGATGAACTCAGGTGCTAACAAGGAAAACTTGCGCATGAACCCCTTATTAGGAATTCCTCTCATGCACTGATGTTACTACATACCAAATCCACAATCAGTTAGCTAGATGTTATCCAAATGTTGTATTATTATTACTATTATTTACTAGAACACAAAAAAGGTGCTTTATCTTGTTTATATGTATCTTATATTGTATTATATTGTAGGTAGATTATCTCTGGTGCAATGCATAATGTCAAAGTTCTATTTTAATAATGTGCAACAGATGAAGAGAATGAGAAAAGGGAATTGCTAAGCCTAGCAAAGGCTTATAAGTGGTTCACAAAATGCCTCATATAAAGTTGGTTATTAAAAATCTGCAGTCTTCCTTTGTTTCTTTGGCTTTACTAGTAGACCGAGCTGTGCACAGCATTCTTATGACACATCGAAATCTATTTGAATAATTGCTCATTAGTGTTAATTATGGTGAGCTATATTAGCAATGGACTGTGAAATCCCCTCCATACACAATCCAATTGTGTGACTTTACTCTGGATCACTTAATTGCCTTTATTGAGAATATAAAATGCAAAATGGTTCCACATATTTTTAAGAATATTATTATATTAAATGACATTACACAGATTCATTGTTTTACACTGATAAATCACATAACCTTGGTCTGTCATTAAATGAGGATCTTCTTTATGGAGGTATTTCTACAGGAGTAAGGTGGACACGGTTTTTGGTTTTATTGCCGAATAAACAATAAAGTTATCTTAGGCATTTAAGAGCATGTTTTTCATTGAATGGTGCTATTTTTAAATGATTATGTAAAGGTGCATTATGTATATGTAGTACCTGTCTAAATGTGGTTTATTATGTGTCGGATCTGTTGTTCTATTACACATTTTAAATGGTATATTCATTTATCTGCTTCTTTACTGTTTCATTACATGCTCTACACCAACAACAATAATGAACTCGTGTAAATAGCATAATAACCCCCCTCCCCCTCCCCCCACCTGAAATTGACTTACAGAAAAGGTCATAATACATAAGGAAATGAATCTTACTGCTGAATCTTGACAAATGATTTACTAGAACAGTAGATCAACCTTGACTACATGCTGAACTGGGCTGTTATTTTCAGTTGATAGTTCACTCTGTGTTTAGTGGCTTGTATCCCTACATGAGTCATATTCACTATCACATAGGAATAAAAAGCCATAAGACACAGCAGCTGAAACAGGGACACATGTTCCCTGGCTTGTCAAATAGCGTGTTCTACCTGGACAGAAGGACGGGGGCAGAGAGACATTGTTATAGTCAAATGTGAAACATCAGCTGGTGAACAAATTTTCTATATGTCAGGAATAGCTGATAATTGGTGCTGAAATGTTGGTGTATGACACTGATGATACTTTAAAGAGATAAATGATTATGATCATGTGATTACATTCTGTATATGGACTAGTGCTGAATTCTCTATAGTTATATTGTTTTAACTCAATTGTTTCATATAAACACTATTATTTCAAGGACGTACTATTTGGGGGGAAAAAGCAGCTGAAATTGATGCATTTCTGAGCTTATAACAGAAATACAGTGTGAATTTTCAGACAGCAGTTTCAAATTAGCATTAATGATTATTAATCAATCAAGGAAAAAGAGCAACAAAAACAAATCCAATAGTACGTTGTGTATTGAACGGTACTGGCAACAGTAATTGCACAGCTCCTTGACAGTCCTGAACTGATTATTTAATCTGTGCAGGAAATCTCGAAGTGAGACGGCTTTGCTCTTTGAGGTGTAAAGACATTATCTGTGTGGCTGGCCCTGAAGTAGCATTGGTATCCCCAGCTGTTTGGCTGCCACACTGCCACTCAAGGAGGCCTGCAGATTGTGAGCAGATAGAAAGGGGTGACTGGTCAGCGGTAATGACATGTGAGCAGGGTCCACTGCTTTTCTCTGCTCTCTCCCCCGCTCAACACTTCAATCCTACCAACTCCATCACTGTCCAGTGCTACACTTAGCTTTGTGCTGATGGAATAAAACAGCATTCCATTACTCAGCCACAATGGGAGAGAAATTATAAAAGAGACAAAACAGCGCTGGGGAACAGGGGAAATTGATGGATGTGCTGCTGTTTGGTTCAGTAAGAGCTGTCAGCTCGCTCTATCACGATATGGCTGGGGATAATAAGCTTCCCTATTTGGCAGGGGGGAAATCATCATGCCACCTGTTTAGGATTCATTGGGGAAGGGAGATCAAGCCTCCATCTCATATATCCACAGGTGCAGTAGCTACAGATGAGGTGACAGAATGAGGTCCCTAATCTGAAAAATGGATAACATGCTACATGAAAGGTGGTAATGCATAAGTAGGAGGATGGCATTGTGTAAATCAGCATGGGTTTGTCTATATCAAAGCTACTCCACAAGCACTTCAGAAAATGCAGTATTTACAGTATGCAGTTCTTTCCAAACATAGTCTTATAGGTCTTCCTGCGTTAGCATCACCAGTTGTAACGAGACCTTTACAGGCTGCTTTACTTTCCATTCCATTTCTTTTTAAATGTGAATCAATAATTAAATATGCACCTTGCATTGTGAAAGATCTGATCTTTTATGTTTCCTGGGAGAGTCTTTCTTGCCTGTCAGCATGACGAGAAGTAAAGAGAGCCTTTATAAAAGCAGTAGGGCCTAGTGGTGTAAGTACACAGAAGTCATTGCCTGTGATCTTTTAGCTGCATCTGTGTATTCAAACTAATCCCTACCAGGGTTTACTTTAAAGGCTCAAAAGCTGGTATAAATAACAGGATTTGGGATTATCTGTACTTAACTACTGTTATTTTTTTCCTACCTGCTCCCTGCACAGATGTGTACAGACACCACACAAGGAACCCTTGAGAAAGAAAATGAGGAAATGCCTTTTTATCTTATTCTCTAGCATCAGACAAGCAGAAACTGCCAGACTGCCACATCTTTACATTTCTCTCTTTCATTTTCCAGGTTAGAAAAAAAAGAAAAGAAACAAATGATTGAGACTGCTTCAGAGAGGAAATATAAACAAAGTAATTGGCTGCGTGGCCTCTGAGGGTCTGCTGATTGAAAGCTAGCTGCTGAACACCATCTCCATAATGAGATGCTGCCCCAGAACCTTCATCTAACTTGTCTAGATTTAGATCTACACTATTGCTTAAATGGTTTTTACAGCCCAGAAGGAACTGTGTGTTGCCTTGCAGCTCGTATACAGAGAGTCGAGCATAATCAATAGTGTCGTTAATGAACTGGCCAGAGCTTATGTCAAAGGGACACTAGTTTAGGAGATACTGCTCTCATAAATCTTCCTGGCATAAATCCTTCAACCAATAATTTCAAATAAAGATGAATGGAAGCACAATTGAAGCTATAGATATTAGTACATTTTTAATACAAACAAAAGCTGTTTTCAACAATAGGGGATTGATAGTACTGTTGTGGCCAGTCGTCAGGCAATATATAATGTTTAATTTTTTATAGATCAAACCTGAGACTATTAGGTTTTCTGCACAATGTATCTTCCTCCTAACTGTCATGCCCTGAAGGCCTTTCCTCCAGCAGCAGTGCGTCTTGCATGCACAGCCAGTGTGTGTGTTTGTGTGTCTGTGCGTGTCTGTGTGCAAGTGTGTGTGTGTGTGTGTGTGTGTGTGTGGCACAGCATGGAAGGCAATGGCATGGCCCTTGGCAATGACTTGCTCATGACAAATTTGATGAGTAAACCCCTGCTTTGTTAGTGACAGTGATCTGATTCTGTGTCGACATCTCAGTGGTGACTGGCAATCTATTACATCAGTTAAAGACTGACAGCACTGAATAATTTAACAGCCACTAATGCATGGATGTGCGATGTTAACAGAAAATGCAGGCAAACATTTTGACAGTGACAACAGTGCATCTAAGATTAACTGTATAGTGAAGAGGAAATCATCATTTCTGTGGCAGGAGAAAGGCTCTTCAGAAACAGCTGTGTCCAAAATATATATTAAATATATTTAAAAATATACAGCCTGCACAATGGCACGTAGATTCACTAGGAAATTTCACACCTGACTTTTTTCTCTTTTGAGGATTTAGACTGTGTTAGCAAAGATTTAAATTAAATTAGTCTTTATATTTTATAAATTCAATATTTTTGTCATATCCTTTACTTCTGGCTTTAGTACGGTGGCTTTCAACTGAATAATTTTTGGTCTTGCCTGCTTAAGCTTAGCAAAAAAAAGAAAAAAAGAAAAGAAAAGATAAAAAAGACCAGGATTATCTGAAGGCGATGCCTTAATAGATGTCCTAATGGTTTAACAGAGTTTATGGACTGCAGAATCCCCCTAATGCAGTGAAAGATCCATCAAGGCCTTAAGATATTCAACAGTTTTCCCTACACATCTTGCTTGTGGAATGTATTATAGGATATAGAACGATTCATTTAGGCTTATTATCATTAAATTCATTACATGTAAATTGCCGACCATTAGAAGATTAGTTGGTTTATCAGTCAGTATTACCTGTGGCAGACAGTGATGACAGATATGCAGTCTAGCCAGTCCTGATCCTGTAAAGATAAACGTAAAACTAGTTCTATAGAACATCACAGAATTATGCTTTTTCGTAGATTAGACACTGAAACGATTTCTAGAAGCATCTACTGTAAGATGGCCATAGATCACTCACCTGTGCAAGTACACTCCACCTGTGTCATTCCTCTTCCTCTGCTTGTATTTTTCTTGCTCCACACATCCCTCCTTTTCACCTTCCCCCTTGCTCTTTCTTTCACACTCACATAAACATGCAAACTATTTTTCACTCTCTCTCACATGCACACTCCACTGTTTTACATTCAGAGAGGGGGATGAGTTGGTGGGTCCTCATCTGAGCGAGCCAGATATCGAGGCTCAGCTGCAGAGACTGACATCATCCTTCCAGCAGAGCAGGTTTTCCCCTCCTGTTTTACTCTCTCTCTCTCTCTCTCTCTCTCTCTCTCTCTCTCTGACTCATTGGATCACGGCTTTCTTCACTTCCCCCCACCCCCACCGGTGTCATCACTGTGGAGTAAGAAGCCCTTCTGGTCTGAATGGAGTAGACTGGGTGCAAAACAAAAGCTGGGTGTGTTTTGCAGGAAGGGCTTATTTGGAACATCCTAGCCATTATACATACTTACAGGCTCTTCATGTCTAAACCCCTTAAAGTCTTACGCTTTTCTTTCTAAAGCCTTTTAAAGCTATTCATTTCAAAGCAATACAGACACTATTCAGTATTTACTATAGATGATTTATTAATTAGAGTAAATTGAATAGAGGTCTGTAGTTCTGAGTGTAGAATATAAGTCTGGACACTCTGGACATCATGAGAGGTTAAGGGGTTAAATAAGAGAAGATGGTGTATGCATACTGAAGTCTCTGCTGTCCAAGGTTCTGAAAGCGAAGCTAAAAAGACAAAAGGGACCAAGCCAAGCACCAGTAAGGACTCTACCAGGTAACAACATAAACAATGTTTCATGAACATCATGGAACAGAGAGTAGCACAGTGGGCACATGGGTGACAGAGTGGTGCTACCCGCCTTTAAATACGCCAACTCCAGTTCTCCAACTGTGAGTGTGAGCATATCTCTGAGGTCTACTGCTTTTTTTTTTCAGTTCATATCTAGCTTATGTTGAAATCATCATTTAAATACTCATCATAGCAATTTGGGGATTTTGACCAAATGCCTCATGGAACTTTAGAGATACTATGAAGCCAGTAGAGTGATGGCATTACCTGGCCATTCATTTTTCACCAAAAAAACATATATTCTGCAAATGCAACTTTGTCCTGTACATAAAATGGTAGTGATACCCCTATGTATGCTCTTGCCCCCTACCCCATATCTATATCCATATATACACTCATACACACACACACACACATACATACACAGAGTCACATATCTCTATCCCTTCTGTCGCATATCTCTATCCCCTCTCCCTCCCGGAGGAATTTTCCTGTCCTCTGTCATTTAGATTTTCATTTATCATTGTAAGGTAACACAGTGGCAGCTGTTATTAAAATAGATTACCCCTGCTAAAATAGTGTAATGTGCACCGCAGTAAGCAATTCCACACTAATGCATAACATATAGATGCTCACCAAGATACATGTGTACATGCATGCATTTAGGAATGCATACATCATCATGTGCATTTATACAGATTACACACGTCTTTTCCATAGACAAGAGCTTGGTTGCGGGCAAAACAAAAATATGATGGATGTGACAGTGAGACAGTTAGATAACGCTGTTTTACCAGATTGTTTATGTTGACAGCAGCAGTGACGGTTGATGTTACTAATGGATCTGCAAAGCTATGCCATTCACAACAGTAGATTCCATTTTTTGGTCTCTAGTAGGGTTTCTCAAGAGGTTGCATTTAGAATTCCTCCTCTTGTTTCCATAGTGACACTTTTCCTCCTTTCTACAACTCACACACACATAGTGTGTGTGTGTGGGGGGGGCAGAGAGAGATAGAGAGAGAGAGAGAGAGATAGAGAGAGAGAGATAGAGAGAGGGAGAGAGCCCATCTGTGCTCTAAGTGAATTGCAATAAGGAACTTAATAGCTGTGTATATAATTAAGCACCACAATTTAAGTGCTCGCTGCTATTATTTTCAATCTTGTACTGTAATCAAATCACTCTGTAAAAGCTGCACAATCATCAACGCTGGCACATTAGCTCCAACACAAACATCTTTTCTACACATTTACCTCTTCATCCGCAAAAGAAAAATCAAATCAAACACAAACCAAAAGACATTACCGCATGATGTTACAAAAAATTGCTGTATAAAGATGAATAGCATCTCTCAGCCTCTCAGAGGAGGTTGCAAAGCAATTATCCAGCTAAAAATGCATCTCATCTAGACACACTACATGCACTTAATCAATTCCAGGGCAGAGGTGGGTGGTAAAGGAATGTAATCAGCTCAGCCATTACACAGAAACTAGCAGCTCTAAGGACAGGCCGGTGGTCCACACTGCAGACTGGCGGCACACAAATGGATGCATTTGCTCGTTCTCTCATCATTAAGACCATTAGCTGCTATTACGCATTACTCTAATATAGATCTGATCAATGAGTTTTACCAGGTTATGCCTACATAGTATAAATTTACCACTACAGGTGTTAAAGCTGTGGTGAATGAAAATGGGTCAGGATAATGTGAGACATACATGCAGCTGGTCTGCAATTAGATGAGCCATTATGGGCTCTTTTATGATTTGATTATTATACATCCTGCTGTGTCAGACAAGCACAATACAGTTCCTCAACTGTTCACCAGTGGTTTCAGTCACCAGGTGACCATACCTATTAATTAGATTACCATTAAGATCATTAGGTCTTCTTATACATCTTTGTCTTGAGATTTCTTTTAGATTACAGATTATAGATTACAGAAGCAGACTGGATTACCAGTGACTGTTAGATTGCTATTAGACATTGACATACCTTTGGATATTACCCTTTGCTAAGTCTTGTTTCCTAATTGTTTTCCTGTAAACCTGTCACAAACCTTAGAATGATTCTCTGGATTTTTGCCTTTGGAGATCCAATGGATTACAGTTGGACACTGGATCACTTTGGACACTGAATTAACCTTAGATTACTCTTGGATATTGACTTACCCCCTGACATTACCTGATCTGTGGTGAAGAACAGGGTAAACATAGACTAATAAGAAATTTCCCCGATGTGCGACTATTAAAGGATCTTTTCATCTTATTTTATTAGATTACATCAAACATGAAATTGTCCATAGATGTTATCATTGGACATTTAATTATATTTGTAGATTAGATTGTCTTTTGGCATCCTTATACCAGTGGATATTGGATTACCCTTGAACGTTATATATTATATTATATACGTTATATATTATATTACCCTTGGACACCACCCTGCAGATTTTGTATTACTCATTAGATTACCCTTTGATAATAGATTACACTTGGACAATTTAACAAATTGTGCTTGTGGATTAGATATTATAAAATTAGAATTATGCTGGGCATTAGCTCATCATAGGACTTTGAATTAGCCTTTAAAATTGTACACTCGACTCTTGGATACTGGATAACCCTCAGGCATTAAATTACATTTCAACATCAATGTAAGATTGGAGATTAGATTATTGGATTACCATCTGATTTGAGATTATGCAATGGAGGATACTTAAACGTTAGATTAGCTTTCAACATTAGACTACCCTTAGGCATTCTTTGAGACTCTTGGAAAGTGATTTTGGATATTTTTAAATTGAGATATCCAATGATATCCCCTGTTGTGGGACATACAGATTTTCAGTCTGTGTTCAAACAAACCTCTGCAAATAAATCCATGCCAACCTGTCTAGTCTGTCTTGTACAGAATTTTAACCATGCATCAACACTTTACTCAAAATTGCCACTTTGGAACAGACTACTGAAAACAGTGTGTGTAGTGTATCTGAGAGATTGAAAAATAAGAGGAGTGTTAGGAAAGCATGTTAGGTTGTCTAGTGCATAGATCACTTTTCACCCAGGTAAAGACCCAGACAGCAGGTGTGTGGTACAGATTGCTGTCCAGCAGTGTGTGTGGGATATATATGGGATTTCATTGTCTGTGTGGTTGTATTATCCTGCAGAGATGAGAGAAAGGCAGGACTCGGGGACTCTGGGCATAATGTGAAGTGTGCAAGAGAGAATCTCATTAGATCCATCAATTATATCAGACGCCATCTAAAATGAAGGTATTCAGTGAATCTTATAGCAAATCACATATTCTTTAGCAGGCGCCCTTTAGAGAAAGAGAGAGAGAGAGAGAGAGAGAGAGAGAGAATGAGAGAGAGAGAGAGATAGAGAGAGAATGAGAGAGAGAGAGAATGAGAGAATGAGAGAGAGAGAGAGAGAGAGAGAGAGAGAATGTGTGTGTCAGTGTGTCCTTGAATCGGTATTCCTTTCTTCACTTTTCTATTTTGTCTTCAATCAATTCTTGAGGTGTAACAGTAGCTATTTCTCTGTGTATAATTGGACTGGATGACAGCCACATTTGAAGTCAGCAGATGAAAGCATCTCTTGACAATGGAGTGTCTGGCCTGTGACATGACTTGAATGAGGAACAGACTACACACACACACACACAGACACACACATACCTTGACAGACATGGAGCAGGGTAAATGTTGGATACTATAGCACCTCACATGGCTTTGCAAATTAAGCTCTGTTCTGAACTCACAGATGAAATTACATAAAGTTGTTTAAACTTTTATCAGATTGGAGTGGTCATTTTTAGCAGATACTGCAGGTTCCAATGCTGACTGAAGCAGGCACAGTTTATCAGCTCCCAATCAGGGGAAAGCTACACCACACAACCACTAGTGGCCAGATCTTATTTGTGTGGTGGATTATTCTCTATTACAGCACTGTCCTAGGTGTGAATGTGTATGTAATGTTGCTTTAAGTGTCTTAAGTACAGCAGAATACTGATGGATTGAGGACAGTCTGCCAACCAAAATACCCAGCTAACAGCAACCTGTAGCCAGAGACTGACACTCATTATTAACTAGAGGAAGATTTGTACAAATTGTAAATGGAAAAAATATCTATATTTATTTAAACACATACAAGCAGGATTAAGAAGATATATGTTTACTGTTTGCAAGAATTAAACACAGAAATGTAAAAAGTGTTTTTCTGATTAAATATAAAAGCACATTCAGCATACTGTCTGGGTCATTAACACTCTCAGTGGTCTCTTTTGTCCTCCACTTTTGAGCAAAACAACTCATCTTCGAGAGCAGGAAAGATTTTCAAAAGACCAAAAACAGTGTGTGTGTCTCTGTATTTGCTGTTCGCTTTGTCACTAAGGTAACCAGCATTACCCAAACATCCCCACTCTACTGCCAGCCACTTGCATTAAAAGCATAATTTCCCCCCATGGATGTGCACACACACACACATGGACAGAGAGAGAGACTTTGGCTTTTTTTTTTATAACTATAACAATAAAATGGGGACCAGCAAGGTAAAAAATATCAGATATTCCTATACTTCTGAGAACATTTGTTCCCCACAAGGATATAAAAACATGGTGCACACACATGCACATATATACACACAGACACACACACTCAAAGCATCTCTATCCCCACAAGCCATGTTAGAGGTAAACATCCTCAGTAATTTATACATTCACACAGCAGCAGTAAGGAGAATGAGAGCCATTAACAAAATAAACACCTAGTTCTGCAGTTCCTCTGAAGCATCACATCTCAGCAAAACCACAATACTTGGGCTGTTATAAATTAAAGGTATTGATTGGACTATTGGATTTTATATCCAGGCTATTGCTAGAGCATACTAAAGGCCACTATATATCAGATATGTTAGTATGGAGGTGTTCTGTGGTCAAAGGCAGTAGTTTAAAATCACAGCTTCTGATGAATAACTACAGTGGGCTTATAATATATAATACATTAACAATGAATATTTCATTTTTTCCAGTTCGGTATGGCCAGCATTCTTCTCTGAATATGTAAGAGATATAATCTAAGAGATGTGATCTATGTCAGGGCTGTGTGGCCCCTGCAGCCCTTATTAGCTGAAGGTTCATTTTATTTTCATACACTCCTGATCAAAATCTTAAGACCAGCTAAAAAATTGGAAGAATTTGCATTTTGCACCACTGGATCTTAAGA
>JAOVYV010000009.1:8295393-8309085 GCA_025674545.1 Hassar affinis
GAACCTTCACACTCTGCTCTTACTGGTGCAATGTGCAATTAATGAAGATTGGCCACCAGGCTGGTCCAATTTAGACAAGAAACCTCCCACACTAAAATGACAGGTGTTTCAGTTTCATTGTCTAACCCCTGTATATAACAAATAAAAAAAAAACCTTAAAGTTAACTCACACAATGTTTGACATGCATAAGTGTTCAATTCGTTATTGATTTTCAGTGTACTCTATTTAAAGACAAAAGATTTGACAAGGGCAGATTTATCAACCAAATCATTTCTGCATTATAGATTAAATAAGAGAATAATTTTTAAAAAAGCATCACCACACTCAGCAGTCAATTAGAGAAGAGGAAGTCCATTTCAGCTCTATTAAAGTGACATTTATTAACAAACAAAAAAAACTAAAGCACAATTTACAAAATATGCATCTTTCTGTATCACAACTGTACAAAGGTTGTTAAAATACACTCCAAGGTATACATGAAGTATTTTAAGAACTTTCTCCATTGGCACACCACAAACAGAAGAGAAAGAGATGGAAAGAGTGCTATGGGGAGAGACACAAAAATGACTGCTAATTTGAATACAGCATGAAATCAAGTTACTGTATAATGTAATGGGACAGAGGTAACAGAACAGCTTAAAACAGCCTTTACCTGGAATAACATTGCATAAGAACAGTTATCCTGATTTTGTTTATTTTGTGTTTGCCTCCTTGAAGATGCAGCATTAGCAACAGGTCAGGCCATACCGTTCACGTAATATGATGGGAATAAATGAAAAAAGCACTGATTAATGTTCTGTGATACAAGGAGAAACAAAGATGAATACAAAAAGGCAACATTGTTGAACATCTCTCTGAAACTAAAATGACAGTTTTATTGTTGGCATTTCCCTTCATGTTTACATCAGACTTTTGGGTTTAAATTAGCAAGAAAAGGGAAATGTGTGCAAGTGTTGGTTTCATTCATAGCTCTGTTCACAATCCCACAGCCATGCAGCTGATACAGGAAGTGAGCAGCATGGGTTATCAGTTGGGTTTCCCTGCAAAGCCATTTATGCAGTGAACTGAAAAGTCATTTGTTGGCCTTTTTTCCACCAATATATAGACATTATCATAATTGAATTATTATTAGTGGTTGGTTACATTTTTGTAAAAAGGCATTTGGCTGGGTACGACAGAGGAAATCATATACTGCAGAACAAACTTATCCTTAAAACGCCTCTGATGGTTGTTCGACTTTACAAACATTACAACTTACAAATTCAAGAACCGCAAACCAGAATAAGAAGACTGGCAAACCTACCATCTAAACTGATTTTTACTCTACTGCCATATTTCATCTTTAATTCAAGCTATTATCATTAATCTCTAAACTACTTTAATGTGGACAATCATTAAATTTAATTGAACACTGTGAAAGAAACACATCTCCACGGGGAAAAAAATACAAAAAAAAAAAAAAAAAAAACTCAACTGTGTATAAATTTCCAACCTGGAAAATAGGGCCTGTTTTAGTGCAGTCTTGTAACATTTCCTTGTCTTTCCTGGGAAATTACACAAAGAACAGCATGCAAATAAAAACGCTGATCAGGGTTAAGAGGTTACCATCCACACACAATCAAAGGCTTAAAACTGGACTACAATGGACGTCCACATGCAGGTTAATATAAATCTGACATCCCAGACAGGTAAACCATCTGTTACATGGTGGTGGAGATATCAAAATATTACCCCAAATAGTGTTGGTCCTACATAAGGATATTATATAAGGATAGATACTGCTCATTACATCATATAACCAAATCAGATTTAAGAGTGATGGGGTCAATTATGTACAATATTAAAAGAAATAAATTGAATACGGAACAGGAACTTACTTATATGCAAAGTCCACTGTGCTATTAGTATTATGTGTGGCAAACTGCAATATTCAACTGCATGTCCCTTTAATTTATACTGCAGAAAACACACCACTCCACAGATCGTCTTAACTCGTATTAAATCATAAATCCTTAGGATTCTGAAGCACAGAATGCTAGTTAACTCTATTCTCTTTATCTGCTAAACAACAAGCTCTAGGTGAATACTGGGGAAATTATCCCAGAATAATAAATCAATTGGCGATGCAATTTTATTGTTGGCTGTAATTCAATAACATTACAAAGTACTTCAGGACCAACACTTTGGGGCATCTGGCACAGGACAAGAAGGAGCTTATTTGTTTGTAAGATAGCAAATGAAGGAAAATAGGGATCCATTCTGTACTCTGAAGAAGCTAATAATTTAGTGTAATGTACAAAATGCAGTTCTTTAATATATCAGCTGTTCAGAGTCGATACTGAATTGAAGGCATTATTCACATTAGTATACACTTTGTCTTGGACTTCTTCTTTTTCTTCTTGCCCTCCTTGCTCATCTTCTCTTTGTGCTTTCGGATTTCCCGGACTAAAGTATAAAAGGCATCGTCAACCCCCTTTAAGAAAAAAAAACAAAATGGAAAAGATTTTAAAATGCATATTTAAAAATAAAAATGACAATGCAGAATAAAATGTACTGCTAGCACCAAGTGACTGAAAGATGAAAAATCAACATTGCAGGAGCCTTGCCTTTCAGCTCCAGACAGAAGTTGCCCATGTAGACCAGATTTCCAACAGAAATCCTAAGATTAACTGCTAATATAAAGAAAAGGTTGAACCTTGCTCCCAACACACCACCACTGATTGGTTAAAGAGAAAAAAGTGACCCATCAGACGGAGAGCAGAGAAGCTCACAGCAGGCCAGGAGAGGGCCAGAGCTCAGCCCAAACTTACCCCGCTCACATCACAACACATTTTTTAAGCTTGATGCAGCTTGGAGTCTTTTCTTCTTTGCTGAGTTTTTTCAGTCGGTATTGCCTGATCTCCCGAACCAGAGTGTAAAAGGCATCCTCCACTCTCTGCAGTGCAAAACACAACTCCCTTCAACGTGAGGGGACGCGCAAAGGCCAATACAGGGAAGTGCAATGGAATAGGGAGTGGATAATTTAGGCTCTAATACACCACTGGGTGTCACTACAGTCAAATTCACAGCAGACCACAAACATCCACAGCACAGTCTGCGCTACCTGCATGACAGCT
The DNA here is from genome assembly GCA_025674545.1 of Hassar affinis. NCBI lineage: Eukaryota > Metazoa > Chordata > Actinopteri > Siluriformes > Doradidae > Hassar > Hassar affinis. Next base: position 8,298,511 of record JAOVYV010000009.1, read on the forward strand.
ATTGCCTAATGTACAGTGAGTGAGTGCCAGTGAAACCTGGAGGACAGGAACAGCTGTAATTACAACACATGTAGACATAGTAGTGGCACAGTAAATACGCAGCCAATGCATTTTTTTCTAGGTGAATCATTAGCATACAAAACCTTGCTATAAGAAACTAAAAGTATCTTATTACAAACCCCTTTTCCAGAAAAGTTGGGACACTAAAATGCAATAAAATCTACCAATTTGTTAATTCATTTGAAGCTTTATTTAAGAGACAAAATGATTTTCGGTGTTTTCAATGATAAACTTAATTCTATTTGTTAAATATAAGCAAATTTAGAAATTGATGCCTGCAACACTAAAAAAAAAGGCAGGTTTACCACTGGGTCACATCTTTTTTTTATTATACTTTTTAATTGTCTGGGAACTGCTAATTGTTGGCAGTTTTACAAGTGGAATTTCCCCCCCCATTATCCACCGTCATACATTGTTTGTGGTCGCTGTTGTCCGATTCTCCTCTTCATGATGCACCATACATTTAAGAGGAGACAGATCTGGACTGCATTCAGGCCAGACAAGCCACACTGTTGTCACTCCTGCAAAACGAGGCCTGCCATGGTCCTGCTCAAAGTGACATGGAGTATCCTGGAAAAGACGTTGTCTTGAGGGCAACATATGTTTATCCAAAATACCAACGCAAGCCTCCGCATCAGTGGTAGCTTCACATATACATGCAGATCACCCATTCCATGGGCATTGACACATGCCATCACAGATGCTGGTTTTTGCACTTTTCATTAATCTTTCGATGGTCTTTTCATCTTTGGCACATACAACCCAAGGTCCATTTTTTCCCCAAAAACAAGGTTTAACATGGAAGCATCTGACCACAAAAACATTTCCACTGCCTATTGGTCCATCTGAGATGACATCAGGCCCAGAGAATTTGCCCGTGTTTCGGTATAAAATTATCACATGGCTTCCTCTTTGCATAATACAGTTTCAGGTTGCATTTCTTGATGAAGTGGTGCACTGTGTTAAGCAACAATGATTATCCAAAGTACTCTTGAGCCCATGTGGCTACGTCCATCACTGTAGCATGTTCCTTGATGGTCACGCAGCGGTCATCATTCAGCAATAGTTTGTGCCCTTGGCCTTTACGCACCGATATCCTCTGGCTGCCTGAATCTTTTATATATGATTATATATTAATCTTTTATGATGAACTGCAGAAGGTGAAATACCTAAATTATTGTGCCGAGAAACATTGTTTATGGACTGATGGACAGTTCTCTCATGAAGTTTGGCACAAAATGATGAACCATGGCCCATCCTTGCTTGCAAAGAATAAGCCTTTGGTGGATGCTCCTTTCAGTCTTGATGACCTCACCTGTTACCAGTTAAACTGCTAACTGTAGAACCTTCCAGAAAAGTGTCACTTGTATAACCTTTTCAGTCTTATTTTGAGTGTCTCAGCTTATTTGAGTGTGTTGGAGCCATCTACTTAAATTTTGTTTATATTTAACAAACAGAATTAGATTTGTCACTGAAATCACTGAAAATCTTTTTTGTCCTTTTGTCTGTTAAATAAGGGTTTGAGTAAATTACAGATTTCAGTTTTATTGCATTTTTAGAAAGTGTCCCAACTTTTCTGGAAATGGAGTTTGTATTTTAAATAACGTTCAAAGCATGTAGAAAGTGAAAGCATGTCTATGCTTACAATTACACACCCAAGTGGGAAATAACTAGAGACTGCGCATTAAAAAAACCATGCATGGGTTTGCGTTTTACACATATGAAAGCGAAACTCTCACTACTTGTAAGTCACTCTGGATAAGTATGTCTGCTAAAGGCCATAAACGTTAATGTAAAAGTGGAAGCATGTCTGTTGCTTCAAAAAGACGTCCAGTGCAAATCTGCCTAAGTGTTAAAATAGTGTTTGAATAGTTATTTAAAAGTACTGAGCACGCTGCGTGAATCAGAATTCAGCTCACTCGTGTAGAAAATTGAATAATTACCTCCGAGACCATTTTGAAGTACATGATTAATATGAGGTAGATTTATGCAGCCCAACACAAATCAATACCAATTTATGATCAATCATTAGCTCATCTTATAGCTCAATAAACATCATGGTGCGATTCTGAATGCAGCTTCAGACTGTTGTGATGCCAGGCAGCACATGCAGTAATGAGTAGAAACAGAGAGGGTGAAACAGACGGAATTTATCCCCAGCTCCATTAGGAGTTGTGATATAAGCACTGCAGAGAGACAGGGAGAGGCTGCCACAAGAAATGAACACCATAGCAACCCCAGCAGACCTGATTAACACCTCCTACCATAATTCAGCACTGACATTTACATGGATGACCCAAGTGCTGCCCTTTTCTAATGAAACAATCAAATTCCAAAGAGCCATCGTGCTTAAAGACATTCAAAACATGCACAACATTGTCCAATTTCACTAATCTGCTCCTTGAACAAAATCCGTAATTAATGAAATCCAGTGTTGTAATCAAGAATGAAACATAATTGCAGACAGGATTTGGTTATTAACTGGCTATTTCACAGTATATGAATAAAAAAAGAATCTGGAAGCGAATGTTTTGGTTTGTATAAATGCCATGACGTGCAGATCACTGATTTTATCTATATACACACACAGAGAGTCAATGATGGTTATCAAAATACTTGCAGACTGGCACTGCTTGTCATCTACATGCTAAGGAATGTGTGACTGAGATTGTAGTGATGCCACCATGATATTACAGCCCTCAAAGATAGATAATAACTAGTAAATCACTTTGTTGTTTAGTTGCTAGTGAGCATGGAAGTGAAAAGATTAACAAACTGTCTGGGCAGGTGGGGCAGAGCCCCATCAATTACATCATTTACATCAGTTAATATTAATCTTCATAAAGTTAGGATTCATAACTCCATATATTTTAAAATATGCTTTGCAGAAGCCGTTAACACCTAGTCAATGATGTTATATTGAGCACTGCTCAATTCACTTCTAAAACCAAACCTTACCAAACCCTGTGGTCACAAGGAACTGCTGCACAGCTCCATATGACAGTTTTAAGTTGATAACCATCAATCACAAAAGCTTTAAAATGCAATTCTCTCTTTTTACTTCAGTAAGGTCAACTACTTTCCATTTTTTTTAAATACTACAATGATTAGTTGACTTGTATTGCATGGATAAATAGTATTTTGGGTAGATGTTCGGTCTGTCAAATGAACGACAGTGTATTTTAATAATATTTAGAATGACAAATATTAATCAATGTTTATATCTTTCACAGTAATAGGAAACACATCAAGGAAAAGAAAAAATTATTTTTTTGAAGATCATTTGTACATAATAAAATTAGATTATTTATAGGTTTAGATATGCGTGGTAACAGATCAGTGATACTGTGATCTTGTTAAAATTATGAATGTGGAAAATAGCATATGCTCTTTGTAAACTGTTTTCTGCATTACATGTTTACATATCAGTTCCCAGTACACACTATAGCTCTCAGTTGCTATAAGCAATGCATTAAAAATGAGTCATGGGCATCCCGTCTTTCTCATCAGATAACAAAATCAATATTCTGTGATACAGCACCCGCTTATTTAACAGTACAGGTAGAACATCCCAGAACTCGAGCATGCATGATTCAAATATCATTTCAGGACAATCTTAATCATTTACCAAGATTAAATCAGGTGTCACTAAAGCTTGTGAAAAATCTCCTTCTGCCCCTTATTGAATTTTTTCAAAACTAAAATATTTCTTGGATCAGATGTATAAACATGTAAGCACAAAATACATTTCGAGTATGTATGCAATCTCTGGCATGCGTAATAGGATTCCCAGATTATAAACTTGCTGAAATGTGCAAAACATCAGACATACTATCAACTGTGCATTTGAGCACTGTGTGTGTGACTGCCACAGGAGTCTCCAAATAGCACACGCTGCCAATTAACCGACTGAACCAAAAAGAATGCTTCTGTACTATTCATTCAATTAATCAATAAAGTAGATCATTTATTTGACAGTTATACCAGAGTTCACTGACATTAGATTTCATATTTAACACCCACGGCAGAGAGGTCAGGAGTCTGCTGTGGACAATAAACTCTACTGGGGCTGTAGAACAACCCGCAAAGTCCTTTCATAAGACAGTGCCGATAGCAAGCTAAAAAAGCAGAATGTTTCTAAGGACCGTGAGGATGCACACTTTGATATCCAAGCGCCATCCTCTTGTTATTGGATCCTGAATTGGAAAGATCATTCTGTAGCAATCTGTGATTTACTCTTTAATGCCGATAACGTATAAGGAAAATCCTTTGTGACTTTTTGTAATATAAAAATATAGGCTCCTGTTGTCTAAACAAAATAAATATTTTGAATGACCTGCATAGATATATCTAGTTAAAGTGTTTCCCTTCAGGAAAAAAGCAGCAAGCAGTCTGATTTCATTACTGAAACATACACATTTCTTCAAAAGTACAACATCCAGCCAGAATTGGCACAGCACGTCTTTAAAGCACTGCTCAATTAAACTATGAACATGCAGCTGTGTTGTTTTGTAAATGTCTGTATACCTATGACAGTGTTTTCATTAATATTGCTATTAATATATGCCTATTATTAATAGGCATGAGCAGAGGTGTTTCAATGACGCCTCCGCAGAAATACCTGTGACTTACCATACCAAGAGAAATGTCAGAACACTTCTCAGAGCTTTTAGGTATTTTCACAGACTTTTTTAGAATTTCATAAGGTAGCTAAAAATACAACCCCATACCTCTTGCATGGGAATGTTTGTATGATCACACTTTATAGTTTGGCCAGTCTTCTTGTACTTGTTACAAACAAGGTTAAAAATACACTCAGTCATAATTTGAATAATGACGTTGTATGGAACTGCAACAGGAACTATATACAGATATTTTTACATAACTTCAATGTGCTTAAACGCACTCAATTTGCAATTTTCCATGTTTCATTATTACAATAGTAATTGGAAGATTTCACAGCTTCATGGCCATCGTGTCATTATTTTCACCTCTTTACCTCTTTTACCACCCTGCCAGCCATCTCCTTTTTGTTTCAAGCTCAGGACAAATTCCAGAGTAAACTGAATGAGTGACCATTTGGTGATAAACATAAGAATTGCTTCCGATTCATGTTTGATCTTGGCATAAATCCTATTAACTTTACGCTTTCTAAACCCCTGGATTTAAAATTTGACACTGTAGAATATTGGCGTGTTTCACAGTTATCAGGCTGTGCATACCTGTCTCGTTTTTGCAGAGGTCTCGATGAAAGGAATTCCATAGCTACGTGCTAAATCCTGAGCCTGCTTGGTATCTACTGTGCGGGATGGCAGGTCACACTTATTTCCCACCAGCACCATGGGAACATCCTCGGAGTCTTTCACTCTCTTGATCTGCTCTCTGCAAAACCAAAAACACATATACACGATGATGGTGGAACAGAGCAGAGCATGAAGAATCAAAATAACAAAACAAAAATTATATACAACTTTTTCCCCCTCTCAATATCCATGGCAAAGAGAAATCTCCATCATACATAACTGCCCTCACCTGTAGTGGTGAATGTCCTCAAAAGACTTGGTATTATTAATGGCAAAGACACAGAGGAAGCCCTCCCCAGTTCTCATGTACTGGTCTCTCATGGCGCTGTACTCCTCCTGACCTGCTGTGTCCAGGATGTCCAGCAGACATGTCTCTCCATCAATCACCACCTGCTTCCTGTACGAGTCCTACACAAGTATGACAACCAAATCAGTTGATGACACTATATGCCAGTGGCTTTCAACATGGCTTTAGTCATACATTTAGACGTGTTAAACAGCTACCACCTCAAACTCATGCTGTCTAACACTATTAGCAATACGGTAGGGCTGTTATAGTGTCAGGCTTTGTGATGGTGTATAATCAGATGGTTATCTCACTACTGCCATTTTCAAAATACATTTTTGTCTTTTATCATTTATCATTTGTCATTTACTTCTTTTTTAACCAAGTTACTAATGCCAGAGGTTTCTTTTCGGGGTCCAACTGCGACTCCCAAAAATTTCACTACACCCTCTGGACTCGCCCTAAATCACACACCCTCAGTGAGGGGAAGCCTCTGCAAAATCCTTTACTGTGGTAAACACTGCATTGCTACTTCATTCTACTACTCTTCTCAAACAATATGTTTCTAAGAAAGACGAGCAATTAGACTTTTCTTTTTTATTTTGGTTTTTATTATCGTCACCGTTCATGTTTCTTCATCATTTGATGTGAGTGAGCACTTAATGTGAACATTTGATTTCAAACAGACCAACAAAAATTATCCAAGATGGCTTAAAATCAAATATTTTTTAAGGAACTTGCATTAAAATTAAAAAATGTTTTTGCCTTCTTCTGTAAAACTGCCATTTTGGACATACATACTTTTCTCTGGACAGAAACGTTATGTATACACAAAACTGTGCACTTCTTTTGTAATACACTTTCCTTTAATTTTCTTGTGTGTGACTTCAAATAGCCAGTTAATACTATTGAAACAGGGTTATTTTTAGGCTAGGTTGTCATAGTGTTGAAATTTCAAACCATAACAGTATTGTACAGTGAGCTCACCGATACTGTACCGATACTAAGATCACACTTTCTCGGTATGCCTATAAACCTAATTTCATCCTTCAGAAAACAGCAAACTGGTATACTATAATTACTTAATCAAACGTGAGAGCAGATTCATGTGTATATTGTAACTGTGACAGGCCCAGACCAGGAAGTTAGAAGCCAATGCCTGAAACCAGAAAAACCAGCTTACACTGCGTCTCTTACGCACTTTTCCCCCCCTTACATTCTGTGACAACTTTCACACCTTTGCAAGTGATGGACAATGGAAACATTAACCCATTCTCTCACAGATAAAAGGTGCATGCTTATTTTACCTCTATAGTAGGGTCATATTCATCTACAAAGTGGTTCTGGATGAGCTGAATGGTAAGAGCACTTTTTCCAACGCCTCCAGCTCCGACCACCACCAACTTATATTCTGTCATTCTTCACCTGGATGGAACACAAAAAAAAAAAATCACAGTCAATGACGATGACATTTACACACACCTCATAATTATTAGATCATTCGAAATCCAACCTTTTCTCAAAGTCAGCTGTCCAAGTTACTCACAGATGGGACAAAATAAACATTTAACACTAGTGAAGATTAAACCACTATGACTCTCTGCTTCAATGACACTCTCCATCAATATACTGCTATACCACCTGTACCATGTGGAAAGGTGTCTCCAATGATTTTATCAATCAGGATTATAGAATGAGCACTTCAGCAATGAACAAACGACTCGATACTGTGACTTAATGAAGTACAGGTGAGTTATGACAGTGACTCACTCCAGCACAAACAGAAGTCTGGACTAAAACTGCAGTCACAGTCTAGGTGATTGTAAACCTTTTACCCAGACAGGGTGTTGATCATTATACACATAACACTGAGGATTCTAGACACAAACCGTTTCCAGAACATTCTAATACACGACCAATACTTAATGATAACTTTGATCCAAATTAAGACCCGTTTAACAAAAACAGAACCTCACACCGTTAGTGCACACAGTTATCATTCATAATACACAGCACTCATTCATTTAAAACCCCATAGAAAGTGTAAAGTTCATAGACCCCTCACACAATACATGGCACATGGTATGGTCTAGGGAAACACCCGTACTCCCAAAGTTTCTCACCCAGATAACTGCTGCCCAGCATGCAAAACAATTACAGCGCATCAGGAGCTTTGAACACACACCCAAAGGCCTAACGCGCGCGTAGCGTGACTGAACGCTCCCAATGCAAATGACACAAAAATAATGGATTTTCAAGCCAACGTGCTCCAGCTCCACTGCTACACAGGATAAGCGAGAAACCATTTCGACGGACAGCAGGCAGCTGAGTGTGCTGCTGGAGAGCTGGGAGCTTGAAGAAGACCCCGCCATACCGCATAGCGCTGCATTGCAGGGCCCAAACGGACCGGGGCGTTCTTCACTCCGCTTACATTACAAATGATTTAAACAACAAAAACTGCTTCCAGGTCGTTATAAGTAATCATTAAGGTCGTGCATAGGACCCTCTGTGATCAACAGCATTTCTGCGAGTCCTGCCTGTCCCCTTTTTGTTACCTTTGGCGTTGCAAGTTCCGCGTCCGAGCCACGAAAAGGCGAATAAAGTTGATCGCAGCCTATAGTCCTCTCCTTAGACCCGAGCCTGCCATTTTCACAATATGAACCGCTGCGATAACTCCACAAGCCCGATGTCGCACATTTACCGAGCTTATATACGAGGCATTCCGCGGATAGTACGGCGATATATATCTTTGCGTCCACTCCTCTCCCTCTTGCTCGGCCTGTTCCGTGCAGTCGCCTGTACGGAGGTCGCTCTTTACATAAATATGGGCGGATACGATGGAGCCAGCGTAGCGCCAAGATCACTTACCCAGCCGCCAATGCACAATGTGTTTTTTTCTCGCTTTCTGTTGCTGTCTGTACTTCTCATATATGAGCTGAAAGATGCCTAAAGTACGTACATTAGCTGTGCAACCGGTTTCTGTCCAGAGTCAGCTTGCATCATTTTAATGATGAGCCTTGCCTACGGGGAGCTGTGCTTATAAACAGTCCAAATCAATACTCTATCAATGACACATGATAACCCCACAGGGCGCTAGTAATGTATATTTAGATAACTTTTAGTCTTTAGTGTTATTATATTAATCAGAGCAGTCTAATAAGGATGTATTTACTGCTGTAACAGTAGCCTACATATGCTAGTGTTGTATTATGAACCGGCTTCTCACATGATCCCTAGAATTCCGCAGCACAGCCCTGAGTGTCCCTCTGTTTAAATAGGTCCTAAATATAACCGAGACGTGCTCAACACACGTCAGCCCCGTGTAAGGATATGATTGGTTCAATCCGCTGTCAGTCATGTAGGCATTGAAGCGCAAAGGTTCCGCCCCCGACCAGTAGGTGACATTAGCAAAAATGGTTAAAACCTACGTATCGTTTAGCTGGACTGGTAAAAACCTACGATTTTAAAATAACTACCATATGCACTATTTCCAGTTACGCAACTTGTTGGCCCACACATTGTACCAAACAGATTTAACCTTCTGAATAGTCTTATACAATCAGGTAAAAAAAATAGAAATAAAAAAAAATCAGTCAAATGTTTATTAAACTGGAACGATCTGTATTTTCTATAAATCACTGGCAAGCAGTTTTGAACAGAACAGCCACATGCACTCATATAACGGGGAATTATTATTATTATTGCTGTTATTATTATTATTATTATTATTATTATTATTGTAGTAGTTGTTAAATGTTTCTTTAGCTATCCTATAAATTTGTTGTTATAATTTATTCCCAGTAAACACAGCAGCCCTGATCTATACTGATTTGTTGATGCTATTTTACTCTGGGACAATTACAGAGGAACAATACCAGGGTGAGGCACACGGTGTCACCACATGCATTAACCTGAACTTAATCGACAAAAACGGTGTTTTGAAGCGCATATGTTCATTTCTTCGGCATGGTCTTGAAGTTCATTTATCCTCGACGGATTTGTAGTCGTATATAACCCATTCACAAACACAGCGTCCATGTTAAAACTCAGTGTTCAGGTGTGTTTGTGAGAAAATGCAGTGTGCTGTAATATACACTCCATATCTTCTTTACTACTGCATTAGGTTATTATTAGTGACCTGATCTATAACCTGCATTTCCACGCTTAAGCTACAGTATTTTTAGAAAGAGAAATGAATAAAAGCATAAAGCGCCGTGGTGAATTTGACTGTAAATCAGATCTGTGCTCTGGTTTCTGCCTGCTCTCAGATTTTGCGTCAGTGTTTTTTCTGAGCTGCTTACACAGACCCGAGTGCAGCTTTAAAATCCCCCACAATGCACCGCGCTGTCCTGGAGCCGTTGCCATGTTAGAGCAGTATGGGGGAGTTTCCCGCAGAATGCGCCGTTACACAGCGTGAAAACTTTTCCTCTGCTCGTTGCTCCGCTCGTTTCATTCTGTCTTGTGCTACAGGAAAACCTCCATGTTTGTTTACGAAGCCTTGATAACGGATATCCCCATTCAGCGAGTGTTGTGCTAGGCAGGAAAATGAACAAAACTGGGTTCCGTTGCCCATTTCTTCAGCAAACTTCAGTCGCGGTAACGTCAGGTCTGAGGAGAGCGGTCAGGACGGGCTGTTTTCTACAGGCTTCAGATTAAAGGTAAGACAGAAACCCTTTTTTTATTAAATCCGCGTAAAAAGATGAGGGCCGCTGTTGGACAGGGTCGTCCTGGAGGACTGTAGTGTAAGAAAATGTCCAATAATCTTGTCGCTGTTGCTCAGTTTGAAGACACTCTACAGTCAAAAACAAGATCAACTGTAGCCTGAGGACAAGCTGAGATTGAGCCCGAATTAACCCACTGCTCGTATTTCACTGTAGTGTACTTACTACACAACTCTGATCATTTTGATTTCATCGTGTGTATATA
>JAOVYV010000009.1:8317504-8328327 GCA_025674545.1 Hassar affinis
GGCCCTACACCATACTAATAAATTATTGTAGTCTAAAATGACAGGTGTTTCAGTTTCATTGTCTAACCCCTGTATATGACTAATTAGGAAGAATAGAAGAAATTGGGTAAGGGGCAAATACTTTTTCACAGCACTGTATATATTTTTCCAGAAGAATTCCAAATTCCAGAAGAAACCGGAATTACTTTAAAATGCATTCCACAAAATACTTGTGATGCAATTCCGAAATAAAATACTTTTGCTTAGAGAGATATTTTGGCCAGAGTGGTCCTTTACAGTCTGAACAATTGAGCAATTCAGTGAGTTGCCTAATATAAAAGCAGGAGCTCACCCTGGATGTCTGCATAAACTTCCTGTACTCCACAAACAATTCTGAATAGTTCGGTTATTAACTCGGTTTGTTGGTATCTCTATAAACTCTAGAGTGGTGCATCATGCAAACTTGTGAAATTACTGGACTATCTAATGCTAAAAGGCCAAATCTAAGCTGTACATCTACCCTTCACAAATAATGTACATGCGTAAATGGCACATATATAGCCTACACAGCGTGCTGGAATGGCAATAAATCATAGCTAAGTAAAAAAATGCAACCTTGCATCAGTAGAAAAGCTTTGTTTTAAAACCCATTATCAGCAGTAGTTTCAGTGTTGGATTGGGATCTGTGTGATCGTATTAGCATTGTATAGCATTTCTTCGAGTGGAGTCTATGGAGGCGTTCTGTGGTCTTTGGCTGACAGAAGTGATCTACTTTTCCGTTCCAGTGCCCTGCACACACAGTAAATTAGCCATGTCCCATTTGGAGAGGCAAATGTTTAAAACTTCATTCTTTTGTGAAATAATGAATAAATGAACGAAAGACTGTCTGTAGTAACATTAATCAGGGGGACCTGGGGTGGAGAGAATGATGCCTCTTGCAAAAAAAAACCCATTCTCACCTATTAATAGACAGAAAATGTAGGTGAGAATTATACACAAAGCCTGCATTACTATCAATTGTCTTTAGCTGTGGGAAGATAAAAATAAGAAAATGGTATGTTATTTCTATATTAATATTATGCTGGGTTTCCCCAGAACTCAGAGCCACGCTGTCATTTGTTTAAAGATTATAGAAAAAATTGTAATCCTTTGTGCCCAGATGATATTTGTCTTTAATAATAAATCTTTTCCTAAGCAATTGCTGCGATTATACATTTTGTAAAAAAAAAAAAAAATGATGATAATAAAAATCATCAAAAAGGCATATGGTTCCAATTAGACTCAGTCAAGCTTATTACATCAAAGCTATATGCTACATCTAAGAACATATACACGGAGCCTATGCAAAACACATAACACCACCACCTATGCACGTAACGCAGTTTAACAGTTGGAGTTCATGAGATGAGTCATAGCATTTCGGAAGTGGAAGCAAAGTTTGGATTTTCACGCATTTCAAGGCTGTACTGTGATTACAAGAACTCCAACAAAACCTCGAACTTCTGACAGCAGTGTAGCTGTAAAAAGACTGGTGCGACAGGCGTGCAACATTGCCTCAAGTAACATCAGACTCGAGTAACGGCGTGAGGATTGTGCTACGTTCCCTTCAAGATCCCATGTGGAACCTACCAAGTGTTAACTGTTATACCAGTTTTTCTGGTACTTCAGTGTATACAGGTGGGGGACAAATAAAAAGAAAAACTAATGTAAAGGGTGTTGGTAAGGTATTGGGCTAGGACAGTCCACAAGATCAGCTTCAGTGTGTCTTTGCAAAGATTCAGCAATTGTCTGGAATTGAACTGGAGTGATGAACACAGTTCCTCCTAAAGATTTTTAACCGTTTGAGAGTTTGATGATGGTGGACGAGATCGCTTTCTAACACAAAAATATCTCCCCTAGGCTCCAATATCTCCCCTAGGTGTTCAGCTGGGTTGAGGTCTGCTGAATGTGAAAGCCATAGCATATGATTTACATCATTTTTACTTTCATCAAACCTTTCAGTGAGCTGTCATGCCTGTGGATGTGTGTGGAATCATCCTGGAAAGTGACAACACCCATCATGACAGAAATGTTTCATTATAAGATGAAAGTGATCGCAGGCTCACAAGAAGAATGTAATATTTTGCAGTGATGCTTCATTCAAAGCGGGCCAAACCACGCCGGCAAAATAAAAACACAACAAAGCATGACACAGCCAATGGTTTTTCCTTTAATTTGTCAGAAGTCTGAATTTTGTGTGGTGTGTATGACACAGGGTCCTTCTGAGACAGTCACCCTTTTTCTTTGGTTACTGCTTTTACATTTTTGTGCACAAATCAAAAAAGCTGGCTCAGACGCATTTCTTTGTAGTCTAGAAATAATCATGTGAGTGGGAGTCAAAGTGTTGAGTCCAGCTGGTCCCACAATCCCCAGTGTGGCTATCTCCCCTACACAATACAAAGCTTGCACTGATTTATGCCTAATGTGAGTCGTGCTGCATTACAATGGTACATTCAGGTTTTCATCTCATTCTTCTGAAATATGTTAAATAAAGGTAACCAAAAGCTTGCTCTCTTGCAAAAGCCCTGCTTTGTTACTGAATCCTGGGGGATATTTCTAGGAAGGAAACATGTCTATCTGAAAGTATGCAGGGATCTCTTGCTAGCAACATGGACATTTCCTTTTGCTTTTCCTGCAGACTTACAGGGACGTGAGGCTTTTCTCCCCCTCACAGTTAATGGACTTTTAATGTAAACATCATACCTGCACTAGCAAAGAAAGTGAATCAGTAGCATGCGTATTGCTGGCTTTTACTTTGAGGTGTCCTCTTACAGTATCCCCTGTTGCAGAATTTTTAACAAACAGCCAGCCAGAATGAGAAACAGCAATGTTATCTGTGCTCTGATATATCTATGGAGCTTACATATGTGTATATGAGCAGTGTTGTAAGCATTGTGTTGTGTGTTTTCAGCGTGGTCGTGTTGACTGGTGCTAATCACAGCTGCAGTCTGCAGGAATGAGGGAGCAGAGCTAGACGTTCAACTCTGCGCTGCCTGTGTCAGGATGGAGCTGAAAGTTTGGGTGGATGGAATCCAGCGTGTGGTCTGTGGAGTCACAGAGGCCACCACCTGTCAGGAAGTGGTCATTGCACTGGCGCAGGCTATAGGTAAGCGATATAGGAGTGTGTTTTAAGAAGATACTGTATATGCATATGTATAGGCTCATAGCGTGCACACACACACACACACAGTGAGTGTGACTGTTCAGATTTAGCATTATTTTCTAATTGAATATAGCAGCTTTGCAAATTATATTAGTGATAGCAGCTTGAATGAAAAGTAGAATCTTTGAAGTATTTATATGAACTTTAGCGTTTCTTAGTATTTGCCATGCCCCCTTTTTGCTTTTAATGACAGTTTGCACTTGAGCTGGCATGGACTCCAGAAGTTTGTGCAGATTTTAGATTAAATCCATCAGAGTCTTGTCTAAGCACATGCATCAATAGAATCTAAACCTAGAAATAGAGCAGAATTGTGAATATTACATATTCAAGATATTCCAAACTTTCTGTATGTGGTTAAGAAAGCGTCTGAGGCTGTTAAACCAGAAGGAGGTTTCAGATTCTGATTTAAACTTTTTAACTTCATTGTCTGAGCCTTTTCTAGTTACTCTCAAAAGTGTGTGTAATCTGTAGCCCCCATCATTTCAGCAAGAAATATACTAAGGCTGAAAAAGCGCCTGGTGAGATGGAAACTCTGAGTCATGATCCTACCGAAAAAAAAAAAGCAGTGATTCGTAAGCCTTCCATCAGGGTTAAAGCTTGATTTCTTTCCATTATTAACATGAAGACGACAAGTGGTGGTTACATGCTTACTTATTTAACTCTTTGATAACTTTCAACCACTCAGTTTCAACAGCTGTTCATCTTTTCTCCATGATGAGCAACATTAATTTTAGGCTAAATTTAAAACATGACAAGAAATCTTTGTGATGTCTCTCTACATGTCAGGTCGCACTGGACGCTACACACTAATCGAGAAATGGAGAGATTCTGAGCGACACCTGGCTCCTCACGAGAGTCCTGTAGCCTCATTAAACACTTGGGGCCAGTATGCTGGTGATGTCCAGTTCATTCTGCACCGCACCGGCCCTTCTCTCACAGAGCGCCCTCCATCTGAGGGGCCCCCTGTCTCCCGAGGCCCCGAGCGAGGCCTGCACCGCCAGAGCCTCCCTATTATGGCTAAGCTCCGAGCACAGGGTGAGCGATCTCTCCGTCGTCGCGAACCACGTCGCAAATCCCTCACCTTTACTGGGGCGCCACGTGGCCTTAGAGACATTCTTAATGGCACCAGGATCGGAGACAGAGACTCCAAGCGCTGTGTTGTTCTGATGAACAGTGCCCCCCAAAGCATGTCCACATCACCACGGCTACCTTCAAGTCGTGTGGAAGAGTTAACCCGCCTTGTGAGGCTGCAGAGAGAGTCTCTGAATGTTCTGGAGCACCGAACAGAGGCATGTGATGCAGAGCTGCAGGCATGGAGCCAAAAGAGACCAAGCAGTGAGGACTCCTGGGCAGTCATGACTGAGGAGATGGTGCGGCTTGAGCAGCAGCTGTGTAGGAACCAGGTGGAGGTGGAGGAGGAGGAGTTTTGGGCCAGCGAGCTACAGATTGAGCTCGAGAGCGAGAGGCAGCTGGAGGAGCGGCTGCAGGAGGTGTGCACTCGACTCCGAGCCTGCGAGTCTGAGCTGGAGCAGAGGCTGACCCGTCTGCATGGAATGGAGGCAGGGCTGGAGGCTCAGCGGCAGCAGGAGCAGACGAGGGAGAACCAGCTGTGGAGTGAAGGAGAAGTGAAGGCCAGGCTACAGACGGTGAAGGCTGAACTCAAGGCTCAGGCTCAGCACACAGCACAGCTAGAAAACAGCTGTAGGGCTGTGGAGAGGTCACTGAGTCAGTCCAGTAAGAGACTACAGGTAGGTTAGATTAATCAGGTTTTTGTGTTTGATGCATTAGATGATCACAAAGTAGCACTTCTTTCTTACTCTAGCTCCCATTTAGACTAGGTCTCAGTATTTTGATTATTGACATTTAAAGCACTTTATGTATTGAATTATTAAGTGTGGATCATATTACCTTCATTCACCAAGTTTATTCCACACAGAACCATATAATATCGGGTCAATTTATTAAAACCCAGAGAACTAATTGTGTGACTCTGAAGTAAATCCAAAAACTGTAATTAAGTATACATCAGGTTTTTACTGCCTCACAGCAGATGTACATGTTTCACCCAGGAGAGTCAGTATGAGCTTGAGCAGCTAACGAAAGAGCTGAGGCAAGTGAATCTTCAGCAGTTCATCCAGCAGACTGGCACTAAAGTGACCGTGCTTCCTGTGGAGCCCAGTGATGTAGAGGCCAGCGTCCCCCCTGTGCCTCAAGAATCAGGTACCATGTTTACCTCTGCATCCTTTTGTCCATCTCCTTCAATAAACACTTTCTAAAAACTTTTCAGAAGACTTTTTTCAGAGACTATCAGATTAAAGGTTTCTGTCTTTGAATTATTTTTTAACAAGTTAGCAATAGCAGAAAGCGTGATTGTTCAGCTCTGTGGGCAGTAACTCACTGTGCATTCATGTATCACACATATTATTTTGGCTCTGACAGTAAGGCTTGAAGGCTTTCAGATCCCCCACTGAGAGCTACATGTGTTCCACCCACCTCCATTCAGTGCTGGTTACTGTGGCAACAGCTGCCTGGAAATGGCCCGAGTACCGTTACTCACCTTTGTAGTCATCGGCAGTATGTGTGGTGGACTAAGACTTTAAGAGGGTCCTGTGGTATGCATGCTGTAGTGCTGCCCTACTGCCATTCATATATAACACTGTGTAGTTATGGTGTGAAGTCTGATTACAACTTAATCCAAGTTGGAGTATTTGATGTATTTTTGTAAACTAACTTGGGTAAGTCTTTACATTTATGGCATTTGTCAGACACCCTTTTCCAGAGTGACTTACATTTATCTCATTTATACAACTGAGCAGTTGAGGGTTAAGGGCCTTGCTCAGGGGCCCAACAGGGGCAGCTTGGTAGTGCTGGGACTTGAACCCCCAACCTTCTATTCAGCAACCCAACACCTTAACCACTGAGCCACCCCTGTTCCTTGTTATTTTATGTAAGAATTTCTATAGAAATCTTACAGTAATCAGGCAAGAAATTTAGTTTACATTTAAAAGTTGTAAAATATTGCATAGTTATTGTTTACATGACGTCATTTATTACTAGGAAGTGGTTTGATTTTTATAGGTAAATCAATTGCACATCATTTGCTGAATTATATTTGTGATTTATTGCATTTTTCCCAGCTTTTTAACTTTTAAGGATTAGTAACATCCCTGACATTTACTTTAAGAAGCAGTTTATTTATAGTTACTTTAAGGTTGCAGGTAGCAACAATCTTGACTGATATTAAATGTAAATGGACTGTATAAGAAACTTTTCTTGATCTTTTTAGATTTTGCAGCACTGACTGGCTCACTGAAGCGCCCAGGCCTGTCTCATGCGGTGGGAGTTAACCTGCGGGTGCTACACAGCCCCATCACCTCAGCCCTCAACCCTGAGGGCATCTATGTCTGAGGAACAGAGGAACACCTGCAACCAACATTACACATCAACTGAACGTCAGTTTTTCAAAGTCCATGTATGATGTCCATTAAGTCTATTATGAAATCATAATACACTGATTGATCAATCAAGTTTGTTTTGAAAGGCAGTCATGGGAAGTGACTTGTTGGTTAAAGGTGGTAGTTAATATTTGTCTTTGCAAAGTTGGGAAGCATGAATGGAGCAGCAACACAGTAAGAAGCATGAAGGAGAAATGAAGGTATGCATTATTTTGGTAATGGTAAACTGGAAATATACCTCAACCCAAGACCCATCTGTTAGCTGTAATATCTGCTATTAACTCTGATGAACTCTGCTGAAAGATTGTTTATTTCCTATATGGAGTCTGTGGAGCAACAGGCCTGCACGAGGAAGGACGCATTAGGGATGAGTTACTTCAGAAATGTGAATATATTTTTGCAAAGCTGTTTAATTGTTAATTCATCCACAAAATGAGTTATTCACATAAGCAACATGACACATGCACCTTTCTGGCTTTACTGTGGCATCATATTTTATGCTGAGGTTTATATTTTGCCACAGTTGGTATTATATTTCTTTGCATACTCCATTTATTTTAGCGATGTTGAGCCAAAGATACCTGCTAATATGTATATTTTTGGTAGCCATAATCAAACTGCTTGGATGCAGTTTTATAGCAATACATGACTGGCTATATAATTAGCTAAGGTTCATCTTGTTTACCCTTTAGGTTTTACTAATGTATAGCTTATGCAAGACAATTTGCCATGCATATGTGTAAAACTAAGCTTTGCAGTAGTATTAAATAAACTTTGCAGTATTACAGTATATTATGCTTGACAAATCATAGATTGGGCTCTGTCAATTAACCAGTTTATAACTGTTATAATTGTAACCAGTGCCTTAAGTCTTGAATGAAGCATTAACATGATCAAATACAGATCAAAATGGGGAGCTCCCATTTTTATGTGAAATAGATGGTGATGGTGAATTAACATGCATCTTTTATATAAAAACACATCAGCTGTGTTTGAAATTCCTTGTTTGTTTACTCATTCATTTGGATTTCTTTGTCTGTACTGCTATACAAAACACTGAATGGGGACAATGTGTGAATCGTGGCATCAGCCAGTTTCAGAAGCTTCAGGCATGCTAGCATAATGTTCTATGTACCAAAGGAATAAAGGAATGAAGGCTCAGTGCCCTTTTAGTGCCATTGTAATAAAATGCATTGTATATAGACTATAAATCAAACATGTACTGTAAATGTTGAACTAGAGGAAATAGAGATTTGGCAATAGTGTTATCCATTACAAGCTGGTGCATGAAATTATTAGGGATTTCAAACACAGCCATTTTTTTCTTTGTGCTCAGTGCTGCATTTTATGCATTTTGTGTTTTTGTGAAGTGTCGATTTTTAATTTCTTTACACATTTTTTTTCTACTCTGAAACTGTATTTTAAAAATGTGGTAATGCCATGCATATGTAAATTATACATATTGCTTATAAAGCTCTTTTGTGTTTTATTGCACTGCATTTCAACATTAAATGGATACTGAATAATTACATAACAGGCCAATCCTACACACAAGCGTCCTAACTGTTCATTCTCTTGAGACTAGACACACCTTCTAAGTTCTTCATCCCACAGTATGTGGGATTGCATTGCAGTTGAGATGTGGGCAAGCAGCAGGGCCAACTATTGCGGTGCATGTACTGTCATGAGGCTGGTACAGGGAGGGCTACCTTCACATCCAAGTTTTCTCATGTCTTAAAGCTGCACTGCAAATTCCCTATAGATGCTGGGCTTCAGGGTATTCACATCACAAATGCCATTTCTGTCTGTGGACAAGGACAACATCTATCTTTTGTTTTGAGTTTCAGTATGAAATCTGCTCAGGAACAAAAGCAAAATTAGATGAGAAATACACAGGATACTGTAGTGCTCTGACTGATTCATGATGTACTGTACCCTGCAGGGCTATCTCTAATACTTTGCCCTTTTGTCTATCTTACAAGTTTTTCACAATCCTCCCTTAAACACCATAAAATGCCTCACACTGTGGAAGTTAAGCTTACAGGTTTCTCACTGGCTGCTTGTACTACCTGTTTGATAAAGTACTATACTGACTTCATACTGATAATCAGAAGGCAGGGCAGGTTTTGTTTTAGATTTGACATGTTTTTTATTCAGTTATGCAGCAAATGCATGTAATAATGACTGATATATCACTTATAATCCAGTCAACATGTATTGAATTACACCTAATTATGTACAGAGGTTAGTATAAAGTAGTATAGGTTAGTATACAGTAGCAACAGATAACCGGAGCTCTGAATTTGCCTTGGAAATGACAAAAGTGAATCATTAAACTGGACTAAATCAAGAGAGTATTAAGACCATTCAGTCCTTCAGTGTATTGCCTTGTTATAGGTAAAGGATCTGCTCTCTGAGAGTGTACTGGAATCTGAACAAGTGCAATAAGCAAAAATAGCACGACAGGACATTGCAATCAGCAGCCAAGAAAATAAGTTTAGAATAACACCAAAATAAATCCCCTTTTGACATAGTTTTTCTAAAAACACTTGGTGGGCCCTAAATAACTAAGAGAATGCAGTTCAGTAGTGGTGTGATTTGTATTTTAATTGCACAATTTAATCATTATGCAGAAAGGTTATTTGTGTTGTGTACTTTAGTAAGTCTTAAGTATTTGGAGCCTATCACACTGGCACTAAGCATAAGGTGAAAGAATTTACTCCATATGGTATTCCAGTCCTTTGCAGAGTTACATATGCACACCCACCCACTCATTCACACCTAGTGGCAATTTACAGTAGCCAGTCTATGCAGCTGCCAGTTTTGGGGAGGTGGGAGGAAACCTGAGAACCCAGAGGTAAAAACTCCAGTCAGGCAGCAACCCAGTTTGAGCATTTGAGCCCAGGGTACTGGAGCTGTGAGACTGTAATGCTACCTACTGCCCCACTGTCCCACCCATTTTCCCCCCCATGGTAACTGGTTAAAAATAATTACTATATGTGAACCCACTTAAACATATAAACATGACATTATGGATGAAGAGTGGTATTATTCATTATAATGTCCATTTACCCACAATTTTAGGCTTCTGTGTATGCTTACAACCATATATTTTGTTCCTTCAGAATGTCTTTCACTGGGAAATATTTAAGGTTCATAAGTGGATCGCAATTATCCTTCAGAGTCAAAGCTTAAAGGCACACTTCATGTAAAGCTCTATGTAAAAGATGGATATTAAGAGGAACAAAAGGTATACACTTGAAGGTGTTACCCCAGAAACATGGAATGGTACAGTTAGGTAGCTTTTTTTAATGCAATAGTTATATACAGTGGTAATATTATGCTTCCTATGGTAAGAGATAAACTATGACATTATACATGCTTATACATACTATTTAGTGCACTGATATGCAGTTTGGGATGCAGGCAACCAGGAAGCAAATAGACTTAAACCTGTGCTTTGCTGTTTGGACCAAGTCAAATTCCTGTATTTGTCAACATACTTGGTGAATAAAATTATTCTGATTCTGATTGGGAAAGCTGAGACAGGTGACGCAATGTTTTCGAGGGGAGACATGGAGAAGGGGAGACAGGTGGCAGTAGGAACAAGGGGGACAGGGGGAAGACTGGGGAAGGCAGGCAATGCAATTTATCCTGTCAGACAGGGGGGAGCCAGGCGGAGACAGAAGGAGACAACAAGATAGGAGGACAGGGAAGACAGGGGGGACAACAAAACGAGGGACACATAGAGAAAGGTGGCGCAAATGTTTATAGGGAGACTGGACAAGAAAGTAAAAAAAAAAACAGGGAGAGAAGGAGAGTTATTGCTTGAATAAAATTAGTGAACAATTATTGGTTATTAGATAAGGTCACACCCAAAGCTCGGGTCCACTGAGTAGTGTTATGGGCAGAAACTCGAATAGTGTAAGGACAAGCTTCAGTGTAAATGTTATATTTATGGACGTCAAGGATTTGACCACCCCAATTAATTTCAGAAACTGGACCCAAGGAATACAAACATTCACATAAGTTGGAAACACAACACATCCAGTAGATATGAAAATCAGATTTACACAACACTGATGTCAATATAGGCGGCACGGTGGCGCAGTGGATAGCGCTGTCGCCTCACAGCAAGGACCCGGGTTCGATCCCCGGGTGGGGCGACCTGGGAAATTTCTGTGTGG
>JAOVYV010000009.1:8389063-8409259 GCA_025674545.1 Hassar affinis
GTCATTCCCAAGACGAATTGACGCTGTATTGGCCGCAAAAGGAGGCCCTACACCATACTAATAAATTATTGTGGTCTGAAATGACAGGTGTTTCAGTTTCATTGTCTAACCCCTGTAGATGTTGTTATTGTTCTTTGTATTAGTCTTAGTTTTGTAGATCAGCAAAACGTGTAAAAATCTTTCATGTCGTTATTCCTTATAGATTTTATGTGTTTGTAATTTGTCTCGTTGTCTGCACCTTTTGGAGTTTGTTCTGATTAAGAAGATCTGCCGAAACAATTTTTTTAATGTATATAAACATAAAAGTGATGTATATAATTTTTTTCACTTGGCTTATTTACTTTAAATCAGCTAAATGCAATGTAATGTAAATGGGTGGGTGCAGTTCTCAGATTTCACCGCCAGGGGTCAGGGTCGTCCTGCAGAGCAGAGCCTTCAGCGCTCCTCGCGGTAGACATTTAAATTAGTGTAGCTGTTACCAAAGGCTCCATGTACAAACATGATAGCTTTGTTTATCACAAATTACAGCTTTATTATAGGCCACGGTGCACCTTTCTGGAATATTCAGATTTAGCACTATTTCTTCTGATAAAGCACATAGCTTATGAATCCTGCCAGTATTTCCTCACACCTCTAATCAACACCCAAAAAGCGTCTGGATTTCTTTTCCACCATATATCCTGCCAGACATATTACACCAGGATGTGGTTTTGAAACTGATGGACCAATTCCTCTGGTTCTAAGTAGTTTTTCAAAAAGGGAATTAAATGAAATCTTATGAATAAAATAAAGGTGCATGAAAACATGCTTTAAACTGAATAGATCACCCATTTTAGTTCCATAAAGGCACCTTAATTATAATTATATTTATTTTTGTTAAAATGTTTAAACTATTTTTGTTGGAAATGACACTATGAAATTAATCTTAAAATCATTAAAAACCCTTTACATAATGGGTAAAAAATATGTCTAGTCATTCAGTTCAAGAAACATTAATCAAAGGTTCTTAAAGGAACCATAGATTTCTTCTTCTGTCCTCTCTAGACTATGGTAACTGTTTAATGACCTCAGACAGCCAGATTTTCAGACAGTTTTGGGGGAAATTAAGACACCACTCTCCCGTACAAGGATCTCAATCACTGACCCAATCATTGTTGATATAATCTGGAAAAACAGTGTCATGATCTGAGGACATTATTGTAGGATCTCATAAGGTTATGGTATCACTCTAGCTTCTGGCACTGTTATTTTTTATACGTGTGGGTGGCCTATATGTATTATTTTATGATCACACCTTACAGCATTTATATTGTTCAAAATACACATAAAATTGTATTCAACTTTACCTTTGCTTGTTGTGGAGTCATACTGTCAAGGATCAACTGTACAGATTCAAGATGTACTCCAGGAAATGTGGATATATTGTACCTTTAAATGGTTTATAAATCCATGATAGACTGTAGAGTTAAGCTTGCATGCACTATAGGCACATTTCTAAGTAAAAGATGCATACTACAGGTAGGCTTATAAAAGGTGTACATTTGATGGTACCACCAAAGCAACAAGGAAAGATGCAGCTTATCAGCTTACTATTTTTTCTAAGATTGTACGCATACAAAATATATGAAAATGATATGGCTCAAGAATTAGTGTTTTGCTATAAAATCGATATTTAACATTTCTACTTTTATCAGATTCACTGAATGGAGTCACTTTTACCAAATGCCGTTTTTATATCAAAGGAACAAAACCAAGATACATTAGACTAAGCAGCTTTCTGAGCAAATGGGCCATTGTCTTAGATCAGACCGCCTATTTTCTCTCTGGCCGTGTGTGTCTGTGGGAGACGCTTTAAACAAATTACTGGCAGTGTGCGCAGCAGCAAACTCTGCAGCCGAGGACGCGTTCATTCGTTAAATCACCATGCTTAGGAGCTTAGGCACGTCTTAGAGCACGTGAAAAGGCCGACCAGGCCCTGAACCATTCTATTCATGTCCTTAGAGAGAGAGAGGTCAAGAGGTCAGAGCAGTTCACAAGCCCCGAAACCATTCTTATGCTAACTTATCAAACACACACATCCTCAGCAGCACAGAGGCAGTCTGGCTCGCAGAACAAGCAGAGCTTGTTCTCTCTCTGCAGCGAGTCGGAGACCTCTGGTGAAATATCCAAACATTTGGTTTAACACACTAAAGCAAATCGGATTTACACTCAATGGTGTCTACTAAATAAAGCCGTGGCGTGTCCCTTACCGAAAAAATCACGTGAAATGAATGTGGTGTGTGATTTGTTTATATTTGCATATGTGGTATTTATAGCTACACGATTAATTTCTTTTCATGGGGCTCAGGGATGCGATTTTTTAACAGTCGTATTTTATTCACACGATCTCGCATGTTTTTCACAGAATTATAGTACAACATTTTGAAATGCATTTCCTCGTGTTTTTCATGTGTTCACAAATGACCCATATAATCTCATATAATATAATGAAACATAATGTGGAAAATCTTAAGATCACACGAGCTATAGTCTACTACAATAAACACATCGAAAGGAAAGGAAAATCGGATCATCTTTTTAGAAGATTCAACCTAAAATGACAATCGAATTCTTTATCTATAAATACACACCACCCACGTGACCAGTGGGATAAATGTTCAGTCTAGAACCGAACAGCAGCCAAGTAGTATGAAATACTATATGAGACATGATAAAAGTGATAAAAGTAGCACACACAATCATAGGTTACAGGAGGTAGTGTAATAGATTAAATTTAACAGTGTTCTCCAATCATCTCCAATGTGTACATCCCAATGCACTAGTACATACATATGAATACATAGTATATATATTTTTAATCCTTATATTGTATTATGTATGCTATAAATTAAATTTAAGAATACATCTAACTTTCAGTGCTTTGCAATAGATGAGCAAGGTGATCTATCTATCTATCTATCTATCTATCTATCTATCTATCTATCTATCTATCTATCTATCTATCTATCTATCTTCTCAGAGACTGTGCTGTGTTTTTGCTGTGCAGGCTGTAGGCTAGATCTGTAGAGGTTATTAACTTCGAGTCGGACACCACATGTTCATTTAGTGGCCTTGTAAAAGAAGCCACCGTATTGGCAGCTCAATTGTCACCAGGGAATTAAAAGGAAATCACCGTTTAATTAGTGGTCCTTAACCTCTGACTTTAACCTTTGACCGACGGAGCCCTTTGGCCTGGTTTATTGTCCTCTAGGGGACTGGTCGGGGGAACTGCCACCAGCTAGGTCCTGTCCAAATGAACACGAGCATCACTACAACTTCATTCAGCCCGGGTCAATGTCAAACATGGCCAATGCAATGTCCGTTTAGAGGATCAGACCCCGAGGGAGTCAAGGTCAGTACTGGTCACTCAGTTATAGGCTGCTAAGTCTAACGAACAAGCTCGATTTGTTTGGCCATATTCATGTGTTGTAAGTTAACATTTACATTAAGCTGACGTTTACATTTAGAAATAAACGTATTTAGGGGGAAATATAGGCCTACATTCTTATAGGCTTAGTTAGTTTTTAGATAACTTGCCTATACATTACGCCAAGCTTGAACTTGAACTTTACTAACTGCCTGTTATTTCTGTGTTCCAGACTGTTTGTGCAATTGCAAGCCACAATTTAGTCTATTCTCTGACAAATTAACGTAATATTTAATACAAATAAAGCTGCCAGAATTTTTGTTACAGAAAATATTTTTGTTGAAAAATAAATTATTTTATATAATCAGGTAAACATATTCCAGCTTGTGTAGGTTATAATAAATACATATTTAAACTATTTATATAGGCTAATGTATGCTACTGTGCTGGGGGAAAGGACGAGCATTTGATGTAATGTATGTAAATATATCAGGAAATCAATCAACAACAAAAAAGTTGCAGTAATAATAAGCAAATGCGAAATAACTACCGTCTCATTGTTATGGTGGTAATTGATGTAGTGGGCGCCGGGTCAGTGCCAGTGCATTGGAACTGAGGCGCCGGGTCAGTGCCAGTGCACAAGGGTCAATGCGGTTCGTGTGTATTTTAGGCTATAGATTACTAAACCGTGCTTCCATGCAGTCCAGGTCTCTGTTTAAGCGGTTTGTTAAATAAAGGGAGCCAGCATACTGCCGTAAAGAAAGCAGGCATACAGTTTCACGACATAGAAATACTTTCTTTGAAGTGAATTTGAGATTTCTAATATCTGTGCATCCTTTTGCCTTTGCCTTTTGCAGTCTGTGCATCCTTTTGCCTTTGCCTTTTGCAGTCTGTGTTTCCGTTTGCCTTCACAGATGAGCAGCTTTTTAGCGTCTAATTAAAGCTTCATTAAATGCACATACACGCTTTCACACCCTTTCCCGAGCTCTCACTTGATTTCTGTATTCCATTATCGAACAAAAAAATAGAGCATTATATGCCTTTATTTAAACCAACCACAAAAAATCAAGCAAATAAAAAAATAAGCCATAGAAGCTTTTAAGGGACGCATCCTGTGGTTTGTTTTACTTTATCTATATTCAGGTCCTAAATTATTTCACACTCGGCAGTTGGATTGCATATATTTACTTATTATTATTATTATTATTATTATTATTATTATTATTATTACTATAGGTTTTGTTAGTGTAGCTTTTTAAAAATGATTCCACATAAAGGATTATATTCAGAAAAATCGTTCTTTACGGTACAGGTTACGGTACAGTGCTGTTCGCTGTCCAAGGTGCTGACTCAAGTTCGCTAAATTTCCTATTATGTATAAATTCTAGCCTCCCTGTGTTCAGTCGGTATGATGAGGTAATCTGCACTGAGGTGAGAAGTGACCTTGTTAGCGCACAAAACATTTTCACACAGCTGTCCTAAACCGTGAATTTCCTGCTGGTTGTTTGTATCATACAGAATTCACAGACAGTGGTTTCTGACATGAGCTTTTATTCATGAAACAAAGTAGATAACATACAAATGATTTTTGTTTATGCAGTACAAATAAATTACAGTCTAATAAATAGGATACAAACAATAAGCCACACAAATACAGATCATGATTCTTTGCATGTTTATATTGGCCTATGCAGTTGACTGCCAATAAAAACAAGTCACATTTTCTTAATACAAATATTTTTTTTCTTGGCAAGAAAACATTTCAAGGCCATTTCCATCGTGTTTCCAGTGTCCTCTGCTGCAGTTGCCACACCAAGAATATGTGTGTAATATATAGCCAAATCTGAAAAAAGGAAAGAAACAAAAGGGCAGTGTTATTGAAAAAGTTATTATTATTATTATTATTATTATTATTATTATTATTATTATTATTATTTTTATTATTATTATTATTATTATAACTTGAACGTCACACTCACTGCAGAAGTCCAACTGACATATCACGTACATAAAGATCACAGTAAAGTAATGGTGATAGTGGCTTAATGTGTCCATGTATTTCTCACACGCCCAACCAATCTTTCATTTCTGTATTACAATAAGTCTTTGTAAATAGTGTGTCAACTCTGTCACAGTTTTAAAATGATACACAGATGATCCAGTTCCTTTCATCACTGTAGGGGTGCAGATCAGACTCTTTCTGTCATTTTCACCCCCATCTCCCATGCAAACACAGCCTTTCTCTTTCCTGTCTGTCCAGCACAGGGTTTGTCCTTTTTTTCTTTGGTGGGTCTCTGATATCTGTTTTTTTCCACTAGTCCATGGACTCCATGCAGCTTATGCAAATCACTTTTCTTTTATTTCTGTCCCCTCCCAGCAGCATGCAGGACTACAATGGATGGTGAAAACATGCACGCAGCCTACACGGACATGATGCAACACACGCACACACACACACACACACACACACACACACACACACACACACACACGTTGAGCATGCAGTCTGTACAGAAGATATAGCAGCCAACTGGTGTTGTTTAGTTTAATATCAAATCTAACTGTTACAGCTACACAATTGTGCAGTTAATGTCCTTTACATTCACTTTAAAAGTTCACATGTAAAGGTTCAAAATGCAGAGTAATTAATTGAAACTGAAAGAGGGGAATACTTCTCTATCTGAGATGGCTGAAAATTAGAGATACTCTAGGATGACCCTAAAGCACACTTTGCACTAGGGATGAGTGCTACACAAACAGGAGTTCGAATGTGTCTGTAGACAGCCGGTTGAGACTATGGCGAGACTGGAGCTGTGGGAGGGGGGCGTCTCGGAGGGGGTACTGTGGGTTAGGGGGTGTCTGATAAACCCGAGGCTCTGACATTCCCAGGCTCTGAGTCTGTGCCCAGCTGCGGAGAAGTAGAGGGGGGCAAACATCTTGAGATGGCCCTGACAGCACTGCCTTTTCACAGCCACATTACTGAGGCCGCCAGCCTCCCTCCCATAGCAACCTCTACATAGGTCAGAGGGTGAACAGCTCTCCCTCAGAGAGGGACGACAGAGAGTGATGGAGAGAGAAAGGGGTATACGACTACAGACAGGCTACGGATAGGATGCCTATACAGCAATGAACTTGAACTTGAAGGATGGCTTAAAGTTTTTTTCACATGCATATCAAATGCAGATATGCAGCTCTACAGATCACTGCAAGAATTACATTAGATAATATTTTCTAAGCTAGTCATTAGGGTTGCCTATCATCCAGTACCACAGTACTGGATACTCTGGATAACACATACCCTTATTTACTCTTACAGGATAGCCACCGCCTATGTGCCTTTCTTCTAATCTGTAAAACCTAGACTAGAAGAACGTCTCTATCTTCCATGCAGATACTTAAGACATTCTTTGTGAGAGATTAGTCTCAGCTAAAGATTAAGCTTGACCTACATTGGATGTCATCCAATGCTCTGAATGCCATATGAGGGTGGTTTAATACTCCTGCCAAACCTTGTACATCCTCTTTGTTGTCAGTCCACACTTACACATACTGAAGAGGCCTTACTTTATGTGACAGAAACACTACTACATTTATAATGATTCATTTTCATGATAAAATCCTTTCCACATTTCAGAGCACTATGGACCCAAAAGATGTCCTGTGTGTGTGCATGTGTATGTAAATTCAGGTTAAGTGCAGAATCCTCGTGTGAGGTATGGACACCTGCAGTTTGGCATGTCTTTGTCAAAATGTAGCTGATGTGAACACTCTACACCAAAGAATGAGCAATCCCCTATTGTTATTATTGAGGTTTTCCTCTTTTTCTTTAGAGGATTATCTGTACCTCATTAATGAGAGTTATAAGCTTTGGCCCTGTGACACACACACACACACACACTTTTACTGTTTCATCCCGCAGGCACTTGACCTAAATTTGAGCTAAATGTGTGCACTTCATTTATATGATCTGGATATTAGTATGTACTATAAGACTATAGACAACCCTGCTCGGAAACTTAGAACAAATGAGCAATATGTTCATAAATATTCTTTTCTCCCAAATCAAATAAAAAATGCTGAATTGAATGATTCCCCTATTCAGTAAGTAAATGATTAAATATAAAAAAATGTAATCAAAAGTATGTACATTTGCCAGGCTGCTACCACACGGCAGGGATCATTTTTATAGCAGCTGGAAGACAGAACTAAACATGGCGCCTCATCTTGCCATCACGGTCAAATGCCTTCCCCTCCCCTTCATGCTCCCAAACAAACCAACCAGCTCATCTTTTTGAT
This sequence comes from Hassar affinis, assembly GCA_025674545.1. Taxonomy (NCBI): domain Eukaryota; kingdom Metazoa; phylum Chordata; class Actinopteri; order Siluriformes; family Doradidae; genus Hassar; species Hassar affinis. The sequence goes on from JAOVYV010000009.1 coordinate 8,396,766, forward strand.
TCACAGTGTCTATGCCACCTTTTCTTGCACTGTTTTTATTCTAGATGGTTACTACGGCAGGTTTTCACCATCCAGTCTGCATTATGTGCACACTGGCATTAGTTCTAGCTCTCTGGCTATTTGCCTTTTTAATTGATGGACTCTATTCTCTGAATAATTAAAATTGCAGAAAAGACCACAACTGCATAGAATAATTACTGATCATGATAAGCATGTGCAGTAACGATCTACAAGCTTAAACGTACACTAAATTCTTCACTAATGCTTAATAACTTTTAAAGACTATTTTAAAGTTATTACAACATATTAACGATCATAAATATTACTGCAGAACGCAGAATTAATTTACTTAAATTTAACACTGCTAATATACGGTTTAATCCTAATATACAGTATCATAAGTTGATGCAATACAGATGAATACTGTAATGCATAAACATGTGAAAATAATTAAGCTCTGCATAAATTATTCTCCAACACAACATGAAATATGAATGACTGCAATATGCTGTAACAGTGCAGTAAAAATTTACTACTGCAATTATACAGTAAATGTAAATGTAATGCATACCCTACTTGCTACAGTGGTAATGTACATTTTAGATATTGGACAAAAAGCCACAGGCCTGTTTCCCGTATGCCACCACAACCAACAGCATCTCCATCTGTACCAGACAAGCATTAGCAATGAGTAGACCAATTAACATGATCGGGGGCCTACAGCCTGCTCCTGTTTATTTGCCCGTATGCACACACACACGCAGTCACACACAAAAGCTCTCCAATCTGCATACCAGTCTAATGTCTTTGGCATCTGGTCCTGTCTAGTCTGCTCCGGGCTTTCCCACCCTGCCCCCTTCAAGCGCTGGTTGAGAAGTACCAGTCCTGACAATGGTGGGAACGGTGCTTTAGGAGGGAGGGGGTCTCCAGTGAGTGGAGAAAGATGCGAGTGGGGCAGAATAATAATGGCAGACACCACGTTCTGTTCATTAAGGCATGCTGCTGCAGCTGCCGACCCCATGGCAGCCCACGGACCCATCTCACTCTCACGTCCATTCAAGATGGAGACTAGAGTGCCAGGGGCATGGGGTGCCATTTTAGCCATTTCAACTGTGGGCGCAAGAAGAAGAGGCACCAAATGTATCACAGCACTGGTCACTCTCACTGTAAAGCGATTATTAAAATGGTGCACCAATTTAAATGTATATGTTATAAACAGCCGGCAAAGGAGAATTATTTATCTCAAGCCGTTTTATGTGCACATAAATGTTCATGCTCTAAATAATATTAATTTATCAAACTGAGGTTTTTATTACTCTGGTTAAAAAAGGAATGAATTTCAAATTAAACTATTTATATTTTATAATTAACAAGAGCAAAAAAGAGCATTTGGCAGCACCATTCATTCATACATTCATTATCATTCATTCATTTGTTGGTTCTTTAGTTCACTTATTCAATTAGTTGATATTTCTACAGGCGGTCTGATGGAGGGGGGAATGCAGAACAGTGAAACCAGGAGAATGGCGCAGAAAGCAGAGTCTATAGGAAGTGCCTCTGGGATGCTGCCTCTCCCATTGATACACACTGAGGCTTTGGCCTTTTCTTTCCTTTCAGTGCAACTATGTCAAGAGGATCTTTGCTCAGCCCCACTCATTAGCAGTGCTAGTTGCTATATTGTCTCCTCTCTATTTTCTTCTCATTATTTATCTCTGACTGCACACAAACCCATTTACTTTAAGAAAACGAATTGATTTACAAATTGTTTAACACGTATATGCAACTTTCCCACTGCTTTATCCCCCCCTCCCCCCCAAAAAAAAGAATCCTTTTGGATGATGTTCCAACCAGGTATCATCGTTTTGTGCCTCATATCCAAAAGCTGCAAATGGCACAAATTAAATACCTATTACAACAAACCAGGATGCTAAACAATTCTACACAAACCATGCTGTTCAGCTGTATTTGAATTTTATGTTTGTGTTGTACATACAAAGACCATTGCATTGGTTCTTGTGAAAATCCAGGTCATGTCATTTTTCTCAGGATAACTTATAGAGGAACGCTAATATAAGGGAGACAGCTACTCACAATGATTCTTATTTGAATCACCAGGTAATAGAATTTAAAATGCAATTTAAGTTAAGCTACAATGTAATGGTAGCTGTGTGGTAACAACAAAAATCTTAAAGACCAGAGTTGATGTTCGTTCACATGGTGATCCTAACAAAAGAAGATGGCAGCCTCTACTGCAATCGGTGCCAGCTCATTTGTTTTCTTTACCTCCCCTCCCCCACTCTGTTAATTAGTATAGTAAAATCAGATAGAGAAATAGCTGAGCCTGACTGGTTTAGCTCTCAAATGCATCCATGCACATGCGTGCACACACACACATGCACACACACACACACACACACAGAACAGAAAAGGCTATGATGCAACTCACCTCGTGTGCCAGTCCAGCCATCTTAGCTGTTTCAGTGAGATCTCCCTCAAGATGGCCTCCCTGCCTTCTTCAATCATCGTGCCAAGGCTCCAGGGACATGATTGGGCTTCAACTGCGGTGGCATGGGCACAGTGCCCCATATCCCCCAGATGGCACTGGAGATCGCTTGGCATGAGGAGAAATATGGCAGTCGGGGACAAAGGCGTTTTCCTCCCACCATCTATGTATCTGTCACTTCTGTGCAGCATGCTGCCTAAGTTCAGGACACGTTACTTCATTATGGCATGTTGCAGATTGGAACAGGGCTCTGAACAGGAACACAGTAAAAGAGGAAATGAAAATTAAGCATTGCAAAAATATTCATTGTTATTATCACCAGGCAGGTACCATGGCAACCACTAATGGGTTTGCTGCACGGACACTATAAAGCAAGTTCTGCACCTTCTGGAAACACATGCTTACCCAGTAAAGGAGACACTAGAACATGCTTCATTTTTATGAAATCTTCTATAAATAAATCTATTAATAAATAAACATGAAAGCACCAACTGTGATCCACTATGCAAAAGCATTATAATAAATGTCATATATAAATGCAATTATAAAATATTCTTTAGGTTTTGAGTTACTCTGAATAGTTGATAATGTGAATAAATAGAATTTTGACTTGGTACAGTAGGGTGCCATGATTATGTCTGTACTGCTAAACACATGCACAGATTAGAGTTCAATTTCAGACTTCTGATAGCTTAATTCATATAAAAAGTCACAAAACTAAAGGTTAGCAATTTTCCGTTCACATTTTATTTACTCATACTTTAATTTGTACCAAATAAAAAACTCTAAAAACTCTATAAAAATTTTTTTTATATGTTTGCATGATGATCAGATTTGAGTTACAATTGTTTTGCTGGTTTGTTTCTTTTTCGCATTCACACACGGTCAAGCACATAGTCAAGATTAACATTACAGCATTGCAAATGAGAATAAATCCATAATAGTTCCAAATATTGTAGGCTACTTAAACTCTCCTAGCAGTGAGGATATAGCCTCTATATGTGTGGTTTTAATATATGCAGATTGAAGAGTTTATAAGTCCTTCTCAAATCTAATGTAATATTTTTTATAACATTTTATTTGATATTTTATTTTTTTATATAATTTTATATTTTCTGTAGAAAAAAGCAGAAAAATGGTACAGTACAGAAAAATGCATCCTAGTAAAATGTTCTGTAGGCCTACCTGGTAAACTGGTCTTTAAGTCGCACGGTGTGAGAAATGCACACAGCATGGCCGCGAGTTTGAGATTAATTTCTACTTTCGGTTATCTAGCTTTATGACATGTTTTTATACTCATACAGCTAGATAACCAAAGACAGAAACCAACCCCTCTGCGTGCTTACGGCTTTGAGAATGAGGAGTTACGGTCACACATCTGAAAATAAAACAGAGAACAACACTGAAGCAAAAGCCAACCACCAGAACAGCTTTTCTACATCTTAGCCTTCCCCATGTTTCAGGCTTCCTAAAGAATCAGTTCTAAAAAAAATCCTATGTAGTCTGCGATAAATTAATATTCAGAACTGTTACTCAAACAATTAGCTGGTGTAGAGGTTTGAAACAGCAAAATGATCCAATTCCAATAATTGATACATTTGTAATACATAAAATACTTGGGGAATTTAAAACATTGTGATATTGTTCATCTGCATAAAGTCTGAACTTGGTTTATTTTAATGATTTTTTCAAACAGAAATAGAAATCTCACTCACAGTGTAGATATAATCACACAGGCTAAACAACAAGAACAACAATAATAATAATGATCTAAAATACTATTCAAATATTATCTTAACAAGACCAAAGAAATGTAACTGTGCTGCAACAGTCATGCGTGGCCTACGTGGAGCCTGTACGATTCATGTGTAATGGGTGTGTGTAAGTTTAGTGTGCACATGGTGTGTGTAAGCCTTGTGTGTACATGGTGTGTGTAAGGTGAGTGTGTACATGATGTGTGTAAGCCTCATGTGTACATAGTGTGTGTAAGGCGAACGGTGTGTAAGGCCACATGTAGGCCTCACTCTGTTCACTAAACAGTAAATTCACACATAGGTTTCACCTGCGTCATCATTAAATTATATCACCATAATCACTCACCAACTGTCTTCTAGCAGATGTTTCTCTAGAAACTGACCAACTTTTATTCAGCTATTTAACTGTCAATCATTCCAGTTACACTCAGATGTAATAAGTAGGCTAGCAGAGTATAGATCATAGTAGATCACAATCAATTATTATCTGATGCCGACTCAAGAGGTATGCATTAGGCAGGCATTATTAAGTCATATTTGTATAGCATGAATATAGACTGCAAGGTATTATTATAGGCCCATAAATTTCCTATTATTAATTACAGACATACTTGCAGGTGACAGTGTATAGGCTAACTGTCACACTTTCAGTATAGTTGTGAATATAATTGCAAATGGAAAAATATGTGTAAAAATGTCTATATTGATTGTAAAAGGAAAAATACAATAAATAACAACATAGCAAGAGTAAAACGTTTATGAGCAGGATTTACAGGCTAACACATGCACAACATAACAACCTAAAGGCCTATAGAGATCAAGTAGTGGGCTAGTTCAACAAATAGACTGAGAAATGCTTAATGAGTGGAAGTTGCTGAGGACAAAAGACACCCTATAAGACACTTCAGCCTTGGCTCTAGAGATCATCCTGGTCCTGTTTCTCGGTAAACAGGTCCAGCGTTTAGTTGAGAAATATCACAAGTAGTATATGTGTATTTCCCACAAAACCAACCGCGATGAATCATCAACCATAAGCTATCAGTCTAAAAGTACAAACCATAGCCAGGACACGTCCATGTCCTAATGCACAAGCTTAGTTTACATTATATAGCCAAATATGTAAATATGATGTCTATAATAAAAAGCTGCAGCTTTCTGTATGTGGTAAGGTCTGATTTAATAATATTTGCATTTAATATGAGGGTGATTTTAGTAGAAAATAATACCTCTGGACTCCATTCGCTGAAGATCGGCTCAGAGTTACAACGCAGCATCCTCATCAAACGTGTAGATGTGGTGTTGCAGCCAGTCGACAGCTCCACACGTCTCTCTCTCTCTCTCTCTCTCTCTCTCCCCCTCTCTCTCTCTCTCTCTCTCTCTCTCTCTCTCTCTCTCTCTATGGAGCCTATAATCAGAAATATCTTGTGCACGACGACAAAGTTTTTCTTTAATATTGACTTGTTCGGCTACACAGACGAATATCTATAGATCTATAGCCGGTCCCATACGGTCTTCACGCAGAAAGCAGTTTTATTGCATTGCTCATCACCTGATGATGCTGATGGCCAACCCTCCGCCTGCTCTTCTGCACCTCGCGACTACCGACCACCGCTTTTCTTCCACTGCTCGGCAGCGTCTGCAGTGACGTCACCCAGCCTCTGTAAGCGCCATCGTTCAGATTGACCAATCACAGTCCGAGGACAAGGCGCGCGCGCGTTATGGGGTGCACTGGGTGGGGTTAGAGAGCCCAATAAGGCTGAGACGCCTAGGATGCGTGAACTACCTGTTAGATTAAGGCTCCTATATAACAACTAACCATGCTCATATTTTAACTTTAAAGCACTTTAATGCTATCATTTGATAAAATTGGATCTCAATTCACCTTCAAATTTGCCCTGTAAAATAAAATGTGTCATATATGAAAAATTACTAACTTTACTATCCCATGTCTAGGTAAATGTATACAATTTTCATATATTCTATGTCTAATTTAAATGCATTCATTATAAATTAAAATTACACGAGTTTACTCGTTTTCTTTTTACATTTTGTTGAATTACGATAAACTAGGATGTACATGTAAGCCTTGTATAATAAAGTGTAACAATTCAGAAGTCTACAATAAGTCAAACAAATATCTGAAAGGTTACTGCTATTTCAGGCTTTCTACAGACAAGCTGATAAACTCGTCTTCTATAAACTATAGTTTTCATTCTCAAAATCTGCATTCTTGCTAGTACAGTTTCTATTTCTATAAAAGAAAGAAAAAATAATTCAACATAACACAGACATTTGTATAATGCTTATTTTGTTATAGTTTGACCAAAAACTCTAACAATAAATACATAAATAAATAAATAAAAGACGTTAGTGAAAACTCTACAGATGTACAGATGTACAGTTTTGCTTTCTAATTTTGCTACTAATATTATTTTAACCTAATCAAAGGGATGAAGTAGGAATGAAAACGTAATCATTTTATATTACATGGGATTAATTACATACATTTTACTTATTCTCCTATTTTACTAAAGAAACACAGCAAAGTTGCTCTCACACAGATAAATATATTAAATATATATAAAATATATTACACGAGTTTTCAACGGTGAGCGAAATAAAAGTTTTTCTTTTTATAGTTCAAGAGTTCAGTCTTCAACTCACTTAAAAGTAAAAGTAATAATAACACTAGGCTATTCATTGTATTTACTACGAAAGTATTATGATGCTAGACACTACAATACAAATGAGAATAATTAACTTTAAGGACCCGAGGATCTCAGTAGGCTTTCTTAAATATTCTAGTTTACATATTAATTTTTACATTTAAATGTGGCTAGTTATTCCAGTCACTGCCAGTTGTAATCAAAGCAAAACGCCAAAAAACGCATTTTTAAAAATAAATTGGCATATTGAACATTTAATATGGTTTCCTTTTTTATTGCATGCTGCTACGTTTCATTCTTAATTTAGTGCAATATTTTTCCAGTCTTGTCTTGTAATCTTATACAATTACACCGAATTGTGTGGTGTGATGGTATTTTCCCATGTATTTTTTCGTTATATATTATAAAACAGGAGCTATGGAAAAAATCCTATACATTCTAGGAAACAACACGTCCACAATACATCTATGCTATAGATAGATGCCACAATATATCTATCCTTAAAACCCTAATGTGTTTATTCCCTACTGTTCATAACCTATAAAAGAGCCTAGTTAAGTAATCTTGATATTAAGTTATATAACCCATGGCTGCTCAATTCATGAGCTCCAGCCTTCATATGTACTGTTACGTCATATTTAAATTTATTTTAAGCAATTTCTTAAAATAAATATAGTCAATAGAAGTATTTAATTGTTTATTTTCAAAACAATTACTAAATATTCTAATTTGTCCCATCACAGCATTTTAAGAGCTTTTTTTTTTAAAAAAAGAAATCTATTGTGTGACAATTTAACAAAATGTTGATTTTGCTTTAGAATTTGATTTAGCTCATAAATAAAATGGCAATTATTTGATTACTGATTAGGGATTTATTGTTCAGTTCTGAAATAAACAGTTTAACAGAAAGGGAGACCAAACTGAAGAGAAATTATTATTATTATTATTATTATTATTATTGTTATTTTATTTCTTATTTTAAAAACTCAAATGCCAGTTTTGAATATGACTGCAGACATTTAAATAGACTGTCATGCATTGTCTGTGGTTTGGAGTGCGTAGGAATGCATGTCTGAATTCCATTGAACTGTGAATGCGATTATAATGCAACATTGATTCAGCACTGTGTGACAAAGTGACTGTGGGTGTTGACCTCTGCCCCTATGGTTAGCTGTTGTGACAGGAGTTCAAGGTCCTCTTGGCTCCTGAGGGGAGTAATGGAGGGGAGGAGTGGGGTGCCGTCTACCACAGCTCAGTCCAGACAGACCCCCCAAAATGTCTGGATTGGAAAGGGTAAGGGGATATGGGGTGATGGTGTATCCCCCTTTCTCAGTGTCTGACTGAGGGTATGGGTCTGCAGTGGGGTGTGGGGGCTAGACAGAGTATATGTGATCAGCATAGACAAACACATGAAAAAGGACACACACATGCACTCACTCCCTATGGAATAATGTGAAGATCTTAAAGGATCCCAGTGGAGATGATTCCCACACGTACTCCATATGCAATGTGCAGTATACAGTTATTAAATAATACTACTGTAACCTGACTGACATTTACTGAGGCATCACTTCTATAGAAAGGCTACAAAAATAGAGAAAGAAAAGAAGAAAACTAAAGAAAACAATAGAAATGGTATAAATCATATGCTATAAACCTCTCAGTCACTGGTCAACCCAGCTGAACACCTATGGGACATTTTGGACCATCAGTGTCAAAATACCAACTGAGGGAATATCTTTTGGAAAATTAATCTCTTTCCAAAGTTCCATTGCAGAGACTTGTAGAATCTTCTAAATCTAAACTGAATTAAAGCTGTTGGGGTAGCCTGTAGTCACCAAATACTGTACTAAGACACTTTATTTATTTATTTATCTATTTATTTATTTATCTATCTGTTTTATTTTGTTCTCAGTCATGTAATTACTGTACATTAGCCTTGTAAAACAATTTCCATATTTTAACCATGGGGACCAAGCATACTCTCAACTCAAAATATCCTCTACTGCCTTTAATAAAATTAAAGGTCTTAAATGTGTTCTCTTTCTTTCTATATGATCTTTAACTCAAAGTACAGTGCTTAGTTTGGAATGAGCCATTTTTCACAGCTGAACAAAATCTCCAAATAATGTAACAATTTCATTTCTCATTTACTAAAAAGATTTTATACTTTATCCAGTTCTTTAAAATGGAATGAAACTCTTTGTTGGCAGATTAAAAAGCTCATTATATGTTGGACCTAAATAATATCTGAAATAAATAAAATCTGGTAAGAAGAACTTTAATCATATTGTTTTTTCTATGGTGAAATTGTGCTTTTAGCCTAAGGGAAAAAATCAGTAGATCAGTGGCACTGATAATACTGGTTCCTGACACTTTACTGTATTTCAATCTGAGAATATCTAGAAAACATTAACCTAGTTAGAATTTAAACATTTTTCCTTGGAACAAAAATATTTTAACAGACTTGAAAGTAGTGGCAACACAATGATTAGTGTGTGTGATGGTCCAATCTAAGGTCTTACACACAGCTTCAAAACACAAATAGCATTCAGAGCTAAATACACGCATCATTCTATCGTGAGATTCCTGGCACGTTGTTCATAAATGTTCATAATGAAAAGTTGAGGGCATGAGGGGATGAATCTAATCTGTAGTAATCTATTCTAATTCAAGTCATATTTAAAATTTAGCTGACATTCCCTGTTGCCATAGACATATCTATATGTTTTAATGGCAAGCAAATTTGTTTTCATATCAACTAGGGAAAGAATATCCAAACAATTGCATACATTTCACCACTAATTTAGAAACCTTCATAAAAGGTAAGGTGAACACATCAAGGTAAAGATGTGTGTTTTTTAAAGACACAAAGCAGGTCAGATAACCATATTGTGTAGATTCATTCATTTATGTGCAGTAATTGGTTTATCCATATAGAGTTACAAAACCTAGAATACTGAATGCAATGCAGTGCAGACCTGAGACACTGGTTCATTTCAGGCAACATGCATACATACATTCACATTTATCAGTACTTTAGCATACTCAATCCACCCATCAGCATGCTTGTGGGAGGTGAGAGGAAACTGGGGAATCTGAGCAGAGAATGAAACCTGGGACCCTGGAGCTGTGAGGCAGCAACACCACCTGCTGTATCACTGTACCCTCAGCAGTCAGAGATGTCTGGAGAAAATGTAAATATTAATTAGGCTATGCTATTGTCACATTAATTGGATTATTATACATTAGATAGCTGGTTGATATGGGTTTAACATATACTATACTGTATTTTAAACACCTTCTTGTAGGCCATCACATGACTATCTGATTGCTGTTTGATCAGGTTGGTAGTTCTGAATGAATGACGTTATGTCAGTATATGAGTCCACATGATATACTCATAGACCCAAGTTTTCTGAAGTAAAGTTTAAAACTTTTGGGATGCTGTTTAATGCCACTAATTAGACCTGACAGCTAAATTTGAATGTAATCTTAACATTTGATTAGGAATGTGAATATAAAGAGTATTATATAGAAACATTATGGTTTAGGAGTATTAGAAACTTTATTTTTATTATGGCACTGACTGTATTCATCTGTTTATTAACTATGTGTTTTTATAACCATTCCTGCATTCTGCATGTCGTCTGTTTCTTTTGTGTTGAAAGATCTTTGGTTTTCGATAAATATTATTTTGATAATAATTTTACATGCATGCAACCTTCATATTTTTTCTTGAGTGAAAGTAAAGAGAAATAGGCTGAATTCAGCTATATTGTGATAGCATTTGAAGATATTATTAAAAACAATCTCTCTAAACAGGTAATAGGCTACATTCCTGAATGTGAAAGTGTGAAAGAAACATTTTAATACTGTATTCTAAAGAGGCCACACCATTTTGTAACAACTGAACCTAAAAACAAATCTAAGACATGTTTGATAATTTGGGATGTATTTTGATTGGTTTAGGACGTGTTTAAAAACCCTAGCTATTTTTTGCATACTTATTCATGGCATTATTAACTTGAATCATGTACCAAACTGCTGAAAGATGTTTGGTAAATTGGGACATCTGGAAAATGATTACATTATAAACATATATAGGTGTAGCCTATCTTTTTTTGTTAGTGCATCTCGTTTATGTATATTATAAATACGTGTGCATTTTAGTCATTCTCCACACTTATTAATAAACACTATCCCAATGTTTGAGGCTGACCACGCCCCCTTATAATGACGTTCCATTAATTAAGTCATGTGACTTTAATCAAACAATTCTAAGAGTAAGAGTAAGAGTAACTTTATTGTCGCTGCAAAAACATTGTTCTAAACAGTGTTGAAACAGTGAAATACAGTTTAGCATCCTCATTCTCACTTAGGCAGGAGTGCAAGAAAAGAAACTGTGCAAAAAGACTTTTTTAATAAAATAAATGTTTACATAAGTATTTACAGAATGCAAAATATATACATATATACGGGCTATGAGGTATTTTGGTTAAAGTGACTTTATGCACAAGGTGTGTGTGTGGGGGGGTCAGTTACTGCATTCTACTGTGAAAGATAAAGAAACATGCCCTTCGTCTTCAGGAAATTATTTTAGGGTAAATTTAATTTAGGAAGTTGTTGTTTTGACACAGCTGTTTTTACTGCACAGTTTTAAGGCATTGCTCCGTGCGCGGTGTACCACGCGGGTTTGAAGAAAGATGAGGCCCGCAGATCGTTTGGAGCATGGCTCCGGAGAGAAGCGCGTGCGCAGCCACACGTCGGTCCCCGTGCTAACAGAGACGTCTGGCTCTCCCGGCTCCGCCCCCTGCTCCTTCATTCACACTCGCCTGGCAACCGGCGCGCGCTCATACAAGCGCTTTGTAGCGAGCAACAGGAGATGAGGCGCGATGAAAAGGTATCCAGCCACTGGAACCAGGCCCTGCGAGTCTAAAGAAAGGCTGAGCAGGGTGTGTGTGTGTGTTTACCTCTTTGTCAGCCGAGAATTCCGGCAATGACCCCCGTAAGTCAGGGCTCCTCCTCTGCGCGAAACCGTTAGCTTATCGTAGCTAATCCTGTGTTCCGACAAGAGTGCTTAACAGACTCGGGGCGGCGCGGATACCTGCAGTGCAGGGCCACAAAGCACGCAGTGTGCAGGACAGGTGGTGTGGGAGGCACTGGGAAACTACAAGGGTTTCTTTACAGAGATGTTTAAGCCACACAGCGAGGATCGATAAAGCAAATAATCACACACACACACAGCCTCCACGTTTACAATAAAAACACTCTACAGAAGGCTACAGCCCACAAATGTGGAGCTCACATTACACCAAGGCAAAGAAAACTAACTGATTAAACTACATAGTTTTAGCTGCAACAACAATAATCTTAATCTTTATTTATATAGCACTTTAAGTATCTAGTCTAGATAAAGTATCTCTCTATCTATCTATCTATCTATCTATCTATCTTTAATAAACTCTATACATCAGACATGCAGATCCTTACCAAACTCAGTCAGTCATTATCTGTACCGCTTATTCCCAGTTACGGGGTCACGGGGGAGCCGGTGCCCAGCCGGCAACT
>JAOVYV010000009.1:8409359-8424631 GCA_025674545.1 Hassar affinis
CCCCACCCGGGGATCGAACCCGGGTCCTTCTTGCTGTGAGGCGACAGCGCTGTAGCATGGATTTAGTATACAGGTCTTCGTAAAACAATATGGCATATTTTGTCTACTTTATTACTGAGTTTATCACCCACATGTGAGTTTATGGGTGTGCAGAAATGATATGAGCATGCACAGAAACAATGTAGGACAATTTATCAGAACATCTTCAGTAACAGATACATGTTGAAATGAGAAATGTTGAGTAAAGTGGCCAAAATAATAATAAAAAAAAAACTCACTGCAATCAGCATCTGCTTTTCAAATACCCCAACCTTTTTAAAGTCATAAGAAGCAGAATATTAAGAAAGCCCCCTTACCAAACTGAACATCCTTTTGCGTTACTGTTAATGACTTTTCTTAATATTCTGCTTCTTATGTCTTTAAAAAGGTTGGGGTATTTGAAAAGCAGATGCTGATTGCAGTGACTGGTATTATTTTGGCCACTTTACCCAACATTTCTCATTTCAACATGTATCTGTTACTGAAGATGTTCTGATAAATTGTCCTACATTGTTTCTGTGCATGCTCATATCATTTCTGCACACCCATAAACTCACACGTGGGTGAGAAACCCAGTAATAAAGTAGACAAAATAATTGCCATATTGTTTTACGAAGACCTGTATACTAAATCCATGCTACAGTAGGACCAAGGTAGGTGAATCTTGAGCTGAAGCTGCGTATCACAGGGCAGGAGTCTGGAGGTTAAATAAATCTTCACCAAGAAAGGGTTGTGTCTGATTTAATAATGAACTTAACCATTATCAAGCTCGGTATAAATCATTAACGTAGCACATAATCATAAAAACACGGACATTTTCCCAAGTAGTAAACAAGGTCATTGTAACGCCATTAAGTGGTAAACTGCACATGGCATTCTGATATACAGCCCTCTCTGAAAGTACTGGAATGGCAAGGCCACTTCTTTTATTTTAGCTGTGCACTGAAGACGGTTGGGGTTTGACATCAAATAAAGAATATGAGACTTTCAGCTTTCGTTTCCTGATGTTGACAACTAGATGTGTTAGAGAGTTGGAGCAGGGGTGGCTCAGTGGTTAAGGTGTTGGGTTGCTGAATAGAAGGTTGGGGGTTCAAGTCCCAGCACCACCGAGCTGCCCCTGTTGGGCCCCTGAGCAAGGCCCTTAACCCTCAACTGCTCAGTTGTATAAATGAGATAAATGTAAGTCACTCTGGATAAGGGTGTCTGACAAATGCCATAAATGTAAATGTAGACACCTTAGAATATGGCACCTTTGGTGGAAGATCACCAAAGAAGCAAAATTATAGGAACTTAATATTATAATATTTGAACATATCCCTCACTTGCAATAACTGCATCAAGCCAGAGATCCACTGACAGAACCAAGATGTTGCGTTCTTCTTTTCTGTTGCTTTCCAGGTTTGTACTGCAGCTCTTTTAGTTGCTGTTTGTTTTGGAGGGTTGTCACTCTCTTCTTAAAGCCCAAGCCGTGACATTACATCCACCAGGGTTGACCAGTGAGTTCATATGTTTTGTTTTATGAACAGATCCTTTCTTTCACCACACTTTGGCCTTTCCATCACTTTGGAAGAGGTTCATTTTGGTTCCATAGCTTTCTTACTGCAGATGAGTGGATGAGTTGTTTGCATCTTGTGGTATTTCTGCTCTCAACGTCTTCTTCAGATTGTGCATTGTGATTCATACTGATTTTCCCAATGCCTTCAAAATGCCTTGCTGTTCTCCCATAAACAGCTCTCTGATTCGTGTTGGTTTATCTTTTTTTTTTTTTTACAACAAATGAATCTTTACAGGCACAATTCAGGACTCAAACCAGGAGTAGACATTCAGAGCTATTGTCTTAATAATCAACTAACAGAGCACGCCTGGGACTCAAAGAAACACCTGTCAGTGTTTGCAGGGATGTATTTTTGGCTGTTCTTGGTCATGGATCACCTCTTAAAATAATTAAAAGCATTTTACCTTTGAAAATGGTCCCGATCCCTATCAATTGAAAAGTCATATTAAGAGCATACTTCAGTATTCAAAAGTGAGATTACAAACACTGAGAAATTACAAGTGCAGGCCATTGATGGCAGGCAGGTGAATGAACAAGTGCTTGTCTAGACTTTTGTTACCTAGACCATTCAGTCATAATAATATTAAAGAAAAAACTATAAAACTACAGCATTGCTGGCAGGGACTGATGAACTCTGCCCAGATTATAGAGGAGTTTATGGACTTCTTTCAGAGTTTATAAAACATGGGTAGTTCACAAGGCTTTAAAACAATAAAAATCATATTTTTAGGTTCCTAGATGTTTGGGCTCTGTGTGATTCACACATGAGAAGATAAAGATGTCCTAAATTACTCCTGATTCATACATTTACACTGTATGTAAATACATTTATTTTATTCTGCAGTATATAATTTTTACGATGCTAATTAAACGGCATTGCACATTTCTGGTTAAAAAAAAAAGCTAAGCCGGTGTTAGTGTGTGTATTGTAACTAGTGTTTAGCATGCACATTGTACACTGGCCCCCCTGTCCAAAAATGTTTTTCACACACTGACAACTCCGCCCAAGTACGCTTTCCCACTTTCCCACCCTTTGGCTCAGCACGGTTGTCAATCAACCCAGAGAGCCGGGCCAGACAGGCAATCAGTCATCAGCCATGAAAAGAGCTCTTACTTCCCTCCTTCCCCTCTTTTAATGCTCTTTGCCTTCTTTATCCCTCCTGTCCCCTCTCTTTCTGAATGGGCGTGACAGGCTTAATCTCCCACACTCCTCCTCTGAGTTCCCGCCGCTGTCTCTCTCCCCACCATTGGCTGCTTTAATCACCAGCAGGGCAGACAGTACTGGCTTTTTTTGGTGAACACAACATCAAGTTGTCCCCCTCCTCCTGGCTCAGTGTCCTCAGGGTCAGACCCCCCTCAGACTGGGGCCCTTTCAGCTTTGGCAAAAGGATCATGTCATGAAAAGGGCTTGATTTAGTTTTAACAGGGTGCTGTGTCCGGCCTTTAAGTGGCAAATGAATAAACATAAGATGAGAGAGGCCCTGCGGGTTGGGGAGCGGAGGGGAAGGACCTGAATACACAGGAGGTGGGGACAGATGTATTGGAGCATAAAAAAATGGGGTTTGTTCCTTCTCTTCTCCTCTTCTCCACAGTACCCCAGAAGCAGTTAATTAGAGCGCTTTCTCTGCTCACATGGCTCCTGAGATCAGAGTGCTTTACACCCAGGCCTCCTGTAGAGATACATTACTGTCTGGTTTCCTTACTGTTCTGAGGGGGAGAAAATATTCTTTAAGGCTAGGCCATAAGAAAAATTGTTAAATCCAAAGATCCAGGCCTGGGAGCTGTATGCTACATTATTGAATGGTTTGATTATTCCTTATTAACCAGTCAGATATGGGTCACTGTACATGTTCATTTCAGTGACAATCTGCTGTAACAAAACTGAAAAATCAGACTGTACATAAGTACAGTACAGTAAGTTAAACCTTGACATTAATGACCTTTAGTCAGGTGCTTTAAGAAGCAAGATCAAAGAGGCATGTGGCACGGTCACCTCTGACATCATTCTGTTGACCTCCACATGCAAAGGTCATGAACATTCATCCCACACTGAGGCCAAATAGTCACTGATATTTATAGAAGAATTTAAAAAACTGGTATGAAATACCAACCATAGCACATCATCAAGTCCTTTATTAAACTGCAATGAAATTCCAATCTTACTATATCTCAACAATCTGACTATAAATTCTGCCTGAATATATTGATTTGCTTTGAAATTAAACTTAACCAAAAGAATTCATGCATTTTATTCACATAAACGACCTTCTCACAGCATTAATTATAATGGCACATAAAAAATTTACATTATCACGAAATTTTAATAAGAATTGTTTTACAAGACAGAAAGCAGAAAGAAACTGTAATTTGTTGTTACAAAATGGATGAAATGTCAGGAGGCAAGAAAGATTATTTCTCTACAAATGACAAAGTATTCATTTGTATTATTGAACTGAAATCAGTTTAATGATTGGAACACAAATAATATACTCATACATTGATAAGGCATTAAAGTTAAGCTGAAATTAATAATTGAACTTATGTTAAACTATATGGATAGGATAAATATAAATTTAAATAGGGAAGGAAAATGTAAAAACACATAATATCTGGTATAATGTAATGTCAGTTGTTAAATTATATTGCATTTTTAAGCAAGTATATACAGTTTGTTTCTGTCTATCTATCCATCCAGCCACCCATCTGTCCATCTACTGAATTTCTATCATTTGAAATTTTAATAAGGTCAAACAAACTAGAGTAGGCCTGCAATAGGCAGCTTTTCTGGTTTTGTAAATCTAAATATATAAATGTATGCTATATAAACATATGATACTATGGCTACTGTTTACTACACATGACCAAGAAATGTGTCACTAAAAGGATATAGATTTAACCCTTCAAAATCAATGTTAGTACAAGCATTTTAAATTTCCCTCTAAACGCTGGTTAATAAGAAGGAAAGTTGGAATGAAATACTTAAAAGGGCAACTCCTCCTTTTGGCTTTGAGCCACCTCTGTGGATGAAATAACATTTTAAAACACTTACATTTCCAACACTGCTGGACTCCAGTGTTTGATGGGAAAATCTGTGTGTGATGTGCAATAGAAACATATGAACAGAACACACGATGTACTTGAGGCCCACACACATCGTATATGGTCAGTATAATAAATGGTCATTATAACAAATTATATAATAAAGATCTCTCTATAATGCTATTTGGAGTAAAGACAGTATGGTCCCGGGATTCGTGGAGTCAAGGCTGTTAGCACGTTGGTCTTGCAGGATTAGCTCTGGTCCACAGTGAAGCGTGTTTCCGTCCTGTGAAATGTAGAGAAACTGTAGGTCGACATCCAAACGGAGCTCAGGAAAGTCTTAGGCTAGTTGTATTTTTGCGCCACCTTGTGGCCTTGCTGTTATATACTAGGACGGTATTGCACATTTTAGGACGGTATTGCACATTTAATTAACATTTTGTTCAGAACAAACCTTTTATTAAGATTGTGTTCAAATTGTGTCACTATTAAAAAAACGACAATCAGATGTAATTTGTTTCCTGTTAACTGACAATTAACTAATAAACTTAATCTAAAAAGTAAACACATTTAAAGTTACAGTCCAGATGTATCATTATAAAATGAGGAAAGAAAATTCTAATCAAAATTAATTTAATTTCAAGGCAGATGATCTTCAGTAAAAAAATGTATTTATACAGTTTTCACCGACCCCTATGATATGTGGAACTACATGAGTAGTTGTACAGAGTAGTTGTACTTTGTTACTAAAGTATTATTTTGGTGTATTTCTACTTATACTAAAATGAAATACTTGTACTCTTACTTAATTACATTTCCAAGAAAAAATAAATAAATTTTCACTCCTTATATTTTTATTTAGACCTTTGAAGTAGACCTACACGTTACAAACCACTTGTTCAGCCAGTAACTGACATCCAGTAAACTTTAACTTGAGTAAATATTTGGATATTTTTTTACTTCCATATTTAATTAAGATTTTGAAACATTACTAATATTTTTTCCACTCCTGCCCATGTCTTATTGGCCTCTTCAGAGCCAATCATAAGTAATTGCAGACTTGTGGCTTAGAGGAGTACAGATGATATCTCAGCATCTTGCAATATAAAAAATGTTATGCAATTATACTAAGTTAATATCTAGATATTTTTACCTAGCAAGCAAGGATAACTTTCTAGTTACAGTTGAATGCTTTATGGTAGAAAGAGAAGCTTAAGCTACAGAAGTTCAGACAACAGTGAGGCTTTATTATAGGACACCTTTTTAAGGAGATCTTGCCAAATGGAATGCCTGCCATTTTCCTCCCATCTAGAATTAGGACTAAGAGCCCAAGATATTTTATCTTGTAATAGCTTCAGGCAAAAATGAAATATTAACCAAAAGTGTCATTACTATAGAGTATAAGGATCTTGCAGATAGAATGTTATTGTAATATGTTTATATAAAATGGACAATCCCAAGCAGTCTTTGGATAGGACCTTTAATAGATGATTAATGTTGTCCACATCTTATTTTTTTATCTAATGTTTTAATAACTCACATGTCTGCACTCTTGTTGGTTGCCATGTGATTGTTATAAGTTAGAACAGGTGGGACAGGTTCCTCCTCATTAGGCACCTAAACATTAAAGATTAATTATTCTGTTATGCAGATATACATGTAACCAAGAAACACACACACACACACACACACACACACACATACACAGGTTAAATAATGCGACTTTCAGTTGTCTTCTCCCTCAGCTTCCTCACCCTCATGTTTCAAGGAATCATAGAGTTTATACACTATGATATTCCATAAGCAATTACAGATACATGATAACAAAAGCCAGATATATCTCATGAGGGCCATTTGGGCATGTACACAGCTAAAATGCTGAGCTAAGTAGTTAACTTTCAATATAGGTAATCAGACTGCAAGATTGGTGGATAATTTGTCATGTTTCCTACTCTTCAGGTGCTTTTGCATATTGTGCTTGAATTAAGTAAAATCTCACCTCCCAGTAGACCTCATCATCAAAGCAGTTGTCATCTGCCATAGAACCCCAGATAGGCATCCTCAGGATCAGACCTGTAAAAATTGGGGAACACTATTCCATCATATGGGCCATAGCAAAGATTCAGACCAGAAATTTATGTCCAGCGATATTTGGGTACTCTATACCAAAATAACTGCTGTATCTGCTATTAACATCAGTGACTGTCAGTTAAAGTTAGATGGAAAATAAACCCCTCAGGAGAAAAAAAATTAGAAGGAAAAGGAAATCTAATATGTAGCAACAGTACTTTCATTACAAGTCCTTATGCTTCCCCAGATAGCTTCGCCCAATTTTATCCATTCTTCTTGACATCATATCTGTTTTTTATTTGTTTTGAAGACCACAAGGATGATGACAAAAGGCGTTTTCACCCTTATTTGTTGAATCTGCCTTATGCTTTGGATTGGATTTGGATTGTGCATATATTTTATTTTTAACCTTTGATGTTGATGCATTGTAAAATAGATGAACATTTAACTTTCTCTAAGAAATGAAGTCTTTAAGAATCTATAAGAAATGTAAACTGTTTCACCCGGCTATAAGTGAAATCTCATGGGAAGTGTTAATTTCTTTAAACCTCATTCCACTTTCATAAACTGTCCATAAAACCAGTTTTAACACTTTCAGTCTATTATAACCCTTTCACAGTTACCCATCTGTATGTCATGACCTTGTTTCTAGTTACATAATTCTGTTATACTTTGACATACCCACAAGAATTCCACCTCCTATTCCAAAGCACACGGCGACACACATTGCAGCTGCCTGGTAGCCACCTTGGATAGCTGGAGTTCTGTTTTTGAATTCCTTCTCAAAATCAAACGTGTTTGCCAACCTGTATAAAATAAATAATACAGTGAGACTGTAACTGTGAAACATGATCTTTCATGTGCGAAACATGAATGCTTTGAAGTCACTGTGCTGTAATAAATAATAAAGTGGACCACTAGCTGATATTACCAACAATGCAAAATAGAGGAAAGATACTTCAGTGTTTATAACTGCTTAGTTTAATCAAATAAAGCTCAGAAGGAAATCTCTCTGGCAAAGATTAAATGGTATTCTTTGGTAAATGGTAATCTTTTCATATGGAAATGCATAATATACTCCATATATAATATATGATTTATTGGATCTTGTGACCTGGACATACCCTTCTCTTCCATATACAGGATAAGTAGCAGCAGCAGCTGTAATGGCTCCCACAATTCCACCTAGGGCACCAGGCATTGCATGCAGGTTATGGATCCCGCATGTGTCCTGGATCTTAAATTTTTTCTCCAGAAAGGGCTAGGAGACAAGATAATAGATTTACTATAGTACATTGTTCATGATTTTAAGATTTGTAGCACTTTTTTATATCAATTGATTATTTTACCCTAAGTTATTTTAAAATGGAATAAACAGCTCTTACTGAGATGTAAATGTAGCCCAGTGTAGAGACAAGACCACAGCAGAATCCTACTATAAGAGAACCATATGGCATTAGCATGAACTCAGCAGCTGTTCCTACAGCAACACCACCAGCCAGGGTGGAATTCTGGATGTGCACCTGGAGACAAAGCAAAGTTACCTGAGTATGTATTGGCATGGTTTTACTGCACAATGGCATTACATTTGCCTTTAAGATACTAGACTGACATCCTACCTAGTAAGAATTGGTTAGGTCTGCTAAGTGGGAACACCTATAGAACAGTGGAAGTTGACTGGTTTACAGACAGACAATTCATTGTCTGATATAGTTAATGTACTTCAAGCTCTCTTGGTCATTCAGTTTTGGAATCGTTCAGAATGGCCAGAGGACCCATGTGGCTTACGATTATGAGGTGATGAGACTTTACTATTTGCAATTGGCCAGGAAACAGAGGAATCTCCAACTTTCCTACACTTTGTTGTAGAACCCTGGTTGCATAATGTATGTAACCATCCATTTATGTGGATACCCATAGTTATAAATGCATGGTTATTCATATGACTATACATTTTCTAATGTTTTTTGCATTGTATGAGTGAAAAATACTCATCAAGCTGGCACAGGTTCTGAATGACTAGTCTGCAAAGGAATCCTTTCCCAGTGGGATGTCTGGCTTTGTGCTTACTTTATGGTAGCAAAGAGATCCACCTGTGATTTGCCAAACCTTTCCCAGGTCGGGGCTACCACCTTTGGAAACAGACACTTCTCTTCTGGGCATATGAGAGTTGTTTGAGCTTGTCCTGCCCTAATAGCTGATATAGTTATCCGTCACTGTTTTCTGAGTCAACCAACACCCTCTTAGAATGAGCAAAAAGAGTGTCAAAGTCTGAGGAATGTGCTACATCTGTGAAAGGGCAACAAACCTGATTATCCAAACATTGACTGCAGTTCATATGAGAAAAGACTTTAAGTGTCACAGAGTCCTGGAAGTGTGGCTGTATGACATGTGGCTGTATGACATGAAGCACTGTCCATCAAGCTTATTAAAAAGGAGGCTTTTTTGTTGCCAGTTTAACCCTATCAAATCTAGAAATGGATGAAGGGATAAGCCGATTAGAGGTAAGTGCCATTCATTGAACAGTGAGTAACAGTTCAACTCACAAGGTCAGGCACTTGACCTAGTTCTCTCACATGGTTTTATTGTGGAGGATGTTGAAATTAAAGACATTACCTTTTAGGATCAAGAATCTATTATCTTTAACTTATTGTTAACTACACAACCTGTATCTACTAGAAATTCAGAACATCTTACTCAAATGTTTAGTTGAGTATGTAATATTAAATACCCTCTATGGCTATGCAGTTCACAAATTCATATCTATCTCTATATCTCAATATTTACTATATAATATTTACTACCCCTCCACAACACATTGATAGCTACTTTTTTCTTTCATCCTGCTGAAAGGCTAGATCTGATTTTTCTTTGTAGGCAAAGTGGAAGATTAGAACTTTATTACTCAACACATCAGCTGGTACTGCTGTTTTTGTGAGTTTTGAAACTCTCACTCCATCAGCTATCTGATATTGTTGCTAACATGCATGGAGTCACTTCTGCTATAGATGTTCTTCCATCATAGATTTTCAAAGATGTCTTTGCAACACTAGCCTATGATGTTCTGTCAATTATTAATACATGTTTAGCCTCTGGTATTGACCAAAGTTGGTTTACGCAAACGGTGTTTCAGTGTGTTGGCTGTGTGGAGAGTGGGAAAGAACTGATGTTTTTCATTGTAAAGCACAAACGTTCTATATAAAGATTACTTTCTTACTAAAACTGCATAGCACAGGCACTAGGTACTACGTCAGACACTACAGAGACAATATAACAGAAACTACACAGCATGCTATCAAAATGCTCATAATATAGAAGAAAAACTCAGAGAGGTAGAAAGGAATATGACAAGACTATCTCTAGCTTTGGAAGACAGGTCACCTGTAGCACAACCTTGGTCACAAGCTGCTCAGTGGATCGCATATTCAGTAACCATCATGTCACATGATTACACAGTGAATGATTTGTGTGCATAGGGTTATTGATAGATCAGTTTAGGCTTCACAACTAACATCACTATCAGATATCACAATTGATACTGTTATTCCATTTAAAACTTTGGTTTATGACCATGTTGTCAAAGCTGTAAATACCAAAAGACAAAAGGCCCATTACCATGTCCAATTTTCCATGTTTCTGAAACAGGCTAGAGATGGCAAAGGTGGTGAGGACAGTGGCAGCCAGAGACAGGTAGGTGTTAATGGCTGCTCTGTGCTGAGCATCTCCATGGTCCGCAATAGCAGAATTAAAACTGGGCCAGAACATCCACAGAAATAATGTTCCTAGGGAGAAAGCATAAAGCATGAAGCGTTACTGTCTATAAACTGTAGCATATCAATCATTCCCAAGCCATGGAAACACATTAGGATATTGAGCTACTTTGACACCTATAAAGACATATAAAGTGAACTTACCAATTATGGCAAACAAATCAGAGTGGTAGACTGAGCCATTCCTCTGACTGCTATCCTTCAGGTTTGGCCGATAGAGGACCCATGAGATGGCTAGTCCATAATAGCCTCCAAAGGCGTGGATCACCATGGAACCTCCAGCATCTCTGGCCTATTGGATAGAGCACATTTTGTAATTCACTATAAACAGTTTGTAAGTAATCTCTTCAAAACATTGCTATTTACACAATATGTTTTGATGTTTTCTTTTGCAATTTGCATTACTGTTTATTTATCAAACTATAATTTATTAAACAATTTACCCATACTATGTATTATGATAAATACATTTCTTAATATTCATTGCTGTGATTTGATACATCTAACAGTATTTAGTTTTGACACATGCATCAAATAATTATTGGGTAGACTCACATGAAGGAGTTTAATTATGATAAATTCGTCTACAGCAAACAGGGTAATGCCGAACAGGGTCATCACCATCAGTTGCACAGGACTGACTTTCCCTAGAACTGCTCCATAGGCAATCAAACAGCCAGCCACACAAAAGTCTGCATTGATTATGCTGCACACAGAAAAAAGGCAAAAGGAAAAAATAAATTTTAAATGTATTCCTACAATGTGGAACTGTATTTTCTACTTGTTCTATGTGCACAACTAATTTACTAAATGGCATACTGTACTATAATAAATACTTCAGTTTAACTTTCATAAAGTTTGCAATGCTGGAGTATTGCACTCATGTATAATATGTGGTGATATTAAAGGGGTATAAATACTGCTAATACTTAAACAAATACATTAAGAAACACTTTAAAGGCATTCCTGTATGTGAAAAATCATAAAATGCTTATTTGACAGGCAAACCTACTTTTCCACACCAATCTTGATAAAGCCATCTGTTGGGTCCAGAGAGTGGAACCATCCTTGCATTAATAAAGCCCACTGAAGCCCAAATGATGCAATGAGGAAGTTGAAACCAACAGCACCAAAACCATAGCGCTTCAGAAATGTCATGAGGAATCCAAAGCCCACAAAAATCATAACGTGGACATCCTGAAAACCTAAAGGAGTAGAGGGGAGGTATAATTTGTTAAGAGTACATATTAGCTCATAATAAACATTTCAACAAATTACAGTATTAAAAGGAACTCTTTAAATATAGAGTTAAACTGGAAATTAGCTTGTCAGTTACTGGAAATGTGTGTTATAATAATTCTATAATAAAACCGTCTTTTAGCTGGGGAAAAGTTTAAATGTAATCTGTAACATTTGATGAACCTGATGAAATGTATATTAGGTTAACAAGAAAGCATTGTGGTAGTTAAGCTTTCTTTATATACACATGTACATGGTTTGATTAACAGCTTGTACTCCTAGGAGTGTGGCATCTGCTCCCAAATAGGGAAAAGTTTGTAAAGGCACAAGTGGATGTCTTTTCTGATGCCAAGTCAATGTATTGCTATGTGTGGTTCTCCCTAACAGAGCAGGACTGCCTACTGGGATGCAGAAGCTCATGATTTGTATTATCATCTACTATAGGCCGTTCTGCCTCTTCATTATATCAAGTCACTTATGACTGTACTATGACCTTTATGAAAGATAAGTGCAATCCACCACTCGATAGTGATCCTCGACTGCTGGAGTACCAGCATGAGCCCACATAGGATGCTGAACTGAAATGGGTGTCTCTAAAATCTACCTTTATCTTAGCAATCACTTCAGGAAAAAAAGTGAGTGAACTGCATGTTTTGACAACAAGCTTAGATTGCATGCATTGCTTGCCACATAAAGTTCATTGTGACCTTGTGCAGAGTACAATTATTTTGAGCCAATGGCAGCTATTTGATCTTCAGATCAACTTTTCATCTGTCACAGGGGAAAGATGATTGTCTAAATGGAGACTGATCCACTAGCTAGAAGATGTCATCACCACGGCCTATTGGCAGCCTAGACACCCAGCCCCTACCATGACATGCCATTTTAGGAGGAGCAACTTCTCATTGCTTACATTACTTAGAGGCATACCGTCTCTGCTGGGTATTGTTGTGCTTTCTGCAGGTACGCCAAGGTTAATTTCACCTCTTCCAATGTTGTGTGTCTGGTGAACATCCTTCTGGTTAGTTCTAAGCTGTGTCAATTCCTCATGACATTGTGGCATATGTTATCGTGGTGACATCCATGAGTAGTGATAAATGCTAGTGTGTAAGTGTGGGTTCCGTGAGCCCAAAGCAAGATTGCTTGCCATTCGCAACCGGCACTGACCAGATGAAAATTTGGTGAGACGTTTTCAGGGAAAAGTGGCTGTATGACAGTGATTTTATTATAAATACAACTTCATACATCACTCTGTGACTTTCTTGGAAGGTTTTCAGGCTTCACACTACCACAGTGACATATGTACCTAGTGAACAAGCAGGAGCATTAGAGCAGGAAATAATACAAATTTAAGCTATGCAGTCCCAACCAGAACTGGAATGCTATTGTAAAATAGCATCTTATCCAAGGCTAGTAAAACTTCTCCTGATTTCCACTTTAACATCATCTTCTGTCAGGTGAATTAAGCTGCTAATGCATGGAGCTCTGTGAATTAATCATTGTTAATTGTTTTTACTACCATAAGCTGTCGGTGTGTCCTGCTACACAAATCTCAGCAGTGCTTATTAAAGAATAAACTAAAGAACCACTTCTTAAACAGCAACAAAGAGCAAATCATGCTCACCTTGGAATCTGTGATATTTAATTAGATTACATAATTGGAAGTCCGGTTTCAAAGTTTTAACCAATTCTAATGGGATAACCTTTAATTACTGCCCACAGGACCAACTTTACAAACTCAGCTCAGCCATGTGGGCTATTTATATGTAGACAAAGACATATGTCTAGCAATACCAGAGTCATTGTTGATATTTAAACAGGAATAATGTGTCTAAACAGTGGTGTTACTCCTAAAGTGCTATTAAATGTCAGTTTGTGAATGCTTCTTTCTGGAAAAGTATGTACTGTACATTTCACCAGTGTGAGGTGTTGATTAAACAGTCTCAGTGCCCTTGATGCTGACGCATCATTATTTGAGATAAAGGTCATGGCAATAAAACTTTGTTTTCCATTCTTCTTTTTGCCTTATATACACATGTACATGGTGTGATTAAGAGCATGTACACCTAGTAGAGGGGCATCTGCACCCAGAGGTTGTGTCCCAAAAAGGGAAAAAGTTTGTAAAGGCACAGATGGATCTCTGTGCTGATGCCAAGTCAATTTATTGGCAAGAGTGGATCTCCCTAACGGAGAACAGAGGAGAAAGCCAATCTGAGTACTGATCTGAGCTGAGACTAAATCGCACATGGACTGGGGAAACCCCACACAGATAGTAACCCAAGTTCAGGACTGAACCAAAATTTGCTTTGTGCATGTAGGAGAAAAAGTGTGATGCACACACACACGTACATACACACAATTGTAATTCTGTGTTGTGTTACATAATGATATGATAATAATATACCAGCAGCTTAGACTAGTAACCTAAAAAAGAAACATTTTGCCTTTCATTTTAATAATAATAATAATAATAGATAAATAATAGGTAAATATTAATGTGCATACTTCATGAAAGTCAACTTATAAAAATAGCACCTAAATTTAGAAGAGAGAGAGAGTATTAAATGCTCAGTTAACAAGTATTTTTCAAACTCATCAGGATGAAAATATGATGAGTATGCTGATATTTTTGATATGCTGCAGAAAGCATTGTTTTGTGTTTTATTGCTGCTGAAAGTCAAGCTTTTTGATGTTAATCACCTCAGAGAACTTTATTTGTCCTCTTCTTTTACTCCAGGGAATCTGTGCAATTAAATTTGACTGCCCATTCTTTTGAGTTGTAATAATTACAATAATAATAATAATAATCCTAAATTTGGAGAATAACTGTATTTTGTTTGGACCAAGTCACTTACTTGGTTAGTAAGGTCAGGTGGATTATTTGTCTTATTTACTTTAATGCTTCACAACCCTTTGTAACCCAACACCAGGTATATATCTCTGCCCCATGAAACTCTAACCCTCCTGAATCCCCACAAACCCATCCCGTAAATGTGGCAGTGATATCGTCTAGTGCTCAGTGAATTTTTGCAAAATAGCTCAGGCTACTAATTACTAGAGTCTGACAGATTTAAGATAAAATTTTAGTTGTACATTGTAGTTCATGAAGGTCTTTTTTGCTCAGATACCAGTATCCAAGGTTGTGTTACAAATAAATGGATTTAAATAACTGGAGTGATATTTGAGCTGGACTACTGGTTAGACATTTGCAAATTTTCTGCTTAAGTTGAGACTTATGGCTCCGTTTTGACTGACACCATGATAAGAGTGAATAGCCACTGAGGTGCAAATCACTGGAAAAACACCATTGGCAAGCATGGGCTATTATTGGAGATGAGTCTTAGTAGAGAACAAGGTGGTTCACAGTTAGCTAGTAATCTGATTACATAAGAGGCATTCAACTATACAGGTGTCACTCCGTGTTACAGGTGTGCTCTATGAACCCTTAATTACATTTACTATTGTTAATCTATCTATCTATCTATCTATCTATCTATCTATCTATCTATCTTATCTACACAAGATGAAAATATTTCCACAAATAACATTTAAGTTAAATG
>JAOVYV010000009.1:8463781-8495512 GCA_025674545.1 Hassar affinis
ACACACACACACACACACACACACACACACACACACAAACAAAAAAACATCAATAACATTAATCATTACAATGGCATCTGTCAAAAGGTGGAATATATTATGTAGTAAAAACAGTCAGTTCTGGAAATTGATGATTGCAGGTGTAAGGATTTGAGCAAATTGTGATGGATGGGAGACTAGGTCAGAGCATCTCCAAAATACAGGTCTTGTGGGGTGTTCCTGGTATGCACCTACGTGCCAAAATTGGTCCAGTGAAGGACAACCACTGAACCGATAACAAGCTCATGGATGTGGCTCAGGCTCAGTGAGGAGCTTGGGGAGCAAAAGCTTGCCCATCTGGTCTGACACCACTGAAGAGCTACTGTAGTACAAATTGGTGAAAACATTAATGCTGGCCATGATGGAAAGGTGTCAGAACACACCGTGCATCATAGCTTGCTGTATATGGGGCTGCATAGCCACAGACCAGTCAGAGCGCCCATGCGGATCCTTGTCCAATACATAAAGCTCCTACAATGGGCACCTGAGCATCAGAACAGGACCATGGAGCAATGGAAGAAGGTGACCTGGACTGATGAATCACAGTTTTTTTTTTTTTACATCATGTGGATGGCTGGGTGTGCATGTCACTTACCTTGGGAAGAGATGGCTCCAGGATGCATTATGGGAAGAAGGCAGGCTGAGGCATTGCGATGCACTGGGCAATGTTCTGCTGGGAAACCCAGGGTCCTGGCATTCATGTATATGTTACGTTTATATGTACCACCTACCTAGACATTGTTGCAGATAAAGTATTCCCTAATGGCAAAAGTATTCCCTAATGGCAGTGGCCTCATTCAGCAGGATAATACGGCCCGTCGAGGTATGGACAGACCTCAGAATGTGTGCTGTTGTATCAGGCACCGAGAAATTACCAGCAGCTCCTTTAAGTCCTGTAAGTTGTGAGCTGGGGTTTTCTTTGAATTGGACTTGTTTGTCTAGCACATCCCACAGTTGCTTGATCGGATTAAGATTTGGGGAATTTGAAATCCAAATTTCAAGTCAACACCTTTAACTCTTTGTCATGTTCCTCAAACCATTCCTGAACAGTTTGTGCAGTGTGGCAGGGTATGTTATCATGCTCAAAGAGGCCTTTTTTACTTTTCAATACAGTTTTTTTATCTTTATAAATAAAATATATATTTTTAAATAGAAGAAATATTTTTGTAAATTGTATATTCTGTAAATCGTAATGCATTGCTGATATTTTGTGAGAAACCTGTATACAATAATCTATATTGTTTATTGTAGGAATGGCCTTGAGAATTGGGATATATTTTTGTCATAATACCTGCCCCCTTACTACTGATGCATTATTCTAAACGCTTTGTGCTGGCACAAAAACATACCATAGACTACACGTGAAATTTGATCATGAACCAAATGCTCCTAATGTTTGCAAAACAATGTTCAAACCTGACCAGACAGCTGGTTAGTGCTAATGTCAGTAGATTAGGTCAACTGAGGAGGTATTTATATTAGCTTTGGCTCCAAAAGGAAATAAACAGGAAAAATGCATCTGCCGACATTGTGATGTAGATGACTTGCTAGCACTATCAACCCCATCTTTTCCTATAGAAAATGTGTGTTTTGTATTGTGATGGTAGTTTAGATGTTTTGTTCTCCTCCTCTGTAGAACCAGATTTCAGTGTTGCAGAACCGCATTGAGCAGCTGGAGCAGCTTTTGGAAGAGAACCACCAGATCATCAGCCACATTAAAGACTCTGTGCTGGAGCTTACAGACACAGGCGCCATCTCACCCAGTGGCCAACTTCCGTTTCGCAGTGCCAATGGCTCCTGGGTGTTGCCTTTCGATGGCAGGCCCACCTACCTTACCATAAAACCACAAGACTGCCAGTTTGCACTGGGCCTCCATGGCCAGAGCGACCTACAGGCAAGTGCTGTAAAGACACTAAGCTCAGTGCCTGTGTCCTGAGAGAGGCTTCTATTCAGCATGACTGTGGAAATCACTTTAGCAGCTTCTGTTGTGCCATGCGTGTCCTGCATTTTTAATGGGAGTAAACATGGGCATGAATTGCATGGAGGGTTTTTATTAGCACATAATATCCTATGACTTCATGACTTAATATTAAATGATGGTTTGAAGTAGGGATATGTGTCCACTTGCAACTGTGTCGTGCTACATGTAATTAATTTCATTCGTCGCAGTGCAGCAAAACCTGGCTTGCCTTGTGTTTAGTAAATATGACAAAGTCTTGAAAAGGAAGCCTTTTATGTGTTTTAACCAATTCAGCATAGCATGATTGAGTACATATGGGTGTGAATCACACCTGCTCTTCTGCCACTAAAATGACATATAGCAAATCTAATTATCTAAGTTAACTTATCTCGATGCAGGGAGAAAATGTTTAATATTAAGCTTTCGTTTTTGGTTGTATCTGTCTGTCTGCGTGTTTGTAGATGCTGGATGTGTACTCTCTCCTGAGCTTTGATGATGTGGATGGAGGTGTGTGGAAGCAGGGCTTTGATATCACATATGAACCCACTGAGTGGGACAATGAACCCTTGCAAGTGTTTGTAGTGCCCCACTCTCATAATGACCCGGGTAGGTGAAATATGTTTTTATTATTAAATTAAAAACGTATTATAAATTATTAATCAGTAAGTAAGCCTTTTAGATAGATGCATGTTGGATACATGTTATTTGAGGAAACGTGTCAGTAATATTGTTCTGATAATTAAGTATAAAAGATAAATGACATAGTAAATGCTTCCAATACAAACGTATATCAAGGTCTTTCATTAATTGTGTTTTAATATCTCTACGGTTAAGCAAACGTGGCTTTATCTGTTCTGCCTTTGTGTAAATGAAACCAATACTCAGCAGCCTATTCACCATGCAGTTGTGGTGTAGGTAAAGTAGGTGACACAGTGGCATTGTGCAGGTTGGAGCAGAATTGTAAGCTGTGAGGAATACTGTGGCTACACTGGGTACATAATGAGCTGTTCTGTCTATCCTCTTGTTGTTGTGGAATGAACTCGGAATATCACTCCTAGAAGCCTAGAATGCAAATCATCTTCCAGCTTATTAAAAAATGTCAATCCCTCATGTAATCTTTCCAAGTTAAATCTTTACGTTTTAACACTTCTGTAGGGGTTGCATTTTGATTCTTCCATCGAAATTTTATCCATCAGTTCTCTTTATCAAATATTTTGTCTGCTTGCTGAATGCTGGATGTTGATGTAATATGGTTCAGCAGAGCTGCAATAGTTCGTGTCATACCCAGTCAGCCTGGTCTTGTTGTTTGTGCTGACACTGAGGTTTATCCCCATACACCAATGTCCCTTTTTTCTAATAATGTTGCAGACATTATCATATATTCTCCTTTAGAATTGTACAGGGAAGATATTTTCTAATGCCCAGGGTATAAACAGAGGCCCATAAAGGTCCAATTATGCACCATAAAGTATTCTGTGTCCACTCTCGGGTAATTGCATGCCATTTGTTACTGGTATGAATGAGAAGTTCCTGTTGTAGAACTTCTGTAGAACTGGACCTTATTATGTGTAAGCAGCCAACTTAAAAGACATAACCTAAAATATATATATAGATATAACTTAAAACTTATACCTGGTGGCTCCTGAGTGGTGCAACAGAAACCTAGCCAATGTAGTGGTCATTTGTGTTCAAACTAGGCTATAACAGAGCTTGCATTCCACCACAGCGATACTGCTCATTCATGATGTCTATCACTTTCTTCTGAGTGTGTTATACCACCCCATGGTATAGCATAAGCAGCAGTTTGAAAAGATGCAGCTGACTAGATTACTCAGAGAATGCATGTGATAGACTTCACCTTCCCCAGTTGGTACAAATTATGGCAGAAGCATATTGACACCTAACCATCATTGCCATATTTGGGCCTTCTGCTAACTGTTGTGACAAATGTGGAAGCACAGAATTATCTAGAATGTCTTTGTATGCTGTAGAATGTGGCCTAGATCTGTTCCAGACAGTGCCCCTGAGCACAAGGCGAGGTCCATAATTACATGGTTTTGCTGAGGTTGATGTGGAAGAAATGAGGTGGTCTGCACAGAGCCATGACCTCAACCCCACTGAACACCTTTGGGATTAATTGGCACACTGACTGTATGCCTGGTCTCCTTGCCGAACATCAGTTCCTGACCTTACTAATGCTCTTGTGGCAGAATGGAAACAGATCCCCACACCCAAAAATCTAGTGGAAAGCCTTCCCAGAAGAGTGGAGGTTAATAAAACAGCCAAGTGGGGACTAAGGTGATGTTGAACGGGATGTTCAAATGCATATGGTCAGGGGATTAGTCAGGTGTCCACAAACATTTGGCCATATTGTGTCATTTTGGTGCAACAGATATTCTAGACCACACTAGTTAAAAAAACTACTCTCTATATAGGGCTTTGGACTTGACGTCGTTACTTACAGGAGAGATAGTGTTCAATTGGTGCTACGTACTCGTCTGTGTACTTTGTTACCTAAATCTACATTCCTGTCTTTTTGGTTTCGGTCAAAATGAAAAGTACCCTATGGCTTGAATTCCACTGATGATGACTACTGTCCCTTTTGCACTGGCAGGTTGGGTCAAAACCTTTGACAAATATTATAATGACCAGACACAACATATCATTAACAACATGGTGGTGAAGCTTACAGAGGACCCACGTAGGAAGTTTATCTGGTCTGAGATGTCCTTCTTTGTTAAGTGGTGGGAGAGTGTAGATGCTCAGAAACAGGAGACAATACGCAAGTAAGTTACACCTAAGTGACCTTTTTAAATGGAGGTTTTTCCTCTTCTGCTAATTTACTCTGTTTTAAAATCTCATTGCCAGATTGATCCTGGGAGGGCAGCTGGAGATGGTAACAGGAGGATGGGTTATGACTGATGAAGCCAATAGTCACTACTTTGCCATGATTGATCAGCTTATTGAAGGGCATCAGTGGCTAGAAAACAACCTGGGTATGCTCACAGAATAATGTGTAGTAATAATGTGGTAACTAGTGTTCCTTAAATATTTTGCTTGGTGCACAACCAGTATAACAGTTTTGTTTGCCACAGCCTTGCTGTCTTATGTTTTTATGAAATGTGTATTGTATACTTGTTTGTTCAGGTGTGACTCCTCGCTCAGGGTGGGCTATTGACCCTTTTGGCCACAGTGCCACTATGCCTTACTTACTGAAAAAAGCAAACCTGACCAGCATGCTGATTCAGAGGGTCCACTACTCTATTAAGAAGCATTTTTCCTCCACTCAGAACCTGGAGTTCATGTGGAGACAGGCTTGGGGTGAGTACCCAGACAGCCCCCACCTGCAAAAAATAAAACCGTCTGTTTGAAAATCTTTCCTTTAAGATTTTAAACAATTAATTGGAAGAGAAAAATCTTTGCTTGTAAAACTTTTAGCAACAAGCCTTTCGCTTTTGTCCTTGTCCATGCAAAAGCCTAAATTGTTCAGTGTTCATTCCCATACTAACCCTTTAATTAAGTAGGCATGTCCGTCTGAGCTTGCGGTGTTTTTAAATACATTAGTACAAATAAACCAACACATGGAAATTTCAAATGAATTAAACTCCTAGTTAAACTGTTAAACTGTGTGCATTATGGTTTCATGACCTTGATTTCATATATGTATGCAAATAGAGGATTATTGTTAATTGTTTCTAATCCATTTAACTCAGTAATCCATGTACGAAGGACAGGACCCAAAGAGTTTCTGACAGTCTATCACTATGCAGTGTATTGCTTGTATTAGTGCAACTTCTTTTTGTTTTCTATAACAGATCCTGAGTCAAGCACAGACCTGTTCTGCCACATGATGCCCTTCTACAGCTATGATGTGCCTCACACATGTGGGCCTGACCCAAAGATCTGCTGCCAGTTTGACTTTAAGAGGCTGCCAGGCAGCAGAATCAACTGCCCCTGGAAGGTGCCTCCACAGGCCATCTCTGAGTCTAACGTGGCCGAGAGGTAATATTCTACCACTGTCTCTGAAACACAGTTTAGTTTATTTAATGCATTTAAATTCATTCAAATCTATACAATTTTACTTTTATTAAAGGTCTGTTTTTTATATCTCTAGGTTCACAATGCTGTCTTATTTCTGTATCCTAGGGTTCAAGCCCTTTTGGACCAGTATCGCAAGAAGTCTAAGCTTTTTCGGAGCAAAGTTCTCCTGGTTCCACTGGGAGACGATTTCCGCTATGATAAAGCCCTAGAGTGGGACCAGCAATACATTAACTACCAGAAGCTTTTTGATTACATGAACTCTCATCCAGAATTACATGTTCAGGTAAGTACAGGGGATATAAAAAGTCTACACACCTGTGTTAAAATGGTAGGGTTTTGAGATGTAAAAGCTTGACACTAAGATAAGTCATGTCAACTTTTTTTCCACCTTTAATGTGATGGGGAATTTTTTTTTTACAATATCCTAGTATACATAAGTGCATAAGTGTGCACACCCCTAAACTAATATTTTGTTGAAACATCTTTTGATTTTGTTATACCAATTAGTAATTTTGGGAAAAGTCCTTCAATGTGGAATTGTCTTGGCAATATTTTCTCAATATTTCTTGAAAAAACATTCTAGATTTATTAAACAGTGAGGGCATTTCCTGTGCACAGCTTGCCTTAGGCCACGCTAATGATTTTTAGTAGACCTTTTTTAAAAGCTATTACTTTGTTGATTTTGGATGCTTGCATTTGGTTACTGTCATGCTGAAAGGTAAATTCCTTTCTGTCTTCAGCCTATTAGCAGAAACCTGAAGGCTTTGCTGTAAAATTCGCAGGTATTTGTAGCTATTTATGATTGACTCTGTCTTAAAAAGCTCCTGTTCTAGCTAAAGAAAAGCAGCCTTAAAGCATGATGCTGCCACCACCATACTTCATCATGGGTATGGTGTTCTCTTGTACATTTTGGAACCATTGTACCCTATGGAATTGGTCTCATCACACCATAACATGTTTTGCCACATTACTTGGGTAATTTGGTATTTATGTTTTTTGAGAAAGTCTAGTCACCTCACCCCAAAGCCCAGGTATGTGAAGAATGAGAGATTGTTTTTGCATAGGGTAATCAATATTTGTCAAAAATATTGTTGTATGTCTCTACAACAGCCTACCCAGTAAGTATTAGTCTTGATCTTTTGCAAATTTTGGAGAGACATCTTGTTCTTGGTAATGTTGCTGTGCTGCCCCATTTTCTGCATTTGTTGATGGCCTTCATGGTGTTTCATGACACATCTAATGTATTGGAAGATCTTTTAAACCCCTG
Source organism: Hassar affinis (assembly GCA_025674545.1). NCBI lineage: Eukaryota > Metazoa > Chordata > Actinopteri > Siluriformes > Doradidae > Hassar > Hassar affinis. The sequence continues at coordinate 8,471,089 of JAOVYV010000009.1, forward strand.
ACCTGATCAGTATCTTTCGACAAGTGAGATACTGTACATTCTTGTTGGGTATTTGTAAACCATGCCTTGAGAGGTCAGATGAAAGCAAGATGTCCAGTAAATCCTGCTGAAAGAGGTGGTATTTATTTGGGATTAATCTGAATAATAGATGACGGCTGTATGATGATTTCTTTTGGACATAAGATGAATGTGATTGGTTCATTGTGAGCATATTCCCAATTAAAAAGGGTGTGTACATTTATTCAACTGGGTTGAATAAATAACTTGTTTCTGGTTGTTTTTCACATCATTTTTATACATTGCAGTTTCACATTGAGGGTGAACAATGTTCTGACATGATTTATCTTGGTATCCTTTTCTTTTACTTCAGAAACCCATTTTAACAGGGGTGTGCAGACCTTTTTATTTTCACTGTAAAGTACTACTCTGATGAGCCTTAATAGACTAATCTGAGTGTCTGCTCAATAGGAAATGGAAATTGCTAACTGTCAGAGAGTAGTCTTGCTTAGTTTACTATATTTTGTATGTATAACACTAAATTTGAAGGTTGCTGACAGAATTCATCATATCTTTGTGAGTAGACTCTACAGTTAATAGTGGGATTCTCTGTTTTAAGGCCCAGTTTGGCACATTAACGGACTACTTCAATGCTGTATATAAGGCTAATGGGGTGGGCCAGGGGATGAGACCGCCTGGTTACCCTGTACTGAGTGGAGATTTCTTTGCTTATGCTGACCGAGAGGATCATTACTGGACTGGCTACTACACCTCTAGACCATTCTACAAAAACCTAGACCGTGTGCTTGAGTCCCACCTTAGGTTAGTGCACAATTTGTTTTTAATCATCATGTGCCCGCAGCAAGTCAGTGTATGGAAAATTGTGTTTTTTCCCTCCTGGCTCTTTTGTCTAGTTGAAGCTATGTGCTGCCAAGTTTGCACACAACAGCAAGAATCAACTAATGGTTATTGAATTTAGTGATTTAATTACTGCTTCGGCCAGAGCTTTCACAGTTGGCAGGAAGGAATTTGTATTGCCAGGTGGCCTAAAGCATTTGTTGTTTATTCCCCTGCCTACTTGTCTGGCGTAATCCACTGTGAACCTGTGCTCATAATTATCACTTTTTTTTAAAGCTGTTATTGGGTATTGTTAATGATGGCTTCTAGTGTTATTTTACATTGCTGTTGCTTAGTGTGCCAATAGCTTCCTAAACAAAGGCTTGATATGGTGTTTCAAAGCACCATAAACACCACAATGTTTGCTAGGATTTCTTTTTCTATTTTAAGGCTATAAATACTGGTCCCTGTTGCAGACACATAGCTGAAGTAGCAAAATATTTAACAGCTCAAAATTGTCAAGCCAGATTGGCAGCCAGCAGGTTTAGCAGTTTATTAAGTAGTTTTGTATTATGTTTCAGGGGGGCAGAGATTCTCTACAGTTTGGCTGTTGCACATGCACGCCATGCAGGGATGGAAGGTCGCTACCCCACCTCAGATTACTCCCTTTTAACGGACGCCAGGCGTAACGTTGGTCTCTTCCAGCATCATGATGCCATTGCTGGCACTGCCAAGGAGGTGGTTGTTATAGACTATGGCACAAGGTCAGAATTAATGAGACTATAAAAAGCTAAAAATAGAATAGATACCATGAGTGGTGCTAATGACCATATAACTAAATTTTCCTGTTTTCCATTTTTGTCTTCATTGTGTTCTTTGCTCATGCAGGTTATTGCGGTCACTTATTGGCTTGAAAAGGGTGATCATTAATGCAGCGCACTTCCTCATAATGAAAAATAAAGATGTGTATCGCTTCTACCAGACCGAGCCCTTCTTGGAAACGGTAAGGAGAGCGACTGTATCTTTGTTTATTTAAACAATTCAGCATAAGTTATTTAAAATGCTCATCTTTTTTGTGTGGGTGGATGTGTGCCTGGGCATTTGTGAGTGTAGGATGACAGGCGTGCCACACAGGACTCTTTACCCCAGCACACTCTGATTGAATTGGACTCTTCTCCCAGGTATGCCAACCTCTTAAATTCACCACTCAGACCAACAAGATGTAGGACTATCTCTTTTTAGTGACCATAGCAGTAGAAAGTGAGGAACATAACATTATTTTTAAAACTGTCACATAGCTTTTAGTGGATCATTTGGTAATTTATTTTTCACTTAACTGTTGTATCTTGTCCTATTTTATGTCTGGCCTTGTGTGTTCTGTTAGGGACAAAAATGTCATAGTATCATGTTAGTATGTGTGACCATATGTATTTATTAGCTTGTTCTGTGTGTTTGGGGGGAAAATTGCATACATCAGTGGTTATGGAACATGATCAAATATTTTGGTTAAAAAAAACCAGATGGTTTCCTGGCATTCCTTTTGAGCCAGTTTAATGTTGTGCTGGTCAGTGAGCCAGTGCAGTGCAAAAGTAGCCTGCAGTCCAGTATGGTGATTTTCACATAAATAGCCAGGGTTAATAGGGTTAATAAATAGCCAGCGTTAACTGAGCAGACCTTGTGAAGAACTGCAAACATGCTTATCTCCAGACTTTGTATACTTATAGCTAGCCTTTATGTCTCTCTTGTTTAGATACCTGGTGCTGTTTAACCCCATTGAGCAGGAACGTTTGTGTGTGGTCACTGTACTGGTGAACTCTGCACGGGTCAGAGTGCTCACTGAGGATGGCCAGACCCTACCAGTGCAGCTCAGTGCACAGTGGAGCTCAGCTATTCAGATGGATGGAGAAGTCTACCAGGTGCATGTGTGTGTTTGTGCGTGAGGCGCATGTGTGTGTGAAAAGGTCAATTGCTGAGAATGCAGACATTATCCTTGAAACAGAATTGACTATAGACAAATTATTTCATGTAGCCTGTCAGAGCAAGCCTGATGGCAGAAAATGATTTTTAATCTTATTTTTAATTATTTTTAAATATGGTAAAATATATTTTTAACATAATTATAAAAATTGAAATACATATAAATATAATTATATTTACTAAAAAAAATCCCACATCTCGCTTTGCATTCTTCACTTCAGAGATTAAGCCTAATTCTAAGCCTAATTCTCTTGTCCTGTTCTGTTCTCATTTCGTCTCCAGGTTTCCTTCATGGCCCGCCTCCCTGCTCTGGGATTGGCTGTGTTCCATCTATATGACTCGGCCGACTCCCCCATGACTTTGCGCTCGGATACACTGCTGAGGGTTCCAGGGCGGACTCAGAGCATACATAGTTTGGATCCCTTTCCTGTGCGCTCTCAGGTGGCTGACTCGCAGCCCTTCTACATACAGACCCAATCTCTCACATTGGGCTTTTCTGGCACCACAGGCCTGTTGGAGGTGAGCCAGAAATCCAGTGGGGCTAGAGTCATAAAATTCTACTACAGTGCTAACACCAGTATAAAAATGATGCTATAGACCTTAGAGGTTTTAGTGGCAGATTTTAACTTAAAGTGCTTAGGTTGTTCTGCAGACTGCTATAATTTTAAATGTTCAGGTAATGTTTTTTTTTTTTTTTTTTTTTGTTTTGTTTTGTTTTTTGAACTAGTACATTTTTTTACTTGAATGTACTGGCCACTTTAATTGGAACACCGGTGCACTGGTAATGCATTGTGCTGCTGCCACGTTTTTTGGCTTATTGGATAATTGCATGTTTGTGCAGATGTACAGGTGTGCTCTTAGAGTGGCAGGTGATTTGTATGTCTTTGCTGTGGAATGATATAAATACAAATATGAATAAGTTTTTGGGGAAAACAAAAATATTTCTGTGGCCATATTCATAAACAATTTGATGTATTTAATACTAAATGCTCTCCTCAGTGCACTCTTGACCTCTTTGCCACAGATGATGGCATGTTTCATGAAGGGACTTTGACAGTGATCGGCTAGTGGAGTAGCAGTGTGCATGGAAAACTAATAAAGCAAATCCAAATGCACAACCATATAAAATGTTAATATGATAAACAAATAAAATGAAACTAAAACATGAAAACACATCTTAATGCATAAGTAAATATATATATTTTTGGCAAATGGCCAGCTAACTTGTGAATATTAATGACAATTTTACGTTTAGAGTATTGAGTTACTTGGCCCTTATGTAATGTATAATGGTATGACCATGACTTTATAACTTCTACAAGAAAACAGATTAATGAGTTTGCTTTTGGACTATATCCAAACACTGTTTGTCAGTTTAAAAAATGCCATCATCAATAGATATAATTTGTATACTGATTTGTGAATAGCAGTATGGAGAGGGCAGTTCTTGTTTGAAGTATGATGCAGATATTGTTTGCATTTGTTCTTTGCTGTACTTCTCAGAGAGAAGTAGTTGAGCGTTTTGATCTAGATGTAGAGTTTGATCTCTGGCAGTACTGCATTACTTGTATAATGGGTAGTCTATTATTTAGGTTTTTAAACAGTCTGTGAAATGCTTCTGTAGTAATCACAATACCCTTTTAAAGCTCATCATTCAATTTATCATGAACGTGTACTTGATTTCCCTCATAAATTTCTAGCAGCAGCTGTTTAGGATTGTTTGGCATCCACTCTTAGCTATTTTGGAGTCCTCTTCAGCTACAGTTCCCAGGTTTAGGACTGTTTTTTTCTTATTTAAAAAAAGGAGAGGCTTAATGTTAAGATTAATGTATTTATTCCAAGATTCTTTATGAATATGGCCCCTGAATTGGTAGGGTTGCTCTTTTTAGATGCCATGTAGACTCACTAAGTCGTTTGTAGCAAGCTGAAGATTCACACTTCAAGTATCTATTTTTGCATGGATTTTTATAGCCTGTAAGCATTTGCAATACAACCCTACTGTTAAAAGCAGGACAACTGTCCTGTTTGAAAAAAGATGTGTAAACGGTCTTGTCCTGAAATATTCAGGTCATGTGTGTGCACTTGACAGGAATCTATTCAGCAGTGATACTTTGCATTAGTGTCAATGTCCTGGTTTATTGAGTTTATTTTTGGTAATGGATTATTACAATGTATACAAAGGAAGTTTGTGTGTGTGCATTTCACTTCTCTGCTTTGGTAGATTTAAATCCTTTCTGCAACTATAAAGAATTAGTGTGCTGATAATCTTGTTGGCCTATTTTGTGAAACACATTTATACTTCAGCTTCTGCTTTCAGACATCTGTAAGGATCCACTCAGATTACTACTACTACTGCATGTATTCCTGTTACAACAAATGAGTTAGATGAGTAAGGAGTTAAGATATGGAATTGTAGGCTAAATGAGTATGAGAAATTATTGATGAAATGTGATTTTGTTTGTTTGCTTTGTGTGCATCAGAGTATCCGCCGTAAGGACGACCCTCAGGAGATGAGGGTGCAAATCCAATTCCTCACCTACGGAACTCGGGCTTCCAAGGACAAGAGTGGAGCATACCTCTTCTTACCGGATGGCGTTGCCATGGTGATCAGTCTTGACTAAAATTGATTTATTAGAGCTCTTGGAAGAAAAATAAAGAAAGGAACTAAAGGATTTTCTTTTTACAGTGGAGGTAACACCTAATTGTCTAAGAGACAGGCAAGCAAAGACGCATGGGTTCAGTGGCAACCGTGCGAGACCATGAGAAATGCTCACAAGACGAGAACATGCCTCCTCACTGACAATGTGACAGTGTCATCAACTTTTGAGATTGTGTTATGTTTATTAATTTGCAGTTTTTGCTGTAAGAAAATGAAGATATGTCTCATCCTGTCAGCAATGAAGTTTCCCACGCCTTTCAGTGAAAAATATAGACACGTCACTTTAAGACCTGTTTAATTCAATACAAAGTAATTGCTACAGATAAGTTGCTGACTTTGGGTATCTTTAGGCAGAAACCAAGAAAATAAGGGTATATTGTTCATCTCAGACAATTATTACATCACCATTGAGGATGTAATGTAGCTAGCTGACATTTGAGTGTGTTCTGTGAGATCATTCACAGCCTCAGTGCAGGCATGAATGGAGAGTGTCTCTGTATTTCTATAGGTATTTTATACCTCATTTTTGTAGCCTAGACACAGGAGCCATGCTGTCCTCCTGCTTAACAAGTTGGAGACAATGACTATAAAAGGCTATACAAATTCTGACCTTTCAAATAATAAACTAATAAAGGCAAGTGAGTGGCAACAATTTGTTACCTGCTGTGTCAAAACATATTTTGTTGTCTCTCAGCCATACGTGCAGAAAGATCCTCCAACTGTCCGTGTCGTGGAGGGTCCGCTCTTTTCCGAGGTGGTTACATACTACCAGCACTTCCAGCAAACGGTCCGCATACACAATGTGCCAGGTACACACCCACACACACTATACTATAGGGCAAGGTCATTCTGCATACATGCATGTACCAGCATTATTCATGTTCTTTTTAACATTGCATATTGTATTCCTCAGGTATAGATGGTTTGTCTCTGGACATCACCACCTTGGTGGACATCAGGGACCAGAATAATAAAGAGCTGGTCATGCGTTTGATCACAGACATCCAGAGTGAGGACAAATTCTTTACAGACCTCAATGGTTTCCAGGTTAGCATTCATTCATTCGTTCGTTCATTCATGCATTCATGTGTTCATTCCTTCATTCAAAGTGACAAAAGCATTTTAACCATCACTGAAATAATAGAATTAATGCCTTTTCCACCCTGCCAATACATTCTGGGTAAATTTTGGCTCACATCCAATACAGTACCATGACAAGTATTTGCCCCTTCCCAATTTCTTCTATTTTTGCTAATTTAAATGTTTTAAATCTTTAAACTAATTTTAATATAAGATAAAGACAACATGAGTAAACACAATATGCAGCTTCTGCATATCATTAGCTGCCAAATCAAATGGTTAACTAAATTCTTGTGTCTCATCTAGATCTTCTAGCCTGCTTCACATTGCCGGACAGGTTCTATTTAAGTGATGTTTACATTTAGCAGGTCTGACAGTAATCATGCGGGAGCGTGCCAATGATATTAAATCTAATAGTCAGTTGAAATTATTTAACTGTTTGATTTGATAGCTGAGGGGCAGTTACATTTTCAGGGTGATGGAGGTTTTGAATGAATGATCCTCAATAAATGGGATGATGATTTAAAAGCTTCATTTTGTGTTTTCTTATTAAAATTAGTTTTATGATCTGGAACATTTAATTGTGAAAAACTAGCAAAAATAGAAAACATTAGGAAGGGGGCAAATACGTTGTCATAGCACTGTACACTAATTAAACCTATTTTAGCCTAAATTATGTTTAGATATATTATACTCAATAATGAGTTAAATCCATGATCAGTAGACGTTATCAGTTTAGTGAACATGGTCTTAACCCTACACACAAATGTTCTACACATAAATCTTCTTTAATTAAAAATCCAATTTAATTATACTTTTATAAGCAGTATTTAAACCTTAAAGGAGTCTTTTCACCAAATGGTCCATTTATTAAAGGTTATTAGCCCGTGATTTAACAATGGCTTTTTTCCACAGAATGGTTGGACCTGGTTCAGGTTACTAACGAACCTTTTTAAAAACTGTCCCCGCATTGTCACCAGTTTATGAGCTGAGCAAACGCACAGCCAGACATTCCAGACAGGGTACACACAATTACAACTCTCCACAGTTTTTTACAAATATTTCTTTCCTCCTCTGTTGCAATACCCTCCTCAACAAAACTCTCTATCCCCTCTGCTCAGGTCACATAACTTAAGCTCCCAGAGTTATTGTCATGGCAGCAATGGTCTTATTTCCATGGCCATGCCATGATGCTGGTTCTTGATTCAAAACAAGCAATAGCACAACCATTTAGAAAAGAATTGACGAAGAAACTATGCATAGAACACTTGGAGATTAAGTACCAGCACCTTGTCTGTGAAAGAGGATTAACTTGCATGTAATGGTTGTAATTCCCTTTTAGATCCAGCCACGCAGGTATTTCCAGAAGATACCATTGCAGGCCAACTTCTACCCCATGCCCACCATGGCTTACATCCAGGACAGCCAGTACCGCCTAACCCTTCATACAGCCCAGGCCCTGGGAGTCAGCAGCCTTTCCACTGGTGAGTGGACTGGCTTTCTCAATGTTTGTCTAGACTGTACTCTGTGTAGGATATGGTGATGATTAGAATTTAATGTTACTAGATTTCACTAGATTGTCTCTCGCATGTCCCTCACAGGTCAGTTGGAGGTAATTCTGGACCGTAGATTGATGCAAGATGATAACAGGGGTCTGGGACAAGGTCTGAAGGATAACAAGAGGACAGCTAACCGCTTCCGGCTGCTGTTAGAAAGGAGATCCAGCAGCAGTAAGGTGAGTGAAATGCGTTTTGGCCATTAGGTGGCAGTCTTTTCATGCTCAGTAGCTCCTGTGAGATTTGTTGTAAGGCAGCTGTGCTGATACGTGTGCTTATGTGAAGTTATGTCCTTCATCCATTTAATTTCTTGCACTTGAGTGTTTCCATTTAGCTGATGTTTTTTGCTTGTTGGTTTTGAGCTGTGAATTTAAATGTAAATGGTCTTGCATTTATCTGACTGTGTTTCACTTGGATGTGATATTGTCCGTTCTCCTCAGTTTCCATTGATCACTCTCCTCTCATATTCTTCTCAATCACTTCCTTCTTATTGCATGCAGCTTGTGGGCACTTACGCCAAAATCAGCCACATGATAAGTAAAATCATCGCTCATGTTTTAGGAGACAGCACGAATGAGGTAATATTACCACAGCAGCAGAAAGGCTGTGATGTTTATAGCTTTAGGTGAATAGGTTGAACCTCTTTCCTGTCCATTACCTTAGCTGCCTTCTGTTCTGTGTCCCATGTGTGATTTCTTATTCTGTCCATTCCCAATTTCTCTATACTGCCAGAACTGAGACTTCTGAGCTGAAATATTATAATTGTCTGTGTTTCTATGGTATGATGTAGTTAGCTATAGTGTTTATTAAATATCTTATACTTTGCATGCTGTAAGCTTACTGCAATCTGCATGTTTCTACAGGCTGTTGATAATGGACCAGCCAGCTTCCCCTCTTTGCTGAGTCACATTACCTCTGCCATCTTGAACCATGAGGTGCTGGCACTGCCGGTTATTCCAAAGAAACGCGGCATTCCCCCTCTCCGCACCTTTTCCCCACTGGCCACAGCACTGCCCTGTGACATTCATCTGCTCAACCTCAGGAGCATCCAGAACCAGGTAACATTACTGAAATAGCTGTTTGAATATATGAAACTGATTTTTCATGTAAAATCAAGTTTCAAGTTTTGTTTTGATTAAAATCCAACATAAACTTCTAAACATTATTTTTTTTTTAAAGATGATTTTGTTTCTCCTGTTATTTTCTTGATGGTTGTACCTTTTAAGCATACTGTGCTTTGTGGCTTTTTCCCAGGACGCTACGTCTCCCACCCCATACACAGCTCTCCTGCTGCATCGCCTGGGTTTAGACTGTGGCCTCGAGCTCCAGAATCCTGGATTCAACTGCACCACCACACAGGGCAAGGTTAGTCCCTGCAGCAAAACACACACAACTGGTTTTTTCCCCACCCTAATCTGTGCCTGTCAGCACAAGAAGTTTGACACATTTATTAAAAAGAGGAATTCAAAACTGTAACCATTATACTCTACCAATAAAGGTCTTGTGGTATGTGAGAATTTGATTATCAATGCTGTTCCTGTGTAATTTTAACTTATTATCACTGGGGCAAGATTTATGGTTGGTTACACCATCCCCTAAAGCAGAGTTTCCCAGCCCTGGTTGTGCAGTACCCCTGTGTGCTGTACATATGAGTTTTCCCTGCTCTAACACACCTACTTTACTCCTGAAAGGGCTTCTAATGCTTGTAATGGGAACAGGGAACATGCTATGTGTAGGATGGGGGTTTTCCAGGACCAGGATTGGGAACTTTTGCCCTAAGGTTTTGTTGTAAACTGAAAATCCCACATATTTTAATTAACTGAGCTTTTAATTGACTGGCCTTAGGCTTCCATTATATGAGAGTTTCACGTAAATAGTTACCCATTGATACTGTATCTCAGTACAGGGAATTGTATGCTATTGTCTGTATTAATTGCATATGTTGGAAAATGGTAGATTGACATTAGGTTTAAAATGCTGGGGTATTCTTTTTAATGTACAAGCTTGTCCCAAAGTCTGCTTTTATGATTTCTGTAAACTTTAATAAGGATGTTTTTTTTCACCACAGTAACAACCTTAGTCATTTCCTGAATTCTTCCTGCTCCGTGCCTGCTTGTGTCTGATAAGAGTGTTCTGTGTGGTGTTTCTAGCTGGCTGTGTCGGGGCTGTTCCGGGGTCTGGACCTGCAGTTGTTGCAGCCTGTGTCACTGACGCTGATGTACTCGCAGCCTCCCCTCTCCAACAACTCTGTTATCAGTCTGGAACCCATGGAGCTTTCTGCCTATAAGCTCAAACTGCACTAGGCCTTGCAACACCAGCACAGCCTGCACACAGCAGCCAGTGCAGAGATGCAGCACATGCCCATTGCCAGGCTCCCTCTCTCTCTCTTGCACTCTCTCTCTCTCTCTCTCTCTCTCTCTCTCTCTCTCTCTCTCTGACTGGGACATGAGGATCATGAACACACTGTATTCCAACATGGATGCTGATGTCCATAAAATATTTTTATAAAGGGAGATTCCAGCATCAGTTACACTTCCTGTAGCTGTCCCAGAACTGAGTGACTGGACACTATGAAGATGGTGTTTTGAATTTTTTTTTTCCTAAATTTGCTTAAAATTGAATCAACAGAAAGATTAGTGATCATATGCTTTTTATTAGACATGGATGCTTGATGATGATCATTTGAAACTCTTGTATATTTTTTTTGCCATCCTGGTTGGAACCACTGACATTTTTCTGTCGTCTTTTCCCTTTTTGTCTATCTTGCAGAACTTTTGGGCAGTGTAGCCTATTGTACGTAATTGTCTTTGGCTCTTGAACTAGTGGGACTGAGTGCAATATGTGAAGCTTCTTTAGGGGTAGTGGTTGTTTTTGATTATGATTTTTCTTTTAATTCTCCATTCTTCAGAAGCTGTGCTTGAAAATTTGTTGCTGACCCTGTTTTGTAATTCAGTTGATTGTGCTGCCTGCAGTAGCTGCATGTTTCTGTGAATGTCTGCTCGCTCACTCTGGCAGATCTACACAACAGCTTTCTGTCCCTCATCTACTAGTCACTGGTCTGATTTGAGTCCCCCCTCTTCCAATCTTGCCATTAGTGTAGCGATTGATGACAACAACTTGTCTATTGTTTGAGATTTTTTTTGTTCCTGAAAATGCTGCTCCATCCAAATTACCTTGCTGTTGCATACCTTTTTATTTTCCCCATGGGCCCAAAGTGGTGTCATCTGCTAAGGGTGGTGTAGTGTACTAAAAATGCAGTATACAATACCTCTATTTTAAATATGAACATTGAGATGTGCAATATATTACTGTGGTGACTGATATGATCGTCTGGGCCTGGGTAACAAGGTGAAATTGAGAGATTATGGCACTGTTTACCATCATGCATGTACAGGAGTGAACCAGTGATGTTTATGACTGATTTTAGATCAGTATTTTAACTGATCCAAGTCTAGAATAAGGCCTTGACCCATATTGCCGTGTGAACGGAGATCAGTGATTTCAACAGTAATAGCACTGTGCTGAGGAAACGCCTGGGCACATTAATGTGTTGTTAAAGTTAAAGTTCCATTCCAGTGGTGTTTGTTCATAGTGTCTCTTGTCATCTACTTGTCTTTGTAATTGTTTATTATTCAGTGCAAATGCATCACAGCTGCCAGGTAAAGGTGTCCTGTTTTAGTTCCTACTCATCATCTTGTCGTCCCTACTTTTTGGCCCTCATAAAGACTTGTATCTATGATTTACTGTGAGAAATTAATGAAAGGAACAATGTTGGTGGAGAAGAGGTTAGTAGCACTCATAAAACCTCTGAGTGTGAGTTCTCACTGTTGCCTTTATCTATCCTATATAAAAACCTACGGCTTTTGACCCAGTCCGCTAGTCTAAAAGAACAGAATTATAGGAGACGCTGGTGATATTTATGAACAGAAGTGTGCCAGTTCCTGGAGAGATTTAGCTCTATTCTACATTCATAGATAAACATCCTGCTGAGAAATTGACTGACTATAACCAGAGCCCATAAAATAATCAACTATATATAATAATTTCTTGAACATTGAGATATGAAGTATGTTGGAGCCCATTTATATATATTTATATACACTGAAGTACCAGCAAAACTGGTACTGGAGCCTATGCAAAGTACATAGCAACGCCACCTATGCACATCATTGGTTGTGTCTGGCAGTGCATATATAAAGTGATGGACATCTATGGAAGCTTCTAGAGTTGTTTCTGCTGTGAGAATGTCAAGTTTTGTGATTTTTCAGCATGGTTTAATAAATAGCACAAAAAGTAAGTAAATGTGTTTGGTAGATTATTTCTTTGTTGTAACAATGCTGCTTGGCAATAAATCTTAGACCATTGGAAAGCCTGTTAATTTCCCTTTTAAATGGTGCCACATTTGTAAGGAGCAGTAGAGAGTAGAGCTGAGAATGTGGGTTGCACCCATGAAAAATTTGCCAAATGTTCTCTGCCATTGCCAAACAGCTTATGATGAAATTCTGCAACCAGTGGCAATCCCATATCTCCACAGTCTGGGACCGAACTCTATCCTCCAAGATGACGACGCTCGCCCTCACAGAACTGGGTTTATCAGACATTACCTCCAGAAGTTAAGAGTGGAGAGGATGGAATGGCCTGCCGGCAGTCCCCATTGAACAGTTGTGGGATCAGAGTGACCAACACAACCAACACTTGTTTCTTCAAACTTCAATCATCCAGTCCACCAAACGCCAAACGAGTCAATGGCAGAATAAGCTGTTTGGCAATGGCAGAGAGGATTTGGCAAATTTTTCATGGGCGCAACCCACATACTCGGCTCTGCTGCTCATCCCACAAATTCATGTTCCTTACAAATGTGGAACCATTTAAAAGGGAAATTAACAGGCTTTCCAAGGGTATAAGATTTATTGCCAAGAAGCATTGTTACAACGAAGAAATAATCTACCAAACACAAATCTCCTTATGTTTTTGTGCTATGTGTAATTGGAGCTCGTGAGATGGGTCATAGCACTTTGGAGGTAGAAGCAAAGTTTGGATTTTAACATACGAGTATTTAAAGGGTGTGCCATGACTACAAGACTTCCAGCAAAACCTTGAACGTATAACAGGTGAACGTGACCAGCGTCGGCTGGCAAGAATGGTTTCACACAATAGACATGCAACACTGCTTCAAGTAACATTGGAATTCAATACATATATACCAATGTCTCAAGCATATATACATCACTGCCATGCTACACCTCTATACCTCCTCGCCTACATACCCTACACAATATACTCTTACTTTTGGGCAATTGCCTCTAACTACTTCTCATTTGTGTACTATGATGTGAACAAAATCATTTCTTTTCTCCTTCTATGTCCATTCCTTCCTGAAAGGATGTTAATGTGAAATGAAGAAATGTGCAAAAAAAATGCAAAGTAGCTAAAGTTGATATTTAATAAACATCAGCCATGGCATTATGATGTAATATTCTGCCTGTCCATTGCTTTGTGCCATATATATGTGAAAGAAGAATAATTTAGAAAACATTATTCTAATGAGAAAGTGAAAACGTCGCTACAGGCATGTCTGTGCTGGTTTATATTACAGAAGCATCTCTGGATATTGGTATATTGTGCACAGGAAGGGGGCAGTAAGGAACCGAATCTGATCTCTGCTGAGACACCCGGTCCATAACAGACAAAACTGGGGGGGTTTGTCTTGTATCACACACAGATACAGGTGGAAAATGGGCTCATAATACGAGGGGGAAAAAATCAAGACTTTTCATTCAAAGATGGAGGTCAACATTTAGATGAAGCAAACTGATTGTGAAGCTGCCCTGGGGTGCAGAAGAGCTCTCTCCATTACTGATCAATCTGCCTGCCAGATCAAGGGAGAGAAGCAGTGGAGAACTGAAATCTTGTGTCAGGGTTTTGATCAAGTAAGACAGCTGTGCAGCTCGAGTAGATGGAGGGGTCATGAAGGATAAATTAATAGTGCTGAATAAAGAGAGATGCATAAATGTAGGTTTTGTGTTCATATTGGAAGGAAGAATGAGCCAGCCAGGAAGAGTAAATGCCACTGACTAAGCCTGACTGTTGAAATTTGAATGTGTGAGCTTCAAGGGATGTCACACGGGTGTAGGCGGAACCATTTTAGGGCATGTCAGCATCTGTGCTTTTGTTTGCTCTAGCTGCTACAAAGAAAGCACAAAGTAGGCCGATGTTACAGCACAGCATTAAATGGTAATAAATGACTTATCTTGTGGAGGGACCATTGTTTCCCATTAACCACACTCAAATATAATGTGTAATGTCATCATACCACTGTGAGCTACTTATTTTCATCAACAGTATGTTGAGCTCAGAGTTTGAGAAATGCTTGCACACGTCCTCTCCGCAGAACTAACGAGGTTAATTTGAGGCTGGAGGAAACATCTGGCAGAATTAATCAGGTGTAAGATTAGTAAGATTAGTAAGATCAACTAGTAAGATTTGGCTTAAATATGACATAAGATGATGACCTGGGAGTCTCAGCTTCAGCTGTAGTGGAACCTTTAACTGGTCACTGGTTCAGTCACTGGTTCAGACTCAATAGGAAAGAACTGGGCAGAGAAACAGGTGAGTGTATTTAACATTCATATTTTAAACATAAATGTTGAATAGTGAACATCTATCACAAGGGAATCTGTCCATCATGCCCCAAAAGCACACAAGTGTTGTATCTTAGTTTTAATGCCAGGCATGCAGTTGCTCTAGGCGTAAATTAAGAGTTGGACCTCTCTCCCAGTGGAGTTAATTATGGCAATCATTTTCTATGGACTATTTCCATAAACTATATCTTACCATATGCTTTAGGGAGCTTAGAAGTTCTCACATAAGTCACTAATAAATCAAAGATTTGCCATTCATAAATCTATTAATGCTCTCTCAGTGAATTCAGCACAGTGAACAGACAACAGTGGGCTATAAATGTAAAGTCGTGCATGACTTTCAGATTGGGATTATCTGCATGTTTATATTTCCTAGAATAAATGTGCACCCTTTCCACAGTCATTTCCTGTTCTGCCCTACAATGCTTTATCACTCTGCCAAATACAATATATCTCTGAATTACTCAAAGCAGCCTCTCATCTCACACCAACAACCATGCGCTATCCATGCCAAGTCACCCAGATGACATTTTCTCTTATGTTTGAACATTACCCATAGCTCTTGCCCTATATCTGCAGGTTTTTATGAATGACACCGCTGCCACATGATTGGCTGATTTGGATAATTGGATGGAGGAGCAGGTGTACAGGTGTTCCTAATAAAGTGGAGGGCGAGTCTATACAGACAAGTATTTAAAAGAACTATTAATAAGGTGAATTGCTGAATAAACACAAGCATTACATTTTGTTTGCAATGAATTTCAAAACCAGAGTGAGCAGAGTGAATTTAATTGACATGAATGTAATAAGAGAACAAACATCTTTTAAATGAAACACGATTGAAGGATAGAACTCGTTGCACTTCATACCCATTTTTTCTGAAACAGAGGAATTATTAGTGCTGTACATGAGTGGCATTTCTTTGTAGGCAAGGGGGTTTGTAGCGTTTGCTGAACTACACTATAACAAAATCCAAAGCTTGGAACACAGAGCGAGCCAATCACAGGGCTTACACATTGATCTTCCTTGAAACAAATGCCTAACACTCCCTTGAGCCCCTTACCACACTGGTTCAGACATCTTTTACTGCATCAAACCTCAAAATCAATAAAACCTCTTTGGGGCAAAGAAAATTACCCTGCCCACCGCAGGAGAAAAGAGAAAACTCATTATACAAGGTTATTTCAACTCCCAGATGTTCCAAGCCAATTTATCCATAACAACTCGCTTGCTTAGGGCTGACCTAGATCAAAGCTTTTCAAATCCAGTTTTGGGCTGCCCTGCTCTGCATGGTGTTATGGTTAGCTATCACACAACACACTTGACCTCATGAACTTATGACTGGCATATAATATATAGCCAAAGAGTCATGTTAGGTGTGTTTATTCAGATTGTTCATCTTCAAACTGCCAGGCATTGGGTCCTCAGGAGCTGCTGATTTAATGCTGATCTGGAATCCAGCAAGTTTGGTGAACTTCCTGCTCTTACATTTCTACTAAACTTGGCAAATTTAAATCAGGTGTCTATAAACAGGAAACTCTGCTGGACCACAGTACCAGCAAGGAAAAGCTTTTTCATTTTGCAATAATTTCCACAGGATTATCAAAACTACAGCCTGCTTTAACCAGCTTCATTATAACTCAAAGAGAATTTATACCAGTACCATGGGCGCTGAATTGAAATGTTCAGCAAGCTTCCATTCAGGAAAGTGAAGGCTTTCAGCAGAGAGCCTAATGCATGGACAATATTACAACAATATTCTGCTTTTGCTCTAGATTCGGTTTCTTGCAGATTGTTTAAGGGCTTACTCAAACTCTCTTTCGGTCTGTTATGTCACTTTGGTCAGAATGATCCAAGCAATCTTCTGCAATAATCTGATGTCTTAAGATCTGTTTAAGCAATAACCATCACAAATATAGGAATGTAACAAACTTACTGACACAAAGCGAGAGAGACCAGTTAGAAAGTTTTGGCATATAATGCATTGATGTTAAAACTACATACAGTTTTGGTCAGATGTTTACATAAACATGGCAATATTAGGCTTTCAATGATTTGAGAATGATTTGATTCTCTGAACTGTTCTTTTTCTGGGGCAGAATGAGTGTACAACATATAGCTTTTACAGAAAAAAAGAATTTGGTGCACAAGTTTACATTTTTTTTATTTTTCTTTTTTAAATTATCACAGAGACAAAAGTGTACAAGGCAAAGGCCTCTTAATTTCCTGTTAGTGATGATTATCTACAGTTGGTAACTTCTCTTTGCCCCCATAAAAAGGTTTGTTTGACAGCACTCATTGGCTTGAACAACACAGAGTAAAATGAGAAAGTCCAAGAAGCTCAGTGCAGGTCTGAGAAGGATCACAGATTTCCAGAAACTGTGTCTAAATAACCGCAGATTCCAAGATCATCAGTTCAAACAAGTGTGTAAGTACAGTAACCCTCAGTTGAGAGGAAATTGATTCAGATTGTCAGGAACAATCCAAGAACCACCTACCATGAAATAGAAGCTGCTGGAACACCAGTGTCACTGTCTACAGCCAAGCAAATTTTACATCACCATAGCTTAAGAGGCTGCCATCCAACAAAGAAGACCATGCTCCAGAATCGACACCTTCAAGCTTGACTACAGTTTGCAGCTGATCACATGGCCCTCTGGAGGAAAGTTTAATGGTATAGGTGAGGCATTCAACTCTAAGTACACTGTACCAACTGGTAAGAATGGTGGTGGTAGCATTATGCTTTTGCTGCCAGTGGAACCGGTACCTTAGAATAATGAGTAATGAAGACAGAAGACTACCTCAGAATTCTTCAGCATAACTTCAACCTATCAGCTAGATGGTTAGAACTTGGACACAGTTTGGTGTTCTAACAGGGAAATGACCCCAAGCACACATCAAAGTTGGTTGTGGAATGGACAAAGCAGGCTTTAAACTTTTTTAATGACCTTTCCAATGTCCTGACATCAAAAACATGTGGCTTGTGCTTGAATGTCAACAAGAATTCTGCCAGAAGTTTGGTGATGGCTTGGTGATACCAAAAGGAACTGGTAAACATGTACCTTGCTAAGAAACATAATATTATATATAATTATACCAAATATTGAATACTGAATATTATGTATATATATTTTTGTGTTGATTTCAGAAAATCCCCCAAAATTTTAACTTGTGTGCCAACTTATTTTCCTTTTTCATGATTAAAAATGTATGTTATACACTCATTTTGCCCCAGAAACAGAACAGTTCAAAGAAACCACTGAAAGCCCAATATTGGCATGACACACGTCCATGATGAGTGTACGTAAACGTCCGACTGTAACTGTACTTATTGGCTTTATGCAATGGTCACTGGCTAATAAAAAATTATTGTGCATAAATTCAGGCTTGACCACTGATAAGAAAAGGCCAACTGGAGCAAATTCAGCCCTTTTCATCTCTAAATGAATCTTCAGCATTCATACTCTCACGACTCAAACCACCACGGAGAATTCTAAATGAAACATCCAGACTTAGCCAGGCTATCCTGCTGGGAGTCATCAGAGTTTTAAATCCAACTACAAGAATGACTCATACCACAGCTCTGTATCCCCCTCCTGAACACATACAGACATAGCTGTCTGCCTTTGTGTGTGTGTGTGTGTTTGTGTGCCTGTGTGTTCTGTTGGAGGAGTCCAGACCACAGTGCACCTGATATGAGGCAGATTTTTCTCAACTCCAGTTCTGTGGCCTGACTACAATGCACAAGGTGGGAAAGATGGAGAGAAAAGAAGTGTATACATCAGCTCACTCGCCCTGCGAGAGGAAGACTGAAGCATGTGGTTCACTGGAAGCACTAGAGACCACTCTGTGTCTGTATAAAAGCTGCTTTTTCATTGTGGCAGTCCAGTTCTTCATTCTCTGATTCCGAGTTCACCTCACCTACAGTGTCCTCATCCCCCCACACAGTGGGAATCCCTCTGTACAAAACCCTGCTGTTAGTCAAATCCCGACCCAATCCAAAGCCAAAGCGGAATCCGACCCGCACACCTCTGCCGCTCGAGTCTGTCACCTGTAGTTTGGTCCTCCTACAGAAGGGGGCACTGGCTGCTCCTGAGTGCAGCTGCAGTAGCACAAATACAGCTGCGAAGGTCGCCAGAATAAAGGCACAGCTCAGCACAGCGACAAGTGCAGGCAGATGTGAGGATGCCTCCACTTTGGGCTTCCCTGAGTCTGCCTCCTCTGCTCCTTCACTGTGGAGCACTGGGCTGATGGGAGACTTGCGCTGCACTTGGTTCTGATGCAGACATGACATGCCCACTAGGTGACTATGGGGTGGGCAGGACAGGCATTCAGCTTCACCAGGACCCGAGCACGTCAGACATGCAGGGTGGCAAACCAGGCATGCCTGCACTGAGGACTGCTCCACCCAATTCTCCAGAGACAGGTTGAGGATCTGCAGGCCAGGCGTGAAACCCAGAGGACAGGACTTCACACAGCCTTGTAGAAAGAGCCACAAACCAGCACTGCACTCTGCAAACCAAAAAAGGAAAGGCATACCAGTAAAGAATAACCACACCAACAACATGTACCCTAATTACAGTGTAAGGGTCTAGCACCATAGGGTTAATGTACATTTATTATCTTTTTATAGACCATGATGCAACAGAAAAACAAATCCAAGTAATTCTACTCATAGGAATTTGAAGTCATTTGGAAGGAGCAGGTATATGCAGAGAAAATCAATCATGTTGAACATGTCATGTGTCAGCGCATTACTGAAGCATGTAACACCATGGCATCAGGAACCATGTATTGACTGAGCAGATATTACGTCTAAGATCTTATATTGATTACATAATGGATATATTGGTCAAGTTGTGCAATAACATTTTTTTTTTGTTTTGCCATTTTTCTCCTATGATGCTAGAATTATGGGTCACCTTGTAGTTATTAAAGCTAACAATATATAATTAGCTAAAAGTGCAGAAAACTGTAAATCCAGCAAAAAATAAAAAAAACTATTTCATAAAATAAATGTAAAAAATTAATGAAACTATTGACTTTGAAAGTACTAAAAAATATAATAAATATGGACAATATCAATAAAAAGTTCAAAATAGCCATAGCTAAAAAAAACACAGTAGCGTGAGTGCCTTGCAGACTGTAGAAAAGGTTGAATTGAACTTTCATGGGGGTTGTTGTAATGAGCAGAAGGAAACCTCTGACTACCACTAATGGACCCTTAAACAGAAAGCCCTTACCCTTCAACTATTTGAACTGTATTCTGCTGTATTGTAGCAAATGTTAAAAATGCATATTAAAGCTGAATGTAATATTAATTTTCATATTTTTTCATATTCATCATTTTCAATAATTTTAAGATATTTTTTATAATTTCCTCTAATATTACAACCTCTATTATGCTATTACAGTGAGACTGAGGACAGGTTTTAGGGGAAATACTGTGTTACAATAGTCATAAAATGATCAAATCACAGTGAAAATGAAAGTACATTTACTCTTTTTGACAAAAGTATCCTTTAAAATTGTAACAAGTAAAATGTGCCTGCAGAAAGGCACTTAGACACTTAAAATCATTCAGTAGAGATTAATCTGTGAAGACAAAATAAGAATCACATTTAACAGGCTTGCACAGAGAAGGCATATCTAATGCACTATAGTTACTGCACAGCTATCAATATTAACTAACTGCTGTATTTGTAACTGCAGCAATATAGATTACAGAGAGTAATATCAATACTGAGAGTCAAACTCATCCATTCATTAACACTATAGATGGTAAGTTAGGGATATATCAATATTACTGCAATTATTTGTTTAAAGAGGAGGCAGTTATGAAGCATCTCCCCATCAAACCAAGATAAGAACAAACTCTCTAAATGGCTCTCTCTATTCTGTTTTCCAATACAGATAAAGACAAATGAATATTCATAATCATAGTCAGAGAGCTGATAAAAAGAGACTCATCAAGACCTGGCTGGGGGACTGGTGTATGTGTCACACTCTGTCAGATATGTCAGTGAACCAGGCTACCTCCTATGGCTGTTCTTTCCATTTCTGGATGTTGCAGTGAATTTATATAATATCTATGTTCTCACTGCTTTGTGTGTATTAGCTTTTTCTCACCGATGCATATCTGCTGGGCATCAAAGGTTTTACAGCTGTTGTTGGAAGGTCGACTGAAATCTGAAGCAGACGGGTCCACAGCACTGGAGCCTGTTCCATATAGGATTAGTGTGAACTGTGAAAGAACGCCTGAGTATGTAAAAAAGAGAATGGGAATTATAGATGATGTGTATACTGTATGTATCAATGAGAGAAAATAAAAATACCATAGTCATATTATTTACCATAGTCATTAAGTCCAGACACATTCTCTATTTCCAGTGTCCACTCTCCTTGTGGGTCCTCATCCCATGCATGTGTGGTCATGAAGGCCCAGTCATTGAAACCCTCTGGTGAGTTGTCCTGGGGCCTGAGATGCATGTGCATACACACACACACATTTTTACACACATCCATTCACATAATTATTACTGCAGCTAATTAATGCTAACCCTAGTCCTAACCCTAACCTCAGTAATAAAAATTTAACTTTTTGGCTCTCACAAGACCAAAAATATCAGATATTCCTATCCTTGTGGGGACTTTTGCTCCTCACAGAGACAGACCAACATGTGTACACACACACACACATTTGTATCGTGACTTGTGAGGACTTTCCATTTACTTAATTATTACTGCAGATAATTAATGCTACACCTAACCCTAACCTAAGTAATGAAAATTTTTATTAAAAACTAAAAGTCCCCACTAAAAATATCAGATATTCCTATCCTTGTGGGGGCATTTAATCCCCACAAACATATAAAAACACAGTCCACACACACACACACACACACACACACACACAATATATATGCAAAACTATCTTGTACTAATTCTGCCTAGGAGAGTAATCAAATAAGAGTAATCAATGAATACTTGACAAAATGCTTAACAGATGAAATGTGTGTGGCCTTATTTAATTTTAAGTTATTGCATATGATAGGTATGGGATTACCTGGGTGCCAGCAGTGTGGAGCGGGTCCCCAGAGGGCTTAAGAGGTGGATGGCCAGGTTCCCTCTGTGTGTATATGATAGTGTGAGTCGAGCCTGCACATGCTCCAGTGAGCTCACAAAATCAGGCTGTCCTAAACAGGCATCTACACTCTTACTGAACAGCAGATGGTTCCTCACATCCCTACAACACAGAAGCATGACATCAGCATGAGTCAGTACATTCTACAAGAAGCGACATGGACATATTCAATAAATTAATTCCTTCAAGAGAAACAATGGCTTAATTATATTGAAATCCAATGTGGCCCACTCCTCTTTTAGCTGTACTGTCACTGAGATATGACTCATAAAAGTTGTGTAGTTATGTAAACTGAGCTTTTCAGGCAGGGCAGCCTTGAATTGATTTGGCTCCAAAAAAACTGACATGAATGCTGAAAACAAAGTTGAAAGCAAAGTTAGATCTTTTTATTCACTATGTGCAATCTTTTTTATATCACTGCTGAATATTTGCAGTATAATCCCAGTAGAACCTGAAATAGTAGAAGTGATCAAGGCACAGTGAATAGGTTTCAAGCCACACTAAAATCTCACCCAGAGTCAAGAACTATTTTACTTTGATGATAATGTGTGCTTTTTGTTAAAGCAGCAAGCAAATATGTAAAAAAGATTATTTTAAGGGTAGAAACAGAAATATTGATATCAGCTATGAAGAAGGTCTATCTCTCTAAAATAGAAGGGCACAATCCAAAGCACAGAATTCATGTTGCAAAAACAGATTTTTTTTAGTTTAGCTTTTTATATACAGTATTTGTAATTGTGTAGTAAGGAGCTGAAGTTTCTCAATGACATTAGAATAATGTCTAGACAATGTCAGGTGGGATTCCATTAGAAGTAGTCTAAGCGATATCATCATCCTGAAATGTCCATCCATCTGTCAGCTGTAATAAGTGTGTCATCTGTTATGGACAATTTTCGGCATTGCTGGGATCACAGACACATGTATCTAACCTCCATAGGAATCTTGCCCTTTGTATGGGTTTCTTTGATCTTTTGTACCTGGGCTCAGACAGCATGTCGATAACACATTTGTGTTGCGGCCCCACACTGGTCCAGTTCTGGGCCAATGCTACCATGGCACTTGCGTCAAGCAGACCATAGCCATACGAGTGGCTCACTGCCAAAAAATTAAAGAAAGAGAGAAGGAGAGAGAGAGAGAGACAAGCAGAGAGACAGGGAGAGAGGTGAAGTCAGCCAAGTTCATTTGAGCCATGCAGCTGTTTCCAGTTCCCAACTGGATTTCAACATCTGTTTATTACCTAAGCGACCCACGCCATTGGTCCTCCAATCGTTTGTGATGAGGTGGGTTGGACGCGCTGCTCTAATTACCAGGTGTTGCATGTCCCTCCAGGTCAAATTCATACTGTTTTGAGACAAAGAGAGAAGGAGGAGGAAGGGGGAAGTCATAACATGACAAAGTGTTAATAACCTAAGCCTTTCTACATCTGACTCTATATTTCAAACTGAAGTCAGTGCTGCTAACTGGAAATGTTTGAGAATTTTCACAAAACTCATCCTACGTGGCTGAGCAGTCCAAAAAAAATCTGTGAAATGTATTTACTTGAATACTTATAATAATATGAAAACTAACATGTTGTGGCATTCACAAATCTAAAATGAAGGTCAAGATGTTGTGCCACTAACCACCTTGATATATGACTTTGTAATTGAATTTGTCAAATATGTAATTTATAATAAGGACAGTGCAAAGGTTGACCTAGAGACGACTGGCCAATGCAGCACACAGGAGACTCTCAGAGAAAATAAACAGCCCCAACTTCTCCACACAGAAACAGGCTGTAAAGTCACCTTCAACTAAACAACATCATAAACACCACCCAGAGATTTAATAGGGAGAAATAGTGCCATAAGTAGAGAGAGAGAGAGAGAGAGAGAGAGAGAGAGAGAGAGAGAAGCACCTCTGGCAAATACAAAGTATGCACCTGAGGGGTTTACTGCCCCAAACGGCAGGGACTGAAACAGAAAAGCTCCATTCTGCTTTCTGCATAGCACTCCATCATTTCACGATGTCTGAACGGAACATGCCTGTAGGAAATCTCACATCCATAAATGATAGGGTGCTTCTGTGGGCACACCCACATCTCCTTCACCAGGGAACAAAAAAATTGCTGATTGGTAATATTTCATAGTCTTATTGGCACAGTGTGGAAGGGAAGACTCTGTGAGGAAGACTCTGTGAGGACTCATAATTGAAGATGATGACTAGTTATTATGAGGAGGCCACAGAGCTGTCCGAGACTCCTTACTCAGCTAAAACAGGCAAACAGCTAAATTTTTCTGTACTCCACTCTCCAACACATTGCATGGAGGACATATCAGATTTGTAAAAGTAAATAACAGGTCTTGAATGTGTATTTGTGTAAGGGCTAATAATCATATTTACACCGAGCATGCATAGCAGTATGACCACCTCCTTTTCTCTACACTCATTGTCCATTTTATTAGTTCCACTTACCATGTAGCTGCACTTTGTAGTTCTACAATTACAGACTGTAGTCCATCTGTTTCTCTACATACTTTGTTAGTCCCCTTTA
>JAOVYV010000009.1:8518959-8541173 GCA_025674545.1 Hassar affinis
TTTTTTTAACTCTGGTATGTCACCCATAATGTTGTGTGCATTGCAATATTTTGAGCAAAACCGTGCTCTTACCCTGCTAATTGAACCTTCACACTCTGCTCTTACTGCTGCAATGTGCAATTAATGAAGATTGACCACCAGGCTGGTCCAGTTTAGCCATGAAACCTCCCACACAAAAATGACAGCTGTTTCAGTTTCATTGTCTAACCCCTGTATATTTCCAAAGCATTCACTGTTTCTTTTCTTCTTCCTTATGTCCTCCCTTTTTATTGATGGTGTTTTAAGAGCACATCTGAATCCACTCTTTTATGAAAACCAGAGAGTACTGGGTACACCTACAATAGAGAGACAACTGCTGACATGATTTTAGATAACTGGCCTTTTTTTTTTGTTATAAATCGCTACAAATCAGCCAAAACTGAAATGGGCTGCTCTCCTCTCTGGAAATAAATCATGTACAAAAGCACTCATTCCATTATCACCACACAGCATCTTTAAAAGCAGCTCTGCATATGTTTTTGAATGCAAATTGGTCTGGGCTGACAGAGCTGAAATATTGTAATAAATTATACTTATACAGGATGTGTGTCATTCGAATTTCTCTATTCTTCTCTATAGGCTTGCTTGCCCATCTGTTTTTTCCCCCTGGTAAATGACTAATTGCTTATTAATAATTAATAATGAATTATTTTCTATCTCTCTATTCAACTCATTCTCTTTGGAAAGAATGAATATGACTACATTAAGTCAATCAATCTGTGACTGGAGCATCTTGTTTAAATGCAAACAGAGATTAATGCAAATGATGGCGTTCCACTGACAAATTCAATTAAAAGACAGACAAACCACTATAAGTGCGTTAATTGCAAATGCCAAAACAAAATCCTTTGGCAGTCTTGTTAATTTGTGCGACAGCAATTTAACAAAAAGGATTCATTAGCACTGATTGATTGCAGATGACTGAAGAACAGACTCCTGGGTAAAGCTCATCTACTTACCAGGTACCACTGCTGGGGAAATTTTGGGTCAGTAGGCTCGCTGTAAATATCCCTCTTCCGCCTACGCTTGGTGACTTGCTGTTCTGCCCAAAGAACCTAAAAAGAGATCAAAGGTACACACACTCACCCAGACGCACATACCAAAATGTTCAAACACCAAACACCTGCAGTGCTTTGAAACCAACACATACTGAAATGTTCACACACTATACACCTTCAGTGCTTAGAAACCTACACTTTACCTCTGCGTTTATATCTCAAGCATGTAATTCCCCTCAGACCGTTAAATCAGAAGCTTAATGCTCTCTTTCAACAGTAGAATTCAAACACATTGGACACACTTGATTTCATTTGACAGCCCCTATGTGTGTGTGTGACTAGTTCAACCAAGTCTTCATCATGCTCCTGTTCTGGGAACTTTCAACTAAATAAAGTCTACTAGGTAGCAGAGACACCATTAGTGTTAACCAGAGACATTAAAACAGCAGATGGGATATCCTTAAAAGTAGACACAGCTGCCCTCAACATTTACCAACAACAAACACTAAGAACCAAAATATTTCCAGCAGGACACATTTCCCAGTTCTCTTGCTCTTTAATTTGAGCTTTCGTTCAAGCACAAAGAGCGAAGAGACATGAGGTCTTAGTGCTTTCTCTTTTCTAAGGTGTTTTATCTTTCTTGGCCTTTTCTGTGTCACCTTATGTCTTGCTTTAACTCTCGGCTTCCCGGGGTCACTCTGCTCTACACATTCCTCACACTCTCTGCTTTCCCCACATTTTTGTAGTGCTATTGTGAAAATAAATGGATAGACTTTATGGGGATTTTTAGCATTTGATTTACACAATATGTCTAATGTTATAATGTGAAAAAGCTTAATTAAACAAAAAAGCATACATTTACTGATTACATAAGTATTCACCCCCCTGGGTCAATATTTAGCAGAACCACCTGCAGTGATAACAGCTGCAAGTTTTCTGCCATATGTCTCATATAACAGCTTTGCAAATCTGGATCCTCATATTTTTGCTCATTAATCTTAACAGATAAAGAATGTTGGTGGACAGCAGTTTTCTAGTCTTGCAATGTATGCTCAATCAGAATGAGGTCAGGGTTTTGACTGGGCAATTTTAACTAATGCAGCTTTCACCCATTCCAGTGTAGCTTTGACAATATGAGTAGAGCCATTGTCCTATTTGAATATGCCCCAATCTCATCTTGCAGACTGTAAGTGGTTTTGCTCTGTACTTGGCTCTGTCCAGGTATGTCTCAACCTTGATCAATCAGTCAGTCCCTACTCATGAAAAATGTCCCATGATGTTATCACCATATCACGCTTCACTGTGGAGATGGTATTTCCGGGGTAATGAGCATTGTTCGATTTTTGGCAAATCTAGTTTCATTTTCAACTCATCAGTACAGAAAACATTTTCCACATGAGTCTTTAACACAGTATTTAATATGCCTTTTTTCAATAATGGCTTTGATTTTGCCACTCTTCATGCTATACTGTCCTGTGTACAGCTTCTCCCATCTGTCCAACCTTTGCCTCTCGTTGCTTCTCTAATAATCATCTTTATCCACTTTGTCACTGACTATTTGTAGACAACCTCCTCTATACAGAGTCACAGTTGTGTCATATTTTTTAAATATTTAATAATGCATTTGTTGCATTTGGTATATTGCAGGATTCTTTTAATAACCAAACCCTGATTTCCACAACTTCTTCACCCAGAACTTTTGATAATTCCTAGGTCTACTTTTTAGGTGTTCTCCTTAAGTATGTAACAAACTCTGAGGCCTTCCAGGAACAGGTGTAGTTAAATTAAAATCATGTAACACTAGAGTGAATTATTTGAGGTCTGATTGCAACTAATTGCATCAGAACTAATTTAGTGGTTTTACAGAAACTACGATGAATATATATGTAATCACAATCTGTAAAAGAAATGAGAATGAAATTCCTGTGCCCCATAGGGCTTAAACATGGGGCTGGTGGTTCAAGGTCAGTTAGAGTGGGATCTCAGATAAACAGTAGGACCTCTTTCAGATTACATTCTAGCCTTCACATTGCCCAGACATTTGTTTTTAATGAATCCCTGCCTCATCACTGGAACAATGTATGCGAATTTGGAGCAACAGAACGAAACTGAAATTCTGCGTGACTGTGTAAAACTGCACTGGATGCCCATCCACATCCAAAACAGATGAAAATGCGACTGCAGTGATGTCTGTGCTGAACCGTGACGAGTGAAAGTCAGGATGATCGCACATGAGTTAGCACTTGTTAAAACCACCATCCATGAAATCATCACACAGGAGCTGAGCATGAGGAAAGTTGTTGCAAAACTTTTTCCCTAGAACTTGCCAACGGATCAGAAGGAACATTGTGCACTTCACTGGCTGTGAGAGAATTTCTGGCTGAAAAAAAAATCCTAGTCCTTCTACATCCACTCTATAGCCCCGAATTGGCTCTGTCTGGTTTCTTCTTGGATTAAAATATGTTTGAAAGGCCACCACTTTGGCATAGTAAAGAACATCCATAAAGCCGTGACCTAGACTCTGGACGTCCTCACAGTTGATTTCAAGCACTTCTACCAACAATGGCAGAGGTGTTGTGTGCATTCACAAGGATCATATTTTGAAGATGATAATATTACATTTTTTGGTAAAGTTCAAGGGGGTAAATACTTATGCAATGCACTGTACACAGAATTGTATATGAATCTCAGAAAATGCCATTTCCTCTGACTGGACAGAGACCCATGCTTTCATAATCATGTATGATTTAGATGCATAATTACATGGTGTGCAATGTTGATTTGGAGGTAGTAATTTATTAGTCAGTGGAGGCAGCACACCAACTACCACTAATGGCAGGGTGACTTAGCTGCCAGTGTCTTTATCTTAGAAAAGTGATAATTTAGATGTAGGTGTGTGTGTGTGTAATTTAATTTGGAGCAGTGTTTAAAAAGTCTGAGTGAAAGTACACAATGAGGGCATAATGAAGGAAATGATAGAAATTTGCAGTTATAGTGGGCACATACTTGACTTGCTCTAAAATCCTCCTGACACTAATAGCCGTGTGCTTTTGTGTGCGATTACTCAAGTTCTAACAAACAAAATGGTTGTGCGATGATGAATGGAAATTTATAGGACAAAGGTCTACAACACATCTGTACGTTTATACAAACGCAGAGTTCATCTGTGTATTTGAATGTGTGTTTGAATGTGTGTGTCCCAAACAAAATGCTTTTAAGCATTGCATTCCCAATTTCAGAATTATTGGCACACTCTTCCTGTTATGTCCAACAAAGTAGAGGGATCTTCTATAGGGATTTTGTGTTTCTTGAACCATGTAGAAGGATGTGTTGCTCATCCTTCTATCTGTACATCTGAAGCCCCTGGCAGAGGCAACTAGTATGGGGGATGAAATATTCTGGTATTTCACAATGACATAAGACTTCAAAAATCCATCTGAACCAATAGTCACAAACAGCTTCCAAGCATTAATGATCCCTGTACACAGTGGTGGTGCACATTACTAAAAAGTTTGTTTCAATCTTACCATAAACACACATCCGTAACTGATTGAACTGTAAAATTCCAAAATTGCTATTCTTGGGCTCTTTCCCCCCTCCTTCACCATTCTCCTCACTGTGTAAGGGACACATGCCATTAGGTCAAAATTCCTTGCTACTGTTTCTGACAGGAAATGTTTTGTACTTATCGGGTACTTTGGGTTGCCGATATTAGACACCGGAAGCGATACTGCACATGGCATGCCCCTTATGCTCAGCAATATTTTAATATTTACACTGACTCGCATGGAGCTTTTATTTTTTAGTAAACATTACATGCAAACATCCGTAATGACAGGTTGATGTGCTGTCACTGTGATCATGTAAAGATAATTAATCCACTGAAATATTTACTCCCACGTTCTCTGGAAATTATAATTCCAGAACAATATATTAACTGATGCCAGTGTGCACTGCTACAAGATGGCTACAGGCTAATGCAGTGAGATGACACTGACTAAAGCTGTGCATCTACTATTCCTCTTCATTATTTCTCCATATTGCATCTGAGAAACACATAAGAAAATGTGGCTCCACCAACAGGAAGAAAGTTGAATTGATAATACTTGTATGCCAAGTTATAGATGTGTTTCGTCTCTGCTATCAGTTAACCTTCCTCTTACAGGTATCCAGATATTATAATTAGCCAGAAGGCACATCCCCAGCTAATAAGACATGCAAGGTGGATCAAACGGTGCCACGGCTGTCGTGTTTGTCCTACCACGAAAACTTTCATCTGTATCAAAGTATGAAAATGTCTACATGTCTATATAGAAAGGACAAAACTCTCATTCTTTTCCCTTAGTCATCCTTCCATCCCTTATTATATATTTCATTCACTAGACACTAAATTTATCCCAAAATGTGCAGATTTGGAACAAGGTCAGGTCACGCTTGCTTTGATATATTTTTAGCTGCTTTAACTTCTATCCACTTCTATCCAAAAAATATAAGCTTTAACCTCATTTCAACTTTCTATGGGAATTGGATTCTGCTCACTCTATGTTTTCACTCCTACTCACCACACACACTTGGACTGGGGGAAAAAAGCATTAGATATCTGCTGTGAATGACCTTTATGACCTGAGGACATATAACTATGCCTCTCATTAGTGAAACCCTGCTGCCTTTGGAATCATGTGCATGTGTCTTTAGATATTTGAATGAAGTCTGAGCTACAAGACCTTAAAGGCATGTTTTACTCTGAACACACACAGCTGAACACACTTCCCTATTCTATCTACAATATGTCTGGGAGGAGCTGAAATGAAAAAACCCATAATTCAGCTTTTCCATGGAGGGTTCTCTGTTGATGCTTTCTCCTTGTGATGAATGGGTCATTTGTGGGAGCTGATTTTGCATCATAATGAGTTCATTTTTTCCACTGGTGGATATTGTTGTAGTGCGGGAGAGCTGGACAAAATCTGTAGATGCAAACTGATACCACAGCCACAGCTGGATATGATATTGTGCTGTCTCAGGTGGCTGGCACAGAATATGATAATCAAATAAATGGCATCCGACACACATGTGGATTACGACTGTGTATATGTATGTGTGTGTGTGTGTGTCTTGTTATCCAAACATGGCAATCTGTATTTTTATCCATACATTCAACCTTGGTAAACACTGGATATTATCCAAGTTGGGCATTCTTCTCTTACCGTACTGTATCCGGCTCAGGAGAATTCATTAAGTGTATGTGTAGTGGCAGCAGAGTTGAGAGAACAAATGAGGTGTTACCCAGATATTGTTCATATTTTGTCAAGGGAGCGAACACTGTATGATATTTAGCCATGAGATCAAATTACAGTACTTACTTTCTGTTGAGTATTCAGCTGTTGGGATGACAAAAATGTGCAATTTTAAGTTCAGTCTGTGCGCAGGAGTGTTTATATGTAGCAGCAGGGACACATTTCATAATTTTACACTGGGTGGATATAATGATACAAGTATATGTGGTTTTGTTGATTATGTCTTCTTTATTAAAACCTTAATGAACGATAGTGTTGGCCACAAGGGTCTATAATCTTTCAAGTTAGATGTAGGGATGGGAGAGTATATTAGAGGCTCTTTAGGCTTTGGTGTTTTAAGGCTAGCGGAGGTGCTATCACTGATTAATAAGCAGAACCGTTGCCCTCAGAGAGGCAGATAGATAAGGTGATCGTCTGTGAGAGATCAATGGGTGTCTGGGCCCGTGGGGCAAATATGCAGCCCTTTTCCTGCCTGTAAGTACCGATAGCTTATCTCCAAGGTCTGCACACACACATACACGCAGACACTGTAGAAGCTCCTCTGCCGTTAATTCTGAATGTGTGCAATCTTCTTGCCTGCTGTCATCCACCACTTTTAAGCTGCAAATATCCATCACAGCCATTAATCCTCTTTTCTTTATCTCTTCTCTCTAGTATTTATGTGCGTGTATGTGTGTGGGGTGTGTGTGTACCTGTGGTTCACTGAGCAAATGGACATGAACCCCATGTTGGCTAGACAGAGACCTCTTCACAACGCTCCTGTGCTGAAAGTGATAATAGTCCCCAAACACCTGGAAGGAAGACGAAGACACACACACACACACACACACACAATATTAGATTCAGAGACTCGGTGTCCTTCATATCACTGTGTGTCCTTCCATCCACAAGATTATAAGATGATCTAAAACACACCTGAGGGGAAAAAACCCTCATTAACTTCACCACCTGTGCCCAGAAACAGGGTCATGCATTTCTCTTTCTCTCTCTCTCTTTCTCTCTCTGACACACACATCTACTCTATGATCTGAGCTGACAAATGAGCCTAACTCTTACTGTATCAACTGGAACACACACACACAATCCTTAGTTACTAAAGTATAATAAGTGCCACCTGCTTGTATGTTGTGTGGTATGAATGAGACAGACACAAACACACAGTCATAAAGAGTCACTGAGGGGTGGAAGGCGCATGTCCTCCTGCTACTGCTACGAGTAATGAAGCAGCTAATTCATTTTATCCTCATTCTGTGCAGTAATGATGTACATATGGGCTTTATGAAAACAAGTGCACACACACACACAATCACAGTGCCCATAGGTTTTGGAAAGAGAAAGAGAAAGAGAGGGATATGGAGAGCAATATTCAGGCTAAATGGAGAAAACCAGATGATTAAACCCAAACATCTTATTTGTGTTTACAGCTCCTCGCCTTCAGACGTGCCTGCAGGCTGCATCAAGAACAACCCAACTCTGTCAAATACCTTAGACAAAGATGGATGCCTCTGTGGGTGTGTATGTATGTAGGTATATAACAAATATGCTTGCATAGCAATACTATTTTACCTGTGTGTGTGTGTGTGTGTATGCCCAGACCACCAAAGTCATGCAGTGATGTATGATGCAGAATTTGCAATAAATGCCACCATCATACAGCCATCTTTCTCTTTTCTTTGACTAACTTGTAGATGTAAAGAGGCTGCCTGACTCAACACTGCAATCAATTATCAGAGATCGTTGTTTTTGTATAATGTTAGGCACGAGGCTGTGAAACAATGTCGTTTAATGTAGTTTCAGAAGTCTTCTAGAACGTCTGAGGTGGAAGCTACTATAGTTACCATCGACTTAATGTGTACAATGTAAGCAATAAATGGAAAAAGCCCCTAAAATTGTTCACAAATCTGTAGCCTGCTTGCATAAGAATTTGTTTTAGCAGTAAAAATATAATGACGTACTTTATGTCTGGCTTGTCACTTAAGTACCAGAAAAAGTGATATACCAGCTAAGACTTGCTAGGTCCTCCACAGGATCTTGGAGAGAAGGTTGCACAGTCTTTACACTGATGTTTGCTGAGGTCCCAGCATTGAATTCCAATGTTACTTGAGGTAGTGTTGCACACTTATTGCGTGAAAAGATTCTTGCCAGCCAATGCTGGTCACATTCACCCAGAGTTTTTTTACGGCCACACTGCTGTCGTGAGTTTGAGGTTTTGCTGCAATTCTTGTAGTAACGGTATACCCTTGAAATGCTCATACATCCAAACTTTGTTTCTACCTCTGAAACACTATGACCCATCTCATAAGCTCCAACTATTAAACCATGCTGAGTGTCGCTAAATCGCAATAACCTGCTATTTTCACTGCCAAAACATCTCTAGAAGCTTCCACAGATGTCTGTTACTTTATGTACACATTGGCAAACAATGATGTGCATAGGTGGTGTTGCTATATGTTTTGCATATGCTCTACTACTTTTCTGGTACTTCACTGTATGCTTTGTCTAAGATAAAAAGGATTTTTGTTATGTATATTACAAACTGTGTAATTTACATATTTTTGCTGACATTTCACTTATTAACAATTTAACATAAAATAAAGACAAACAATTTAAGAACAACTGCTACATGAAAGTGATATGGCAAAAGAAGAATGGTGTTTCATGTACAAATAGGACAAAATGTACAAAATAGGAATGCAGGATAGAAGGTCAGAGTCTAGCAGAAAAAGCACCACACTGTGCTTGGACTCTGGCTCTTTAGACATGAACATGAGTTGAGAGAGAGAGAGAGAGAGAGAGAGAGAGAGAGATAGAGAGAGATGGCATTAATCATACTTTTTCATTACTCATCCTGTCTTTGTGCCTTTAGTACAAGGTCATGTACATTTTCTTTCTCTCTCTCTCTCACACACACACACACACACACACACACACACACACACACACACACACACCTACCTACATATGTCCAGCTACACCTGTCAAAGCCGAATACCGATTTAAGGTCAAGCGATGGAGGTACAGTCTCCTTCATCCCCACCCCCTGATATTTCACTCACAGCTCCTTTTGTCCCTTTGTTACCATCTCTCTCTTACTTTCTCTCCCTCTCCCTGTCTTGTCCTTTCTCTGTCTGCCTATCCGACTCTTTTAATCTGTCTCTCTTTTTCTTTCTGTTGGATCTGAGTGCAGCTGCTTGAAACATGAGACACATTACCTCCAAACCCCTACTGCTAGCTCTCCAAGACAGCCACATATCACTTCTCTCTCTTTCTGATCTCGCATAGCAGCCTGAATCCAAAGCAGACTTCTCCCTTTCCCATAGTAAAATATTGCAGTGTAATATTTAAAAACTGTATTTATGTGCAAAGATTTCTGAAAATCCGAAAATCTGATGACAGGAACGGCTGCTCACGGCTCAAGGGTTGGTATGTTTTTTATCCTGAGCTCAGGTTACTTATGTGTGGAGCTTTGCAGGTTCTCTAAATATCTACGTAGGTTTCCTCTGCCTTCTTCAGCTTCCTTCTACTCATGAAAACATGTTTTTAGGAAGTTTAGTGATTCTAAATTGCCCCTAGAAGTGTATACGTGTCTGAAAGTGGACTGATGTCCCTTTCCAGGGTATGTTCCTGCCTTACATCCAGTGTTCCCCAGTACCGCTTAGGATCCACTGAGACCTCGACGTTTATAAGGCGGTTAATAAAGATGACTGAATGAATAAAAATCTAAATAATTCCAATAACTGATAGAAACGACCTGTGTACATCTACCTGAAATTAAAGTTTAAACGTACTCTTACATATGCACAATACATGTAGGCTTGAACAATAATTCACTTTCAATATATAACAAAATTAGAATTTTTTTCGATAACGGTAGTATGATTTTTAATTTTTATTTATTATTTACAGTATCCGTCACCAAGTAACGTTCACTGCATTCAAGCCAAGCAGAAAGAGCAGAATACCACAGTCACGCAGCCGGCGCTTAGCGGTAAGGCTCCAAAGTGGCAAGATTTAGCTGCAAGAAGAGTACCTGTCTTGGTTGTCTTCATGTGTTTTGAAAAAAAAAGAAAGTGGAAAAGAAAGAATAACTTGGAGGCTGTTGAGCTTTTTATGGTGCTAATCATTGTTTTTAGCAAATATCACCATTACCAGTTGATTCTAGCCTTTCTATCAGTGTTTGTAAACACATATGCAGCAAAATAACATGCGTCAATTATAGATGTTTAAAAATGTGAAAAACTATTAGGATCTACGTACAAATTGTACAGTTCTGTTGATGAACTGTCGACCATGTTTGAAATAGTGTATAGAAGGTGTTCATGTGGTGCCTCCTCATGGGAAACTCGTCTTTCCGATAAAACCGACACCACTTGAAAGCGCACACAGCCCTTCATAGTGTGTCATCAATCCTCATGCATGTCCCTGCCCCAGAAACATGTTTTTTTATTTATTAATTTTTTCTGTATTCTGCAGCTATTCTCAGCACTTTTCATATTCTCTATTCTTTAACCTGTTTTGCTCACTCCATGCTCATTCCTTGAATTACTCACTCCTTCTCCTGGACTCCACCCTCCATGTGACATGAGACCATCCCTCTGGCAAAGTGCACGCCCTGGCAGTGTTACATGCAGCTAAAATGACTTCAGCATGGTAGCTGGATTTATAATCTCACTGGTACATTTATCAAGTGTAAAAAATGGTGTTGGCTTTAACAAAATGTCATCACTGGACAGAAAGCAAATGGAGAAATTTGTATTCTGCAGCATTCTTCGTGGAAGTATTCAGTGGCTGCAAATCCCATTTTGTAGCATAATTTTTTTTGTACAGGATCACTTGTATGAAAAGATGTGGCAAGTTTACACAACAAATACTTCTCTATTTAACAGATAATTACATGCATTATTCAATCAGATAAAAATTACATTCTTATTAGCCTCATGAAATTTGCACTGCTGTAATTGTTACATGGCTTTCTTGTTTACATTAAAGGTTTTTTTCCCATCCTCTGACTGAGATATCAAATGAATGTTTATCATGTTAATACTGTAGGCTGCAGGCAAACATAGTCAGACCTCAGAATCTGATAGTGAAACCAGCCTGCATAACAATGCATCAGCCCTGGCAGCTGGGGCCATCAAGCAGAGCTGAAACTGTTTATGTGGTTTTCGGTTCTGTATGGCTTGGACTGAGGGAAAGTGTCTAAATCAGTCCCATAATGCACAAAAGGTCAGTACAGTGAAACAGGTTGAATTGGTGTTGTAGCTCCTAGAAAGTCAAATCAGCTTTTCTGTCTTCTGTTCCATTGAAGTCAGAGTCTGTGGAATTGAGCGAGACAGGTAATGTACATACTGTACCTGTTGAGAACGAACATGAAAAAGCAGAGTCAATTTCATCCTATGAGACAGTTTCACTAAAACAGCATGGTCATCCACTGCTCTACAGAGATGTGTGTCTTTCCTCACCTCTCGAAACAAATTCAGCTTATGAAGATAATTAGTTGAGCCAGGTATATTAAATGAGGTCTAAAATCTGCAGTACTGTAAACTGCCTATTTTTCATTTCATATTCAGAGGTCTCACAGGTTTATGTTATGAACATTAAGGCCAGTGGAAGGCTAAATGTAGCCCAGAGCTTCTAAACTCCCCACATCCTTATTAAGTTATTAAGGCTGGGACACATCCACACTGTATATCCCACTGCACTAGACACGAGTCACCAAGGAAACTGCTTTAACCATCTAGCTTTTATCCTCTCTCTGCTACATCCAGAACCTTGCATTCTGTTTTTATGTGAATATCAACGTGTGTACATGTATGTGTGTGTGTGCGTGTGTGTACATGTACAAGAGAGAGAGAGAGAGAGGGAGAGAGGGAGAGATGGAAAGAATGGGAGAGGGAAAGAATGAGAGAGAGAGTGAGAGAGAGAGAGAGATTACCGATTCCATCTGCCTCCCTTGTAAGAAGTCATTACTCCATTATTTTTCTCTCTGTGACCTGAATTGTTTGAACTGTTTGTTCATTAAAATATGGACAAGCATAATGCCCATGTTCATTATTAAGACATAGATAAAGGTCATTATCACATTTTAGAAGCCACATAACTCCAAAAGTCATAGGCACTTTTTAAATACGTTTTCCTTACAGCCTGATGGCAACAGACACAGACATGAGAAGGAGCGAGACATAAAAGAGTGAGAATGAGGATGAAAAAGAAAGAATGGATAACATTCAGCTCCTCATTAAGCACAACAGAACAACATTAGTGCTTCTGGCCCACTGACTAAATTTATAATTCATTGTCTCATTTGCTAAAAGACCAACAAATCACTCTCGTACAATTTCTCTTTTGCAATGCTTTGCGGGAAGAAAACACATTTATTTATCTGAGCAAGTCTTTTTTTTTATCAGACTTATATGAATGAAAAGGAATAGTATCTGGACATTTGGCTGCCTGGAATTTGGATTCAATATCGGTACCATCTGAATTTTCATCTTATGAAATGCATTTGCCAGAATAGCCCTCACTGGCAGAAGGAGAAAGAGAGGAAATGGATAATGGAGAATATGGGTTGTAAACATTGTGCTACTTGTATGTGAATGCGTGTGTTTGTGTGTGTGTGTATGTGTGTGTGTGTGTGAGTAAGTGAGAGTGAGAGTGAGAGAGTGAGAGTGAGAGAGAGAGAGAGAGAGAGAGAGAAGCCATTCCAATGATTTGATTTATTTGAAGATTTGAAGCAGACCCTTAGGCCACCATGGTGTGCTCCTCACTGATTGAGAAAGACATTTTACAACAGACAGCACTGTTATGATGAAAACTATGAAGATTATATTCTAAAACCGCTTCCAATTAGTTCACAGTTCAGAGCCT
Organism: Hassar affinis; assembly: GCA_025674545.1. Classification (NCBI taxonomy): domain Eukaryota; kingdom Metazoa; phylum Chordata; class Actinopteri; order Siluriformes; family Doradidae; genus Hassar; species Hassar affinis. Next base: position 8,532,158 of record JAOVYV010000009.1, read on the forward strand.
GAGTGTATTTAAGCCAGATGTAGTGAGACAAGTGGTTTAAACCCAACTAGTCATAAAACACTAAAGACCCTAAAGCACTTCATCTTCTTTGCAGTGGACATGTCCCAACGCACAGGACTATTATTTACTGACTTGCTTTACTGACTGCCTGAAAAAAGCTCTAATACAGATGTTAAAATATTGATTGTCAGTATGTGACAGGCAAATCAAATATGGTCAATACACATTGCTCCTTTGATTCTAAAGCATTTCTCAAAGTAGGAAAGATGTACTGAGCTTTTGACAAAACAACAACCCAAACTGCCTTTGTGCCATCATTGATGCCAAGTATATACATGCTGCGTGCACATTAACAATAGGAACCAGATTAACTAGCAGGTTTCTTTTTAATGTTGACAGCACAGACCACTAAAACACGCATTATACTTATTCTGCATTCTGTCGGTAAACTCAGTTATTCCATAGATACAGCCAGCAAAACAGAGATACACAGTCAGAAAATTCAGGCATGCATGAGCCCTGAGCACATGACTACAGTGCGTGTAGGCTCCTTTCACTCTGAGAATACGCCTCCATGCTGGCACATGTCGAGAGGATACAACAAGTTTCTCATACTATATGCCAAGTGCCATCCCTGCAAGTAGGTACACTGCAAGGATGCGACTCACATTATCCTGTCCATATAATTTTCAGATTTTTTACAGCGATAATTAAATGTAGTTTCGATTTCACGTCTTCACTTCATATCGGTTTTCTTAGTATGGGATTGGAATCTGTTCACTTACTTTGATTACCCTTGCTTGTGCTAATAGCGCAGGAACTAATTCACCCAGGCGGAATGAACTACACACTTTCTGGAGGTGACTGAGGTCTGCAGGGACAAGCAAGAGTTATCGCAAGGTAAAATCACAAAGTAATATAATGATTCACAAAGACAAATGCACTCTGACTAAAGCTTAAATCATAAGTGACTGAATTGAACATAGCGAGGCAAACTCACAGTTCATGCATCTAAGTGACTTGGCAAGAGTGTCAGTCAGTATACATGATTCACATCCTTCTCTAAACTACAGGAACCTCGTTCCCTCCCCACGACACTGCCGCAAAAGTCTAAAAAATGCCAAAAGAAATTGAATAATAAGGAATTTGACCATGTATTAATGTGCTCCTGTTAATTATGGATGAAAGCAACTATATTTGTAAATATGAAATTGTTCGTGTGTGTGATCCTTTCTCCAGGTGATTGTCTCTTAAACATACAGAGAGGAAGAGGATCTTCTCTTCTATTGGTATTTAACCATATTAGTAAATACTGCACATTTTCCTTGTTCATATTTAGCAACATACAGTAACCTCTTAACAGTGCTTTCTTTATTACTAAAGATTCTTATTTCAGTTTTCTTTCCATTTTGCATTCTTGCTTCATAAAGGGACTCACTGGTGGTTTCTATTTCCATTTTCTTTCCTTTCACCAACTGGATCGTCATAGTCATGATACTAAGGTGTGGTATTAAGCTAAGTAGAAAACTTTTGCATTAGCTGGGTCATAAGATTTTCCAGAGCTAATATTTAGCCAGAAAATTAGTCCCAAGTATTTCTTGAAAATGTGATATTATATGAAATATTATCCACAACGGAACTCACAGTGTTCATATTAATCACTGGCCAATCTGAAATGTTCTCATGAATACAGAGGTAATACAGTTTGTACTTATTACATAGCCTTTGGGCTTTGCTGTGAAATTTTTTTAGGAGAGATAAAGAGAAGAGAGAGAGAAAGCAGGAGCAAATGGAAAACAGAACAAAAACAGTTGCAAAGTGGAGGCAAATAAAAGAAGAGCAATGCAGAGCTGTGGAACTCCTAGAGGTGAGGACGCACCGTGAATATGGTAGGAATGAATTCAGAGCCTCGAGATAAATGTCATTGACTGTGCACTTTGAAAATGGAATGGGAAGGTTTTGAAAATTGCCCAAAGTAAGAATGCTGGCTGTGACTCATCAACAAACAGTGCCATTCCTTTGTATCATATTTTTGTATTTATTAATGTGATTAACATGAAAAAATTAATAGCAGACATACTAGGATAAGCACATGCATGTGTATGGCTTTCAACTATCCCATCTCTCTCTCTCTCTCTCTCTCTCTCTTCAATACTCACCTACTAACTGTTATTGTTACTAACAGAAAATGGAATCATACGTCATACTTTTTACACGGACATTTCTATTCTGCAAGCTCTCTTTTGCTCTTTCTCCCTGGTGAAATCAGACATGGCTCCATGCTGTGTCTACTGTGTAAATAACCTTCTTATAAATGTTGAGAGAACAAGCAACCTCAAACACAGTAGTCTTTTACCCATGGCCAGTCTTAGATAAAAGTGGAGTGCAGCATACTGATGAAATCAAATCACAATCAGGTTTGTGCTCTGACTAAATTACCTTCCATCATATGCTTTCAGTAATAAGTTCCATTCTATTGCAGCAGATACAAATCTGGTCATGAATTATAAGCAAGTTAGAGTTGCAGATTTCTAAACATGCATAACTTCTTTCTGACACCACTCACCTAAATTCATGATTTCACCCATCAGAACCACGTGAAGGGAACACTTTGGCACTTAAACAATCTCAGAATGGTGCATATCTGAAAGGTTTACAGAGAGTCATCAGCAAAGTGTTATAATGGCAAACAGCCCAAGCGATCAGATTATGACAATATGAGAAGCTATCAGTCACTCTTGAGTGAGCACTGACTAATAAACTGTAAAATAGTGTGGAGAAAATATATACTTCTATCTTCAAAATGGATCAGAGATCTGGCATGCAAAATAACCTCAGGAAAGTTAAAAATCATGAAGTCTTGGCTACACTTTGCTGGAAGCTATTTAAAAAGAATTTGGAGGAAATAAGACGTGAGGATGATTCTTCCACTCCAAGGACAGTCAGGGAATCTAGGGAGAAGTCGACACCTGCCAGTCAAATGCAGGCCTGATATGTGCCAGTAAAATTTGCGAAGTTCTTTTGAAAAGAAAGATATGAAAGCTTGAGAGCTGTCATGGTGAGGAAGCAGGTCGGGGCAAAAAGTCAATGTGTAAATGCTAGTGGCATACCGAAAACAGGTGTGAAGATGTCAAAGGAAAATACACTGTATGTGAGACATGGCTGCATTATTCATTTCAAGAGTGTGTTAATTATATCTTTTTTTCCATATAATCTGCTTGGATTAGATAGAAGGAAGATCACATTTCCTGGCAGCAATGAACAACATACTGTAGTACCAGAGAAGGAATACAAAATAAAATAAAAAGAGCCAAGCATGACATGAATGATTTTTAGAAAATGGAGCAGAACCTGTTTTCCATTAAAAATGCATGATAAAGTCCAATTACATAAACTATTACTAGTTATCACTGAAAAACACACTAAAGGAGCAGTCTTTTTCTCATCAATAAACCAGGAGATGAGCCAATCAATATATTATTATTATTGATTTGTGTAGGTGTAGCTTACTTAATTATTATGGATTGTGTAGCTTTGAACTCTGAAGCTCCGAGAATCTTGATGCACTGACCCTTCGATGGAGAATTTTTCGGGATTTGAGTTAATAAATATAAAATAAAATGCCTCACTATACACTGAAGTACCATAAAAACTGGTATAGCAGTTAATACTTGGTAGGTCCCCCACGGGATCTTGGAGGGAACGTTGCACATTCTTCACGCTGATGTTTGTTGAGGCCTCAGTATTGAATTCCAATGTTACTTGAGGCAGTGTTGCCGGAATTCTTGTAGTCACGGTACACCGTTGAAACGCTCGTATGTGAAAATCCAAACTTTGCTTCTAACTCTGAAATGCTATGACCCATCTCACAAGCTCCAACTATCAAACCATTCTGAAAGTCACAAAATTGTCATAACTTGCCATTCTCACGGTAGAAACAGCTCTAGAAGCTTCTATAGATGTCTACTGTTTTATACACACACTGGCGGATGCAACCAATGGTGGGCATGGGTGGTGTTGCTATGCGTCTTGGTTAGGCTCCATTACCAGTTTTTCTGGTACTTCAGTGTACATTGACAATATACTGTGTACAGTGCCACGCAAGAGTCTTAGGTACATGCAAAGAAATGCTGCAATGATGACTGAAAATGAATTAAATTAAATCATTCTAATTAAAAGTAAAAAACTACAGCATGTAGTAAACAGTAATAAACTAAAAGTATAAAACTATGTGGTGTGACAACCCTTTGCTTTTTTTCCCTTAAATAGCATTCCTAGGTACAATTTTTGCAGTTTTATATGAAAACTAGCTGGGAAATTTTCGGGAGACTTTGATTGCCACACTTGCTTCTTCTTTTTTTTTTGCATGCAAAACCTTATGTAATATAGTACGCTGCTTTATTTACTGACATACAAAGACTTTTCTGTAACATTATTTTTTGGAAAAGTAATGTTTGGAAATCTAAAATTCTTTTGTACTGATTGAATGATGCAGAATTCATTAAATAAATATCTATAACAAAGCTTGTACCAAAAACAAAGGGGGTCCAAGACTTTTGCACATTAATGTAGTTGACACGAGTTAACTATATGTATTAGAAAATGCCAAATACCAAACTTTCAGATAAAAAAAAATGAATTATGAAATATTTCACCAAGAATGAGCTAAAACTCTGGGAAATGACTGCCATGTGGACAAACTGACAACCAATTTGTAAAAGAATTAAACTGAAAATGTGCAGCTATTATTATTATTATTAGTAGTAGTAGTAGTACTGTAGTATTAGTATTAGTATTAGTAGTATTAGTATTATTATTAGTATTATTATTATGATTTCCCTGCCTTTCTTAGGCTATTGCTTCTAGATAATTAGATATAATTGTTTATTGTGTTTTTTAAAATAACTGAAATGAACTGAAAGAAGTAAAAAAAAAAAATCAATATAATATAACACAAGCCTAGTGTTACATAAAGAGTCTAGAATATTTCAGTACTATACAATCTTTTTGTCTACCCACATTCTCTATCAGACCAAACAGCATCCCTAGAATCCCTATCCTTTAGTTGGTCATTCTTAGAGTAAGATATACATTCTTTGTGCACATCTTCTGGTTATTTATTTATACCTGTATATATTTTCCATTTGCCCGAGGCAGGGCTTTTTGGAGGTGAGAAAAGAAAATGTGAAACACTGCAGGCTTTTACAAACAGCCCAACACCCAACAGGGAGAAGTCCACACTGTTCCAAGCCAGCACGCAACACTGACAACAGACAATAGAAGATTATCTTTCTGCTGCTTCGGTATCTGTTTCTCCAAATGTCATCCATATAATACTCAGGAAACCTTCTGATTCCACACTGACGTGAAAAGACCAATCTCAATATGCGGTGTGTAATCGTACAATAGAGAAAGAAGAGATACTGTAGCTCATAAAAGATTCACACGTGTTTTACCCATAAGAAGTGAATCTATTTCCCACATCATGTAACTCGTATCCCTAGTGGACAGCAGTTCCCTGAACCCCTCGCCTGTACAATGCCAAACAGCTTTGCTGTATTCCTTTAGAAAATAGCTAAGATTTGTTTTAGTTCACTAAGTCATTTATCCTTGGATAACTATTACTTTTGTTTTCAGTCAAAGGCTTCATGCTCATGAGGTTCAGATGCTATTCCTATTGGTAAACTGGCAAGCAGGTAGCAGATGTAATGTTTTTGTTTTACAGTCACTGCAATATTCATAGGAAGCTGCTATATTCTGATTATAATTACACTTGGCAGAATAGTCATCTCATCTTTTATACTGTCCACATTATCAAAATGGCCATTCAATGGATGTATTTAAAAATTATTGGATTTATTAAAAAAAAAAAGGCCTAGGATTTTTGAAAGTGCTATCCATCCAGATATTTTCTACTCCCCTAATCCCTATCATGCAATTCCTCCACAAACAACCAGTCTAAAGCTGAGCTTGTTACATGCCTGGTGTTGCTGGCACATTCATTAAAACAGGCTGCTGCCCATTTGCTTTTCCAGTGTTAGGACATAACAAGGCTGTGCAAGTATAAACATAGCTTAATTCTCAGCAGCAGAGTGTCAGCTCGGAGCTCTTTATATGAAGTAATACCTCAAATAGCTCTATGTTGTCTCCTGATGCAGAGTATGTAATTAGAAGGTTTATCCTCTATAGGAAAACTGGTCCAAACTCAAAAGTGCTTCTCAATTCCACTTCTGGGAAAACATTCTCACAAGTTCTGACACAAGTACATCTTATAGATCAACGTATCAATCTTTCACTAGACTGCTCTACACATTTGGCAATTCACAAGATATTTGTACATATGTATAACGTATACAAATGTATATGTTACATATGTAATGAACAGTTTCACCTTATTCTTTAACCTGCTGAGCCCATTTGATGGCATTTAGCGTGACATGTACTTAGACTTAAAAGACTCAAAAATAAGCCTAATTCTTCTTCTTCTTAAAGGGAATCAATCTTTCAAGTCATGTGGTATACATTTTTTAGGATTACATCAGTTTTCCATAAGACTGATTTGGAAAATCTAATTTTTTTAGAGGTTTCTCTAGTGCCTCTATATTAGCTCATTGCTTAATTATCCAGTCACTTATTAGATGAGTCAGGTGAGCTCAAGACCTACTGACTTGTGTGTGTTTTCATTAGTGTGTGGGTAGTATGAAAATAACTGCTATTCAGCTGAAGAAGTCTGCACTGAGTGACAGACTTTAATTTAATGAAGTTAAATACATCAGATTTATACAACACTATTTCCCATGGCAATGTCATGATGTTTATAGAAAATGCTTTCCCTTTCTCTTCATTATAAGCCACAGAGCTTTTATTAAACTCATTATTGGGGTTCAGAGTGGCTTCCTTGTAGATGGATTCCTTCGAATTCGAAAACTTGGATAATTAAGAAAGACATTACTGAAATACTAATTTGTTACCTTTCAAACAAGTGGGTCAGTCAAGCCAATTTTTCCAAATGATTTTGCAATTACCTTCCACAGTGCTGATTTACAGAATTCGGTTTGCTAAAGGATGAACATCTTTCCCAAATATTCATGGTCAATTGCTTACTTGCTGAATAAAATCTTATTCAATATTGTGATTATTTTACTGCATTGTGATTATATAGATTGTCGAACACTTGCTGTACTATGTGCACTTTAAGTAGTTCAATGCACAGTTCCCCTGTATTATTCTAATTGGAGGTTTCATAATTTCTCAGCATATTACTAAATAATCCATCAATAAGACAGACTTCACAAATTTCTTGGAACCTGTAACAGTTCTGGGAAGTTTGCATGAAATTTTTCATGGAACTGTTTTGTACTGATGTGACAATCGGTGAGTGTTTGGAGGAAAAATGATCTGCTCTACAACAATCTACTGAATCCTGGTCAGATGTCACAACATCCACAAGCAAGTGAATTTGTTCTTTGTCGATAGCACTACCATATTTTCAGATTTGAAATGAATTACTTTTCTGCGTATAATATTTTTCAGTGCCATGCAGGTATGACTGTGCTGTCCATGTTTGTTCCTTGTGTCACTGCACCATGACAACAGATTTAAGCTACTAAAATGCATCAGAGTAGCTGCAGCGTGCTTTACGCAACATGCAATAAGCTATAGGCTATGTTTGATAATTGGTCAAAAAATATGCCACATTACATACACTATTGATAAAAAGGATTTAGAAACCAGACACATAGCCTATAAAGTAGAGAAACCATAACCATAATCTACTTTTAGTTCAGTTCTATTACTTTGTTGAAATCTGGTCATGAGGTCTATGTGGTGTTGGCTTCCCTTTCCATTTAATTTTAGGCAGAAGAAAAAAAGGAGACGGAGGTGTCCAAAAAATGTCTAAAATGAGTCCATGAAAAGTGCCGTTATGAACTGCCAATTGTGGCAACACAGATATTCAGTTGTGGGCAGTACAAGAGAATGTTTGCCTCCAATTTCCATCTGCCCTGAGCTGCTCTGTTTCTCTCTCTCACTCTCTGTCTCTCTCTCTGCTGCAATTCTTTTCAATATATTTTTGTACTATAAACAGATATGGCTCTGGGACATTTTCAGTAATAATCACCCTCCATAACACCCCCATACTCTAATATTCATTTCTCATGCTATGTTCTGTAGGGTCTCAGGGATGGAGTTGTGCTTGAAAGCATAAATCACAATGAAAAACCACAGAACTGACCAGAGGACACTAGTGCAGTTGTGCAGGGCAAATCCTTATTGCAATGCTGTTGTAAAATGGTCTAAAGGCATCAGGCAACCCATTTGTAACATTTTGTGTCATAACATTTATGAGGGTTTAAAAGCTGAGCAGTGAGACCTGGACAGATAATGTAGAATACACAGGGATATTATCCATCAAAACAATTTGAATAGCTATGTTTATTTCTTAATACAGACATTAAGCAAAAATGCTGATTCAGTGGAATTCCTCTTTGAACTCTGTGCAGCTGGGCAGTAAAATCTAGCAGAGGCCTGACATAAATAATGGTGGCCTGACACTAGAGGATAATTGAGCCAGTTTTGGGTCTGAGTTGCTCCTCATGACAATCATGGGAGCGTTCTCATATCCTACACTGTCAGAAGTTTGCAGACATAATTGTAATGTTGGAGTGACTGGAGTTGGAATCTCCCCAATATTGAATCGTAAATATCAAACATGTTTGATATTTATCACTTGAAATCCTGTAGTGTAAAAGGAAAAACAATGGAATACTGACATCCCGTTTCAGGGCAGTTAAGACTGACCCCTAACCCCAACCCCATAGATTATATTATAGCAAAATATACAAGATCATATTATTTCATTCAACTTGTATAGTCTTTTTTATTCTGTCCCAACTTGAAACAAGTCTACAGGGAGCTTGGCCTCATCATGTAGGACATCAATATACAGTCAAGCCCGAAATTATTCATACCCCTGGCAAATTTTGACTTAAATTTACTTTTATTCAACCAGCAATTT
>JAOVYV010000009.1:8632657-8644504 GCA_025674545.1 Hassar affinis
AGTCCAAAGACATGCACGTTAGGTTGATTGGTGTCTCTAAAGTGGCCCTAGTGTGTGAGTGTGTGCGTGAGCGTGTGTGTGTGTGTGTGTGTGTGTGTGCCCTACGATGGATTGGCGCCCTGTCTAGGGTTGTTATTGTGCCTTGTGCCCTATGTGGCTGGCTAGGCACCGGCTCTCCCGTGACCCTGAAAAGGAATAAGCGGTCAAGAACATGTATGAATGAATGAATATTAATATTAATATTAATATTAATATTAATATTAATATTAGTCCAACTAATATTAGGATATTCTTATTTCCTTTAATTGTGTGAAATAAAATCGATCTATTCACTGAAGCCAAAGTTTTTAGAAATTTCCACACATAAAACACATTTTATTAAAATTGTTGCAGTTTTATCCAGTCTAACAAAATGTGACATCTCACAGATCCCCTGGACATGCTTCTTGGACCCTTGGGACTTTTAGAACCATGTGTATACAAATTTTTACAATTCATTTGTTAGTTTGTTCATTTTTCCTTTGTTCATTCATTCATCGTCAGTAAGAGCTTTACCCTGGTCAGGGTCATGGTGGATCAAAAATCACCATGTAAGCACACTTTCTCATACTCATTCATATCTAGGGCAGTTGATATTAGACCTACTGTCATGTTTTTGGAGATGGAAGGAAACAAGAGAACCTGAAGGAGAACATGTCAAACTCGAGTTCTGGATATTGAATCAGGGATTCTGGAACTGTAAGGTGGCATTTAACCAGTATATACAGAATAATTTCTTGGCAACAAATGTGAATATATGTAATAATATGGCAAAAACTGTATGTCTATGTGCGTGTGTGTGTGCATGCATGTGTATGTGTATGTGTGTGTGTATGTGTGTGTGTGTGTGTGTGTGTCTGTGTGCGTGTGTGGTTAGCACTCTCACTCCTCCCCATTTACCCCATACCATTCAGGTGGCAGGAGATGTCAGTTATGGACTCCCCAGTGTGGTATAAATAGGAGTCTCTCCCTCCTATGGAGAGACACAATCCTTGGTAGGAACCCTGAGATCCAAACAGACACAGTGAGAGAAGAGAAGAAATACTCAAACATCCAAGTGCCCACACACACACACACACACACACACACACACACACATTCATCTCTGCATCTGTGCTCCCATGCAGAAAAGACCCTAGGGGACATAACACCAGCTGAGCCACAAAAACAAGGTAGGAGACCCCAGCTGACTGTAGAGTGAGTCTGCCCAGCTGTGTCTGTCTGTTTGTGTGAGTCAGTGTGTGTAAGCATGAGCTTTTAAGGATGCTGACAGTTAAAGAGACACTGGATGCTGACAAAATCTTTTGAGAGGTGACAGAGATAATGCCAATATGTGGCCACTGCAGGACTGCTATGGTAAGTTCTAGTTGATTTATTGATAAAGAATCTGATTGATAGCTTTACAGTATGAGATAAAATCTTAAATACAAAGTAAATTTGGAAGACTGCCAGCATTTGAATCTGTCTGGGATTCCTGTGGTTTAACATGGTTGTGCTTCATTTTCCTGTATTTGTTCAATATTTACAACTCTAGTCACTTTTCCTCAACTTTTCATCTATGATAGTATGCCTTAAAACTTTTTGGTGAACTCTCTTCTCCCTTCAGTCAATAACTGTGTATAATAGTTTCATTATTCTCCTGTTTTCTCCTGTTAAAATGCCAGTGTATTGTCCCTAAGGCCCTGGCTCCAGTTACATTTGAAAAAATGTCTAATAGGAGAGATTGATGGATTTTAAAGGATAAAGGTCCCCATTTAGCAAACTGGCCATGACCAATAAAAAAGATACATGTTAGAAAAAACAGACACACTCTCAGAGCAGAAGCTTAAAGAAGGGATGAAATGAAATTTTCAGCAGCTGATCGATTTCTGAATGCTTGTCTCATGAATTTTACAGAGGAGCTAAATGCCACTTACGGAATAATGCAGTGCTGTGGGTCTGAGCTTAACACTTCATTGTGTGCTGGGATTTCAGGACACTCAGTAGAAACCATTCTCAAAAGTGAAGTAATTATGTTTGACTTTGTCAGCAGACTTAAAGTGAAGATATGTGTAAACCGTTTGAGTGGGTTATGGGTGTGAAATATAAAAAAATATTTAAAAAATCAAAGCAGCATACCTGCATGATAACATCAACTTCTAGTTCACAAAATGAACCTCCTACACCTTCTCTTTTACAGAAGCTGAGACTGAGCTAGTACCATGGATACCATGGACACAGAGTTGTATGTTCCACCAGATTCACCAAGAGCCTCCATGCCAGATGAGTTGTGTCATCCTTATTCCAGCTTTTCGAATTGGAAGTTTAAGCTCTTTCGAGTCCGTTCTTTGGAGAATGCCCCCCTGCCTAGTAAACCTCTTCTGGAGAAGGAGTCTGAGCTGAAGGTGGGTGAACAAGGGGGTGTCCCCAGCATTATGAAGCTCTGTCTAGGTGGCAAAAATAAGGAGAATGTGGAGGGTGCTGGCAGACAAGTGGATCTCAAGCTTCAGGAGATTAACACACACATGGACCATCTCAGGTAAATAGAAAATGTCATGGTGAGATCATGGTAATATTATTTGACATTTCTATGATTGTACAATTAGTTTTGTAAGTGAAGATTTGACTCCCAGTAAGGTCAAAGCTGTATGCCACCTATTCCATGGCATAATATGTGCCTATGTGTATATAATATATAGTAACTCGAACATAATTAAAAACATTTTAACATTCAAGAAACCCTTAACAATTTGTATTGAACAATTCTATACAGGTCTTTATGCCGCCTATGTGGCATACTTCTAAGAAAAGCCAAAGGCCCAGATCATGAAGTACAGGGAGACCTGGATGAGTCCAGCAGATATGCATTGCGCAGGATGGGCTGCAAGGCTTCTAGATGGCCTGAAGTCATCCTAAAGGTGTTTAAAGTAGATGTGAGTGGAGACATGGAATCCATCCACCCTCCCATGTTCTGTCATCGTTGCTGGAATGTAGCTATGAGAGGAGGGGGAATATGCAGCTTCTCCAGGACTATGGTCCCTATATGGAAGCCCCATAACTCACACTGCCTGCACTGCTACCCCAAGAGACATACACTTCAGCGAAGAGGAAGGAAGAGAAGGAAACCATTACACAGCCTTCCAAAACGGGTAAAGAGAGAGACATTTACAGGGAGCAATAGACTGTGGAGACAGACCACAGACAACCCACCAGCAATGGGCTTGAGATCATGGGTGAAGCCAGCTGCTCAGAAGAGCCTTTGGGTAAAGAATATAACTCACTGCCAAAAAGACCACCTAACCTCCAACTTACTCCCAGGCGATTTTCCAAAAGACTTTGTTAGTGCTATTGTGTGCCAAGTGTGTGATCACCTTTTGTCTGACCCGGTCCAGTCACCATGCCAGCACCTCTTCTGCCGCACCTGCATCCAAAAGTACAGCCGTATCTTGGGTCCCCAGTGTCCAGCCTGTGGCCTCCTATTTAACCCATGTGACCTAAATAGCCCTGCCAGAGCCTTTCTGTCTATTCTCCACTCTCTTCCTCTGCTCTGCCAAAAAGAAGGTTGTGGGGAGTTGGTCAGATTAGACTCTTTTGCAGACCACTGTCTAAATCACTGTTTTCAGAAGGATTGCAGGAAAGAAAAGAATGCTCCCGGACAGAATGTGGATGGCTACTTACCTGTCAACAAAGGTGGCCGTCCTCGCCAGCACCTGCTCTCACTGACACGAAGGGCACAGAAGCACAGACTGAGAGAGCTGAAGAATCAGGTGAAGGTGTTTGCTGATAAGGAGGAGGGTGGAGATGTGAAGTCTGTGTGTTTGACATTGTTCCTGCTAGCACTAAGGGCAGGAAATGAACACAAACAGGCTGATGAGCTCGAGGCCATGATGCAAGGTAGGGCAAAGACGCACATCAGCAGTGCTAATGTTATTTTTAAATATCTCATTGACAATAAGAGTAATGGTATAGTAGTATGCATGTAGGGTTTTGCTAAAAATCACTAATGTATAGGAAAGATTTGTATCAGCTACACTTATTTCACAGTATTTTTGTATAAGAAAATGGGGTCATGAAACATCTCCAGTAAACATCTAACATGTGCTTATCTGCCACTGGCCATGTTGTTGTGACTCAATGTTAAATTTGTATTGTTACACCAAGTTCCCATCTGTCCCTCACTTACAAAGCTTTTCTGAAGAGCATCTCTAGTATCTATGAATGATACAGGCCATACTATTCTCTAAACTGGAGGACTTGGCCAGTAGACTCACTAGCCAATAGATCTTTTTGTCCATCCCTCCAAATTAACACTTATCATCATAAATTTTAAATATGCTATGAGGTAAACTTTGCTGTCAAAGGGTGACAGCACATTTTTCTCTCCCTGCACCCCCATTTTCTTCAAGTCTCTAGACCTACTCCTCTCTAGCCTATGTGTTGCTACAAAGTCATTATTTGTACCTGTGTATGGTTCATAGTGGGTTTAATGTCTCTTTGTATATTCTTTCAGGCAGGGGCCTTGGCTTGCACCCAGCTGTGTGTCTGGCCATACGAGTCAATACCTTCCTCAGCTGTAGTCAGTACCACAAGCTGTACCGCACTGTTAAAGCTACTAGTGGGCGCCAGGTCTTCCAGCCCTTGCATACACTCCGTAATGCTGAAAAGGAGCTTCTTCCTGGCTTCCATCAATTTGAGTGGCAACCAGCTCTCAAAAATGTGTCCAGCTCTTGCAATGTAGGGATCATTGATGGACTTTCTGGGTGGACAGCCTCTGTAGATGATGTACCTGCAGACACCATTACTAGAAGATTCCGCTATGACGTGGCACTAGTGTCAGCTTTAAAGGACTTGGAGGAGGACATTATGGAAGGACTTAGAGAAAGAGGATTGGATGACAGTGCTTGCACCTCAGGTTTCACTGTGGTGATTAAGGAGTCATGTGATGGCATGGGAGATGTCAGTGAGAAACATGGAGGAGGACCAGCTGTGCCAGAGAAGGCAGTGAGATTTTCTTTTACAGTGATGTCCATCACTATTCAAGCTGAAGGTGAAGCAGAAGCAGTCACTATCTTCCAGGAGCAAAAGCCAAACTCTGAACTTTCCTGCAGACCACTGTGCCTAATGTTTGTGGATGAGTCTGATCATGAGATGTTGACAGCCATCTTGGGACCTGTGGTGGCAGAGCGTAAAGCTATGAAGGAAAGTCGCCTTATTCTTTCTATAGGTGGTCTCCAACGTTCCTTCCGCTTTTACTTTAGGAGCACAGGCTATGATGAAAAAATGGTGAGAGACATGGAAGGTTTGGAAGCTTCAGGCTCCACTTACATCTGCACTCTGTGTGACTCCACACGAGCTGAAGCCTCCCAGAACATGGTGCTTCACTCTGTCACTAGAAGCCATGATGAAAATCTTGAGCGCTATGAAATATGGAGGACTAACCCTTTTTCAGAGTCTGCAGAGGAGCTGCGGGATCGAGTCAAAGGGGTTTCAGCCAAACCTTTCATGGAGACACAACCCACATTAGATGCATTGCACTGTGACATTGGTAATGCTACTGAATTTTACAAGATCTTCCAGGATGAGCTTGCTGAAGTGTACTTGAACAAGAACCCAACAAGAGAAGAACGCCGACGCTGGCGGTCAGCCCTAGACAAGCAGCTAAGAGAGAAGATGAAGCTAAAACCAGTGATGAGAATGAATGGAAACTACGCTCGGCGACTTATGACCCGTGAGGCTATTGAAGCAGTGTGTGAGCTGGTTCCTTCAGAGGAGCGCCGTGATGCTCTGAAAGAACTAATGGAGCTGTACCTCCAGATGAAACCTGTGTGGCGTTCTACCTGTCCAGCTCGAGATTGTCCTGATCAACTTTGCCGCTATAGCTTCAACTCTCAACGTTTTGCAGAGCTCCTCTCCACCACATTCAAATATCGCTATGATGGCAAGATAACTAACTACTTGCACAAGACTTTAGCCCATGTACCTGAAATTGTTGAGCGTGATGGCTCAATTGGTGCCTGGGCCAGTGAAGGGAATGAATCTGGGAACAAACTTTTCCGCCGCTTCCGTAAAATGAATGCTAGGCAATCCAAGACATTTGAGTTGGAAGACATATTAAAACACCACTGGTTGTACACATCAAAGTATCTGCAGAAGTTCATGGAGGCTCATAGGAACTCGGCAAAAGCACTTCAAGCCACCATCAACCCAGAGGAATGCCCAGATGACTTTGATATAGCTCTTGACATAACAGATTTTTAAAAATGTGGGGTTTGAGTAAAGTTTCTTGAATATACTTGGACATTTCATTGCTTTACTTTGTCTAGTTAGAAAACACTTTTTCTTTAGATAACTGATTTTTTTTCTTTAGATATGTAACAACACCATGTTGAATAAGCTTGTTGTTAACCTTTTTATGTTTTATATATGTTTGTCTAACTTTATGACATAGTTACAGTAATTTTGGGAGGAAATGGTTCTGTGTTTTTACCCTCAGGTTTTGCAGGCAGTTTCTTTTATTCCATCCTTGGCTGCTGGTGAAATATGGGAGAGTTTATTGTATTGCCTGGTTATGACACATTCATAAATTTATACAGAAGGATTATTTATGGAATCAAATGAAAGCACTGTAAGTCACAGAAGGCAAACTGCTTTAAGCTAGACCACTTTTATGATCTCTGTATTAATTTATCATGGATGAGGGCAAAGACAAATGGAATTAGGGAAACTCAAACTCAGTTTCAGAAGCTTTAGCAAAAGATTGCTGCTGTACACCAGGGAATTCTCTGGAAAATAACATCAGGGCTGCTTGTGTTTGCACATTTCCAAAAAAAAATGCTATTAATCCTACCTTTATTTTTTACATTTCAAGACTTTGCACAACGCTGAACACTTCACGTTTGTTCTAGTAATTTTGCACTGGACCAGACACCTCATTATTCTTAAAAGCATTACAGAGTCATTCTAACCATGATGCAGTTTTACAGTTCTGTTGTTGTATTTATGTGTTGATGTTCGTTATAACAGTTTGTGTAGGGTGGACTGTGGTTTAATGCATTGATTAGTTAACTTACTTTATGTACTGTTTATATTTAGCTGATTGATTGGTTACATTTGTTTACTGTGAAGTATTTTAAACTCATTTTTTTTACTTTAACTGATTACTTGATTAATACACTGTTTGATTGATTGATTGGTTGTTTATTTGATTACTTGATTGATTACATTAATGAAGAGAAAGGAATATGGTTGGGGCTCCACTTTCTGTTTACCTAAATTCTATACATAAGGTAATTTTCCAGATGTTATTTTTCATGTGCTATGCTATATAAGCTCTATGGATTGAGCAATCAGGGGGAGATCTGAATCAGATCCCTCTAGACATGCATTTTTGTCTGATATGATACTGGTCTGTTTGTAATAAACTTATATAAGACAATAAGATGGTGTCAGCAGAGTTCATCCCGAGAGTATCACTACGGAAAACACGACAAAATAAAGAAAATGAAATACAGTGCCAAATTCTTCACTCATGTAAAAGCATAAAAATATACTGTTGAAAAACTGTTGAAATGACATCTACCTTATACCACATATTATATTTTGCTACTGATAATTGGTGCGCCTTTCACCCAAGGAACCAATGACTGTGGGAAAGTATGAAATTAAGGCTTTTAAAAACAGCTGAATGCTAATAGCTAGATTCCAAAAACATGCTGCCTAAATAAACACAAATATCAACTAAAAAGATCAACTATGACACCTTATTAATATAAATATCTCTAAATATCTCTAAAATCTATAATATCAAATGTATTATTTGTATTTAAAAAGTATATATAGAAGCTCAAGGTCAGATATTAAAAAGAAAACAGATTTACATACTGTTAAACCAGATTCTCCTTAGTTCATTTGCTGTAGGAAGGTCTTTAGTTGAATGTTAGTCTACTATAAGCACTACTTCACTGCTTTAAATGATGCATATCATTGTGTAAAATCTCAAGTGTCTATGTTGTGTCTGTGCCAGATTTAATGAGAGCTACCATTTTGTGTGCCATTTATATGTCATAATATGAAAACATTCACACTTCTCTACAATTTATACTCAGTTTCAATTCCAGT
This sequence comes from Hassar affinis, assembly GCA_025674545.1. NCBI lineage: Eukaryota > Metazoa > Chordata > Actinopteri > Siluriformes > Doradidae > Hassar > Hassar affinis. The sequence goes on from JAOVYV010000009.1 coordinate 8,640,794, forward strand.
GTGCTTTCTTCCTTATGAGATTCCTTAGATTTTTCTTCCTTGTGAGGACATCTTTGTAAAGGAATAAACATACATTTGCTGATCTTGTTCAGAATTTCAGAGGTTAGTTACTTTTTAGTAGAAGTTGAAAATAGTTTGGGCATAGCCTTCAAATGTATTGATAAATAATAAAATGGACTGTAATAAACTAAATGTACAATGTCTATTCCTTGAAGTATTGAAAAAGCATTTTGAGATATTATTATTATCAAATGACACATGACAAGCTTGCACAATAAAAAAATTGTATTTTTTATTATAAACAACTTTTGTACAATACATTTCCAAGATTTTATTTTCAAAAAGTTGTATCATATTATCAAGGTAACTTTATAGTACTACATTACAGCAGTAGATGAATTAAGAAAACGTATCAATAATGCATTAAGCACCTAGCATTTAACTCTAAAATAAGCAATTACGTATATGAATTGCTCAGTCAAACAGCCTTCTGAAGAAGCGCTTCTTAACTGGAGTCATTTTCGGGGTTATGGGAGCTTTGCGGTGCATTGTCTTCATTGGAACTCTCTTCAGAGGCAATTTCTTGTGTGGGGGAGTCATTTCCTGCATGGCAAGGCCTCCATGGTCTAAGCAATAGTACTTGCTGTTATCTTGAGAGAGGCGTACTAGTACACTTTCTGAGAGCTCCATACACTGAGCATGGACCCAGTGTCCTCCTTCACCTCTGGAACAGAATATCATGGCTGGTCGGGTGAGCTCAGTGGAGTAGAAGGGCTCCCAGGTATTGATGTCTATGTCACATGTGAGACAACACTTGATCCAGTAACCGGTCTGAGATACATCCTCCTCATCTTCCTCATTGTAGGTGTCTCCCTCTCCTTCACTGCCATACTCCATCTCATGAGGTTCACGCCCAAAATACAGTTCTTCTGAATCTTCGAGAGGCGCTGAATCCTCGAAATCAGTGGATTCTTGGCTGCATGCCTGGGTTGGATCCCCTCCATCTATTTCCTGATTGAAGCTTAACTGGTAGAAGTAATAGGCATCTGTAGGTGTGGGATTTGTCCCTGATGGTATAACAATCAATGCATTTCCCTTTTCTATGGTTCCACCAAACCAGGTGTGGCTTTGGCTGACCTCACTACTCCACTCAGGAGGCTCTCTAGGCTCCATGCGTATCCCAACATCATCTAGTGCAACGTAGGTGCACATCATTCTCTTCTGGGAATCTGACTGATAACCCCCAAGAATAATGTATTCGTGAGCAGAGCCTATGGGGGTTGCAATGGCACTTGTGATGGAGAGACCATCATTAAGGATTTCACAGGAAATTAATGGACTGCCTAAAAGAAGCTCTATACGCAGCCTGAACAAGCGAGGAGGTCGGCAGTCAGTAGAGGCAATGTGGCCACCCAAGAAGTAGATACAGTCCTCTCGTGCCAGTGCCAGGTGGAATGACTGGCCGTCAGTGAGCTCTGGGAGAGTGTGTGAAGAACAGCATCCAAACTCCAGATCAATGAGGTAAATTTGTGGTGGACAGTCCACCATGCAGTTCCAGTTCTCTGTGGTTCTCTCAGCAGGAGGCATGTAGGATCTGCCACCAAACAGAACACAGGCAGTTTTCCCTCTGCTGTGGACTACACTAAGGGTGTGGCCATAGCGCGCTTCTGGAAGCTCACCGACCAGCTCTTTCTCCTGGCACTTCAGTGTGACCTTCCGATTGCATCCACGATTGTCAACACTAACTACGTATAGGCTTGCAGACAGCTCATTGTTGGGTGTTCGGCCTCCATGAATGAGGCAACACTCAGGGTTTCCATTGTACGGCTCTATGTGAGCAATTGCTGGGTAACGCAGAGGTGGAGGATAGCAAGAATAGTTGGAAAATGAGATGGCACGCAACTTGAGCTCCCCATGTTTGATGCGTACACCAAAGATGCCTGTGGGGCAGGAACGTTTTGGCCATCCTTTCTGACCAAAAAGATAAACATCACCTTCTAGATGCAATAAGGAGCAGCCGGGCTGCAGAAGGCTTGCACAGTTTATGGCAGTCAGGTGCTGCAAGGACATTTTTCTGCAGAGAGCTATAGGATTTAATGAGAAAGGAAATGTGAGTTAATCTGTGATCTGCTCAAACTGAAATAATGTTGGAATAAAAAGCAGCATTTGCCAAACAATTAATCAAAACAGGTGGAACTTTTCTTTTAAACCGTTTCCCGGTACACTACACAAGGACGCAGTACCGCCGCCCAAAGCGTGTAGTTCTTTCCTCATTCTTTTCCTCGAAGCTGGAATTTAGACGCATCTCTACCCAGCATTCATTGGGAAACGCGGTTGCCCGAGGAACGTATGCTTGTTGGTAGGTTGGTTGTTCTCTCGTCTACGTGTTTGGTATTGCGCGTTTTGGCGTCGATTAATTAATTTATTTATAGATAAAAAAATAAATTAAGCATTTAACAAAGGAGCTGATAAGTTTGAACCAGAGCGTAGTTAGCATGTTAGCTAGCGTAGCAACATCACAAACGGACAAAAAAAAAACTCAGACTATTATGAGTCTTTTTTGAGACTTTTGTTAGAGTAAATACGGTACATCATTACATTTTATTTTAGTATTTGTAACTTTGGCATCAGTTAACTTTAGCGTTTGTACAAACAACAGATATTATTTTTGAAATTTATCAAACGTTTTACGTGTTTATTTAAGTTATTAGTCAAATTTCAGACATGTACAAAATACATTTAATCTGCCATAATCCGTTTAAATCTTGGTCCGTAAATATGCGTATACCTAAGGCTGAGCCTCACTCCTGGTCACGTGTTCTTACCTCTGGCAATGTAATCCTCAAGGTCTTTGAAAAAAATTACAATGACAAATGTCCAAAGTGGGCTTGCAGTAGTAGCAGTTCGTAAAGTTGTGTTTAAAATGATGCAGTATGGCTATCTACCTGCTTATTAGTTTTGAGTGATGAAGAGCTGTGGAACTTGTGAAGCTTGGCTGATCAGATCAGAGTTTAACCTCCTGCGACTGTTAGCTTCAGCAGGTGGCTGAAAAAAATAGCATCACACCAGGAACACGTTTATATGAAAACAAGCTTAGTACACAAGGAAATGTAAGAGTGCAAGTACAGCTGTGGAGACGTGAAGACACGACAATAATGTAATAATAATAAGGCATTTGAAAAGAGATGAAAATGTGATGAGTTTTTTTTAAATAATCTACTTGATGGCAGGCAACTCATTTCACAGAAATCATATGAAGAAGTATCTCTTCCCTGAATTGCAGCATTATTGGTTGTTAAGTCTGTGAATGTGGATGATTTATACAAATATTTCTTGTTGGACTGAATCTAGTGTCAGACTTGTGTATCACTATACAGCATCAACTATACTTTTAGATATGGTAAAACAAATGTATTTATAAATGTAATCATATTTTTGTATTAATAAACATAAAAATATAAAAGTGCGGGTACAGTATATTCAAAGGGTTTCCATGTTGAAAAATTAGTGACTGCACCATGAAATACATTTATGGCATTTGGCAGACACCCTCATCCAGAATGACTTACATTTATCTCATTTATACAACTGAGCAGTTGAGGGAAATATGGACTATAAGAGTACAAACAAAAGTCAGTCAGTCAATCAGTCATTTTCTGTACCGCTTATTCCCAGTTACGGGGTCACGGGGGAGCCGGTGCCCAGCCGGCA
>JAOVYV010000009.1:8656271-8674684 GCA_025674545.1 Hassar affinis
ACACACACACACACACACACACACACACACACACACACACACACACACACACACACACACACACACACACACAGTACTCCAGCACTTCAAGCAAATGGACCACTTCCAGCAATTAATGACTTCCCCCTGATGTGTGTATGGTTCTTGTGTGTCTGAAAGGTACCTAAGACCCCTTGCTGTGTTATATATTGATCTCTCCAGGGTTCTGGTTGGCAGGACATCAATTGATGTCAATACCATCTGGAGCTTACAGTGTTAGACATCTTAAAAGAGAAGGCTGGTGCCACATTTAGATGTTAGAACCAAAATGAGATAAACCTGCTCAATGAGATCAACAATCCTACTGCTGCAGTGCTGTTGAGTGTAATGACATGGGTAGAGTAAATGCTATTGATTATGGTTAAATGTGGACATTTAGCTCATATTGAGTGTCACACTTATTATGACTTCTGAATTAACTGAACTTTATCACATGGATATGAGCATGTAAGATATAATGTAATGTTTGAATTGGGCAATGCTGCAGAGTCAACTGTCAGTAGATTTTTTGTGGTATTTCCTTTGGTGCCTTTTTGGTTGTTATTGACTGAATGGATCAAAAGTTTTTTAAAATGCAATTACTGAATCTCTTATATTTTTCCCAGATGCTAAACATTTTTACTTTGATTACTAACTGTTAAATGTCTGTTAATAACTTCTTAAACTGTGAATCATTATTTTCTCTAGTAACACACTCATTCATTTAGAGTTGGGTATGCATTTAATAAAAAAAAACAAAAACATTTGTCATCTAATATTCTTCACATAAAACTGACTTGATCTGTTTTTAAATGATTGATGCAGATATGACTTTTATTCTGTAGGAATGTTAATGCCACCAGTGTCCAATGTAACAATCCCCCCTTCCCTATTGTTCCCCCAACAATTAATACTTGTCTTTTAACTTGCCAAGGCCAAGGACTCTTAACTACCTGTTACTGATCATGATTGACTTTAGCTTGTAGCTTTTCTGTACCACCCTAAAAAGGTCTTGTTTGACAGCACTCATTGGACTGACCAACACACAGTACAATGAGAAAGTCCAAGGAGGTCAGTGAGAGAGATGATTGTAGATTTACACAATTCATGAGGCTGCTGTCCAAGAAAGAAGCACCTGCTTTTGAAGCTGTGACCTCATGGCCTTTTGGAAGGAGTAAATTCAGATTCAGTATTCAACCCTAATTACTATACAGTGTACCAGCTGTTAAGAATGGTGTTGGTAGCATCATGGGTTTGCTTCCAGTGGAACTGGAACCACTGTGTATGGACTAATGAAGAAGGAAGACTACCTCCAAGTTCTTCAGCATAACCTAACTATCAGCTAGATGGTTGAAACCTAGATTCCACTGGGTGTTTTACCAGGACAATAACCACAAACATGTATATGTGGACTGTGCTTAAAAGTTGGGTGTGCCAGGAAACCAACAAACTTAACTGATCTCTACCAATTTTGCCAAGAAGAGTAGTCAAATATCCAACAGAATTTTGTTGACGGCTACCAAAGCAAATGGTCAAGGTGCAACTTACTAAGGACAATTTAACCAAATATTAGGTATGGTGAATGTATAAATTTGACCCTGTGTTGATTTCAGAAAAAGCCCCAAGAAATTAATACTTGTGCACCAAATTCTTGTACTTCTCTTAAAGATGTTGTACACTCTACATTTTGCCCCAGAACCAGAATAGCTCAAAGAAATAATTGAAAGCCATGACATTCTTGTCCATGATGAGTATCACTTGGACTTTTCACTACGTGTAAGAACTGCAATGCACAAAGTGTACTGTAAAGTATTATTTGGATGGTGGTGCATTCTCAGCAATAACATTTTAGTGTCTGGTGCTGTACATACTTGTTCATGCATAACTCTATAAACATAAATTAAAATGAAAGCCAAAGAATAATGTGGCAATAGTCTCCTGTAAATGCAGTATTTCTTTAGATTGACTTAGGGCAGACTGGATATCATTATGTTGTCTATCAAAACCACTGCACTGTAGTTTTAATTTGAATGTGCTTATGCATCGTTTATTGTTAGTCAAGATATGTGATTTGGAGATTTACAGATATACTGCTTGGCATTGCAATGGAGTGGTCATATACAGTAATTGCATAGGCAGTAATCTGCTCATATAAAAAGCATTTATGGGTTATTGAGAATCATGTGTGCACTATTTTGGTAATTGGGAACTCTGGCCATCTGGTTTTAATGTATTACTATTTTATATGCATATTCAATCCATACAAATTACAAGTGACTGGCCTGTTCTTAGGCAAGAGGGTAGTAGCTTTAGTGGCATGCATTAATTGCTCATCAAGGAGGTCTATAATGAGAGTGATGAACATGCATCAGGTCTCCTATTCAACTCCATGAGCCTCTGCTTTAGTGCTAATGAACTGTAATTAAAGAAAGCCAGGCCATAGAACCTCTCCACAGAAACCATGCATAGTAAGGATGCTGCTCAGTGCACACAGAGGTACATTTCTCTAGGATGTTAGGCTAAAAGATAGGGATGTGTGTCAGAGAATATTAAAAGATAATATGAATCTGTATGAAAACCACAAGGTTTGGCATTTTGGATGTCATTCAAAGCTAGTGAATATCAGAAAAATAGTCTGAACTCCACACTAATTAGTATGAGTAATTATGCAGCTATATGATATTTAAAATATCAGAGTGAGAGGGAATGAATGCAGAGCTCAGCCTGACACAGAACACTGTGTAATTACCCTTATGACAGAGTTCAGCGACACATGGCTTGCATACAGATCCTAAACCAGTTTGGGAAGTAGGTGCCCTGACAAGCTTCTGGACCAACTGGGGCAAGACTCACAGGAATGCATGGGCTACATTTGTTTCCCCCAGCTGTTTATGGACAATGAAGACTTTATGAGATGACCTAACAGCAGCTTTACTGAGTCATTAGTAGAATGAATATTCTTCCTCTTTTGCTTTATTGGGATTGTTAATGACTTACTTTGTGGTTTTGCATTACAAGCAGCCCAGAGAAAGGAAATGTGGATACAACCGACCAGTGTTTATGTACCCAAGGGTTGTGCATATACACCCACTCGCTCACACACACAGATGCTTGCTTCTTTTTCAGCAAAAAATCTGACATTCACTGGGTGAGTAATTAGCTTTAATTATGCTTTAATTAAGATCAGCATGGCTTACAATCCTGGCAAGCATTTTCACACAGTAGTGCACACACATATACAGGCACATATAGATGCTGAGAAGGAGTACACCAGGATGAGATGGAGAGAATGGCTTGTGCATATGAGGTGTCAGTATGATATTATCATTGCTATTTAGTGCAAATGCATCATTTTAAACAATATTCTCTAAATATACAGTATACTGATTTGGTAATGGTTATCAGTATATCAGTTGTTCTGCCATGAAACCTCAACATTATACATGAGGTCTGTCTGGAAAGTAATAAGAATGAAATTCCCATGCTCTGTAGGGCTTACACATGGGGAGGTGAGAAAAAGACAAATTGCTGAATGGCACAAGACAATATCACCTCACCCAAAAAAGCTCACATGAGCAAATCAAAAATCAATTCACTCATCATCGTTTGGGATTCACAAGGGATCATCCATGACAAATTCGTATCAGAAAGCCAAGATTAAAACACGTATGAAAGGCCAAATCTTTGGTACAGTAAAGAACATCCATAGATCCGCGACCGTGACTCCATGCTACCAACAATAGCAGAGATGTTGGGAGCGCTGTGTGCGTTCACAAAGATTATATTTTGAAGTTGATAATATTGAATTGTAATTTTTCAGTAAATAAAAAATAATAATAATAATTCTCATTACTTTCCATACAGATCTTGTACATACGGACAGCAGGCAAATTAAAGAAAAAAAGAGCAGCTCTGTTATGCTTTGGGGATGCTTTCCTGATGGACATAGTCACTTCCAGGATGACTCTGCACATATCCACAGGGCATGAGGGCTCACTGAATGTTTTGATAAAAATAAAAATTTGTTCACAATTTAATTAGGTCTCAACCCACTTGAACACTTATGAGAGATATTGGGCCCTATCTATGCTAACCTGAGTCTCTGCTAAGATACAAGAAAGTAGTTCAACATAGATAACAAACATAGATATATAATTTAACATAGTGTCTTTCCAACACATACTTATGTTGAATATATTGTTTTCTCGTAAATACAGTGTAAGTTTAATATGTGGATGTTTTTTTAAACAACTCAAATTTTTGTAATGACACATATGCATGTGCAAATGCTATGGTTCCTTAATGTTGTCCTCTTCCTGTTAGATGCATGTCTGCTTCCTGGACAGGTTGAGGAAGATTTCCCAGCCTACAGTCCTGCCTTCTGTCACCATACAGAGCTTGAGCTTGAGTACACTCTCTAAATACATAACCTTTAGAGTTACTAACTTTTCTGAGAGTTACACACTTTCAAATCAGTCCAATAATAGGCTTTCGTTAGATAGAAAATAGCACTAAAGTGAAATGGCAATTTAACTATAATGATTAAAACTGCTTTAGTTGGGTTCGACCAATGTAATTTGGTTAATTGCATAAACATGCAGTGAAAAGGTTCAAAGCTTGTCTTTCATGTTAAAATATGCAGAGCTGTGACGTGATTTTCTCTCCCCAGAGCAATACTGAGGAGGTTGTGGTTTTCTGTCTGGATGACACCTTTGATTATGAAAATGTTGTCCTGTCTCACTATCCTGTTAAATCCAGCAACTGTGGATCATTATGACCTGCAAGTGCCCACACAGACAGATTTTGGATCAAATATAACAGCTCCATAGCTGCCAAATAAACAATAAAACAGTGAGAAACATGAAGATATTTACAACACATATTAAATGTTGTGTTGTGTTTTTGAGGACACTAAACTGTGCCAGATCTTTCCAGGATGTCCTTTTTTTAAAGACTCTTCAACAACAAGCACCCATTCAGGCCATAAATGAAAGCAATGGCAGTTTGACATGTTGCTGCTCTAATTGTGTGTATTTGCACAGTGTATTTTCAGCAAAAACCCATCTGTGCATGAAAAGGCCCAGAGTACAACAGCAGTGTCCCATTTCTGTATGTGAGAAACCGTAGCTGCCTCTTGGGCGACCCACTGTACACTCTTGGGAAAGCAATTAAGTATATGCCATTACAGGATGCATCATACTGTGCTTTATTCATTGGAACCAAATGCTTTAAGATTTTTTTTCTGTTTCCCCTCTGTAAGCATTTGAAAACCAGATTAAAAGCAATGTATTTCTGTCTGTGACTTAGTGGTGCCCTTTTATTCCTGCTTTTACTTTTTATGACATTTTAAAGAAATTATAAATGTCTATTATTGAGTAGTATGCGTTATTTCACAATGTGTTCTATAATTTATCCACTTTTGCATGTGTGGCTTTTTTTCTCTTAACCTTTTAGAGTATTTAAGAGGTGTCAGGTATTCAAGTAAGGTAGCTGAACTATGACTGTTCATTTACTTCTCTAAAACATTAAGAAGATTGTGTGCATATTTCAGCTGCCTGCTCTGTCTGTGGCTGTGCATTTTTAATACCCTTTGCCATCATCTCACATTTAATTGGTGGGTGGAAGTGTTGGAACATTCTGGAAAGGAACAAGACCTTTTCAGCATACAGAAACACTCTTGCACAGTTTGAAATCAGATATGTTAGTAGAAAAACAGCTGACATGAATAGCTGAAACTATTTCCAGTTTTATGTAGTGCAAAGCTGGAATTTTGCCATCATTAATTTGTATTGATGAACTTTTATGAATAATGTGTTAGGAAAAAGTCCTTAATCAGCTGTGCAAGCAACGTGCATCTAAAGCTGGAGGAGTTGAAAGCAGCTGATGTTCAAAATGATGTGGTAGCTGTTGTCAAAACATGACATTCATTCCATAGAGTTCCAAAGTTCTGCTAGTATATATGTGCTCTTTTTCCTCAAGTTCTCTTAATTCATTGCCCATAATTCTCTGTTCATGGCTGTTGAAATGTCTCACCACTAAAAAGGAGAAATGCTTCATTCTGATGGTAGAAAGCTGCTTGACAAAATGTAAGTTTTCTCTTGAGTTCTCACACATTTTACCAGCATCATTTTGTATAATCAGTCATGAAATCACATTTTTATCCCAATCTGATTTTGATGTGACATGATGCTTACATGATAGGCTGATAATTGCCTGAACAAGCAGGTGTATAGGTGACACAGCATGCCGAACCTTGAGGCAATTGGACTGCAACAGCAGAAGAGCACATAGGGTTCCACTTTTGGCAGGCAAGAACAAGAACCTGAGGCTACAATGGACACAGGCTCACCTAAACTGGATATATGAAGACTGGAAAGTGTTGCCTAGTCAGCTTTCTGCTGTAACTTGCAGGTGGTAAGGCCAGCATCAACATTATGAAAACATGGATTTAACCTGCTGTGTGTTAACAGTTCAGGCTGTTGGTGATGAGGATGTAATTGTGTGGGAAATATTTTCTTGGCATGCATTTGGCCCCTAGTAACAATCATGCAATGTCTGAATGCCATGATCTGAGTATTGTTGCTTATCATGTTTATCCAATTATCAGTTCCCCATCCAGCATAATGAAGTGCAATGCCACAATGATAATGAGTTGTGAGTTCAGTGTCCATCCTGGTAAAATCTGATACTGAAATATGAATCTAAATGGTGAAATATTTACATGAATTGCTTTAATTACAGTGTGCACTTGAGCTGGCATGGATGCCACAAATCTGAACACATTCTCACTACAGAGGAGATTAGGCTTGAGGAAAACCATGACCTTTTGTACAAAGAAGTTTCAAGTTCAAGTTTGTTGTGTGCACAAAACATACAATTGTATATTGAAACACTTGTTATGAGTCTCAGGTACTCTACAGCTGTGCAATAAGAATGTACATAAGAAGATAGGGGGAAGGAGAAGAATAAAATGCAGAATATATTAAGGAACTGGTATGTGTGCTGGTATAAGTGCAGATCCTAACTGCAAGAACTGGAATATGCCTGCTCACAGTATTTAAACAAGAGTGCAAACGGTAGTAAAATAAATAGTAGCGCTGTGCGTGTGTGAGCAGTCCTCTTTAGGTATAGGAAAATATAATTGGCAGATGAAGAAGCAGTATATTGTATCATTTAAAATATTTACAATACATTAGATGTGGTGGTATACTATATGAAAAGTGTAATAAATATGATCAATACATTGCAGAGGAGACTGGACTGAGTCCTTGGCTGCAGTAAAATGTTAATAAAGCCCTTTGACATATTGCAACATCTCCAAACATGTTTAGAGATTGTCCATGAGTGTCTTTAACCTGTCAGTGAGGTGACCAGTGTGTAGGAGTAAAGGTGTGGGTGGTAGTGGAAGCATGAGTGTAAAAGTGCTAGAAGGAGTTATGATTGGATTACAGTTTATTCAGGATTTGGATGGGCTGCAGGTAGAAACTAGCTGGCATGGTCAATATCACAAATATACTTACATTTAAATAAGAACTTTTATTTATTATTACAAAATTCAAAAACTGACTGTATTTCCTATTTAAAAACCCTAGATGTTCAGAATTTTGGATGCTACTGTATAATCATTATCAATTAAATGATTTGTACTGTTAATTCAGTGATCAGACTGTGTGTGTGTGTGTGTGTGTGTGTGTGTGTTTGTGTGTGTGTGTGTGTGTGTGTGTTTGTGTGTGTTTTCATGTGTCATTTCCAGTGTATACTAGGGGTGTCCCAGCAGGTGGATGTGGTTACAGATTGCCATGTGAGCAACCTCACATTTCTTCTGTTTGCCCATGTGTGCCACAGACTTTCAGTTAGAACAACTCCAAGAGATGTAGAGTGAGATAAAGAGGGCGACCGTCTTCTTTCCCTGAATTTAAAGACTATGCATGCAAGACAGAATGTTTCCTATTTTATAAGGCTATCTAGAAAAGATAATATGTTTCTTCAGTGAAAATCTTCAGTGAAATACATTCTACTTCAGGTCTCATATATTCAGGCTCATATTACACAACAATTCCTGAGTGATATATAGAGATAATGGGGGCAAAGGAGGCAGGTGTACCCATGTAGGCCTGCAGGTGTAACACTAACTGTATCTCCCAGCTGATAAAGTTGAGAGAGCTGAAAATGTACTACAAATGAAACATCTATTAATTTTCACCACTTACAGTGCTGATGACAAAGCATATTTAAATGACTCCCATGTGTATACTGCTGAGAGGAAGGATAGTTTCAGATCCCCATTCTCATCATGCTCAATGGATCCTCCGGCAGCAATTTCTTTCTTGTAAGCATGTTTGGAAATTTTTAAATATGAATGTGGGATAATAAGCAATTTAAATACTTTTTGGTTCACCTGCATGTGTATTCACTTTCAAGATGCAGTCTGCCATATGGTTATGTTACTTAATGATTATTCATGACATTTGTGTGATCTGTTATGTCTCAGGAAGATTTGCCTTATGTTTAACAGGGTTTTTTTCCTGTGGGGGGCACTGTTGCATTGATGGTTGGACCTTGGGCTTTGTTCATGAACTAAGAGCTTATATTTGCAGTGCCTTGCACCATGCAATATTATACACACATACATGCTGAATTTTGCTACTTAAAAAATAACAGTAATAATAATAAAAGTAATAACTCACACATGGCTGTTATGATTAACCATAGAAATGGCAATTGTATCCACAGCAGGCGATTAATAGGTAAAATGGATGTTCCTTTAGTAGTTATTTTTGCTTTTCCCAGTAATGGCTAGCTTTTATAAAGTTACCTTTAAATGATAATCAGTTCTGTATATGGCCTTACCATCTAGTAGATCTGTAATTATTCCCTACATGTATAGTTAAATACATGTATAGAAAACAAAACACATCTGTGTCAGGAAGTACCCTCAGTAGAGATGATTTTGAAAATCATAAAGAATATCACTTACACAGTAATCCAGTACACAAAGAAAATTTGATAATAAAGTCTTCCTATTGGTTTTTACTCCTTTATACAGGACTGAATGGAGTCACTAATAATCAAAGACTCTTGTGTGAACATTTGTGACTGGCATTCATTTGTGATTGTAGCTTTTTGAATAGGCTCGGTTGTGAATGTGCTGGCACAGAATCCCTGAATTCTATTCAGAAGTTATGACTTTCAAACTTTGATGAGACTCTGATGAGTGATGGTATAAACAAAGCAGGCTTAATCCAAGATTGAGAGTCGTTTAGCCATGAGGCTGAGGACTGGATGAGATGTGAATTAACCTTCCTGTTTTGTGCATGTGTATGTGCAGTGACACTGGCTCTGCATAGCATTATTCTGGTAATGGATCGTTATTCCTCAGTTCTTGAAGGATTTCAGAAGGGAACAGGGAGTAATGGACTTGTGGTGGTTATATTTACATGCACAACCGTTCTGTGTCATGGAATGCAGGATTTAACAGTGTCTCTATCTTATTTAATTATTAGTCCTCTCTTGCATATGTTTACATCCCTGTGGATGTTTTCATTGATTTACAACAAGACAAAATGATACTGCAATAAGAGTGTATGATAATAAAGCCTCGTGCTGCAGAGAAGGGGGGAGACAGAGAGGGAGGGTGAAGGGACAGGGCTGTTGATCTCTTGTTTATGCAAATACCCTCTTATTCTCCTAAGAGCTTGTCTTCACATTGCCAAATCCGAGATCTACAGTGGTACTACTGCTTCCATTGAGAGAGAGAGAGTGAAAGACAGAAGGACATACAGTAGGAGGCAAACAGAAAGCAGCACAAAGAGCAAGCTGGAGAGAGAGACAGGGCCTGGGTCCTGGATGATGTGGCATTGTGAGCTGGATCAAATGGATAAAGTCAAAAGAATGAAATCATGCTGCATATAACTAAATACAAGATCTTGCTCAATTTTGACACTTTCTCTGTTTCTGTCTGTCTCCTCTGAAACATAGACAGCATTTTCTCCTCTGAAACACAGACATTTAAATAATTATCATGCAAATACAAATCTCGAGACTGTCACAGAGAGAAAAAGTTGTAAGTGGTAAGTAATTCAGCAGTCATACAAAAATGTAAATTTTTAAAATAATCCTAGTTATAATAATAGTTAATTATTCAGAAATCAAAATACATTTAAACAACAACTCTAAATGTAAAGACAAAGCTTGACAATCCATGTAAAGTAAATTTTTTAAAAGAATGATTTGGTTAGAGCTTCTTAGTTTCTCAAGTGTTCAATTCGAACCCACTTTGACCCTCTGTGGTAAGGTCATCCAAAAGCTCTGGTGATGCACTTTAGGGGGCTTACTTGTCTCAAGTGTCCAGAAAATTTGATGGCAGAGGTTCATTAATGTCTTAAAGAATCCAGCCAAACTGTTTAATCTGTTTTATGTCAGTTATTTTCAGGGCTTCACTATTAATCAATTTCCTTGCAAATATCCTTTATCAGGGCATGATGCTAGTTGAGTCATGTAATAAAATAAAGTAAGATATGCTCAACATTTGTGTGAAATTATAATAAGAATTATTAGAACCATATTTATATTTTTTGGAATTTTTTTCCTAAAAGTATGGTTGAACCAAATTAAATAAGAAGCCTAAAAGTTTATACTAATGCTTTCTGGTATCACAGGCATTATATTACGTTACATTACATTATGTTTCATTACATTGCAGTTACATTGCATTACATTCTAACTGCATTACATACACTGCATTACATTATGTTACATTGCATGTATTGCATGTGCAAGGACTGTAATCATAAAATGTAGACAGTCTTTCATTGATGGCAGATGCTTTTATCCAGAGCAACTTACATTTATCTCAATTACCCAACTGAGGAATTGAGGGTTAGGTTGCTCAAGGACCCAGCAATGACAGCTTGGCTGTGGTAAGATTTGAGCACATAATATTTTGGTCAATAAGCCACTGTCTTAACCACTGAGCTACACTACCCCAATTATGCCTGCTGTTCTTTTAGTGATGTGTGTTTTGCACCAAAAATACCATTTTTTTAATGTACAGTTTTCTTGTATTTCAAAATGACAGTAAATCATATTAAACTTACAAGAATAAACTGCTTATTAAAATGTGTCATCAAAAAATCTGTATGGATGGAATACATTCAATATCTGTTTTTAACAGCTTTTAGATGAGACTTTTAACAAAACTAACTCTAAAATATACAGCATTTTTATTGAAAAGTAGCAGCATTTTCTGTAATTTACAAGATATGAGTGCAGCTAACCTACATTTAACAAAATAAAATGCTTTTATTTTGACAGTTTATTAATGTATTTAATTATAAATTTTTTTAGAATTAGAAATAGAATAGAATTCTAGATGTAGATTATTTTTCACAACACTTCCTAAATTAATTCTGAAAGTTAATTTAAACTTGGGCTTTTGTAATATACACTTTAATGTTTTTGTAGGGTTAAAATGTAAAACATTCTTAGATTTATAGTACTTCTAAAAATTAAAAGAACAGCAGTTAAGATAACAGTCTTGTGTGTAGGATAGCATTGGTTTGAGCCTTGCGAAGTGACATCCAAAGAGACCAATGCACTGTTGAGCATTGCCACCTAGCGTTTTCATGTTGCTTTCTGGCACCCCAGCTGTCAGAGAATTACCATTTTTTCTCTGTGTTGTCATTATGGAGAAGTGGAAGAGGACTCCAGAAGCAATCTGAGCAGCTTTGGTGAATTCCATGCCCAAGAGAGTTAAGAAAGTGCTAGATAATAATGGTGGTTGCACAAACTATTAACACTATGGGCACAATTTGGACATGTTCACTGTGAGGTGTACTCACTAGTGAATGTGAAATGTGAACATGCAGTATTGACCTACTATGCTTGCACACAGAGGAATTTGTCCTCTGCATTTAACCCATCTGTGCAGTGAAACACACACATTTTACTCACACTGGTGAGGTGAGCACACAGCCTTGGTGGGCAGCCTCCGTGGGCAGCCTTGTCTGGGGAGCAGTTGCTCAACAGCACTTCAGTCATGACTTGTGGGTTGCGGGGATCGAAATGGCAACCTTCCGGTCACAATGATAGTTCCTTAACCACAAGAAAATGGCTGCTTCCTACAGAGACACACATACACACCGATCAGACATAACATTATGATCACCTAATTTTCTCTACAACCATTGTCCATTTCCTCAGTTCCACTTACCATGTAGCTGCACTTTGTAGTTCTACAATTGCAGACTGTAGTCCATTTGTTTCTCTACATACTTTGTTAGTCCCCTTTACTCTGTTCTCTAATGGCCAGGAGCATCCTATGAGCACTGATGAGGGATTAGAGGATGACTAAGACAAACTGTGCAACAACAAATGAGCTATTGTCTCTGACTTACAGGGTGGAGCAAACTGGTGGATGTGTATCATATTGTGTGCAGTAAGTGAACACAGTGTTTAAAAACTGGTGTCTGATCCACACCAGCACAACACACACTAACACACCACCACCATGTCGGTGTTACTGCAGTGCTGAGAATGATCAGTGTATATGTATATATTACCAACTGTCTTAAGCCATCTCTGCTTGGTTGAAATAGGTCAAAACTGCAAGTTGTTAGCAGTTGCATAGCAAATATTAGCTGTCACCATGCCCTTATACTCAATACGAAAATTTTAAGAACTTATTTATTGATTTTCAGGGAAAAGCAGCAAAAAAGAATGGTTTATGGAACCCATAAGGTTTGATGTTTGAGTGTAATTTTGACTCATATTTGACAGAGTTTAGTGCCTGTTCTGAATGATATACATCTTTGTGGAATAGCATCCAAGCAGCCATCCAAGCACCATGGCCACCTGCTCACTGCAGCATGCAGGAAATTAGACTGCCGGCTTTTTCATTTCCCTTTCTGCAATCTTGTCTCTTACAAAGCAAACATGAGCTCCTATCTGACCAGTTGTTTTTTTTAGATATCTCCTCTGTAGTCTCAGTGGTAAAGCAGACCAGCATAGTCACACTTTTAATCTGAATCACATATTTTATATATATAGGCAGAATCTTTTGGTAAATGTCACATTCCCAGACTTTCTGATTGAGTGTACTGCAATGAGGAAGGTGCTGTGATTGATCTCCATTCTTGCCACAGCTGAATGATTGGGGAAAATAATAACATCTGTGGGGGGAGAGGGTTGTTAAATGGAGCTGAGCTGAATTATTTGAAGAGAAGCAATGATGAAATGGAGGAAATGTGGTGTGGTGTGGTGCAGAGAAAGTCACCACTGATGCATGTTATGCTGCCTGCTTTCATACGTCACCTTCATCATGTGCACAAAAAGGCAAGTGCAGTTGTATATTGTATATTGTATATAATACTTGTTTTGAAGCCGTGTAATTCAAAATATACACTGATCAGCCATAACATTAAAACCACCTGCCAAATATTGTGCTGTTGAGGTATGGACTGTGTGCTGTGGTATCTGGCATGAAGACATTAGCAGCAGATCCTTAAATCCTGGAAGTTGTGAGGTGGGTTCTTCAAGGACACATCCCACACAGTTTCTTGATTGGCTTGGGATCAGGGGAAATTAGAGGCCAAGCCAATGCCTTGAGTGTTTTGTCAAGTTCCTCAAACCATTCCTGAACAGATTTTGCAGGGTGGAAGAGCATATTATCCTACTGAACAAGGCCCCTTCCATTAGGGAACATCATTGCCATGAAGGGTTATACTTGGTCTGCAACAATGTTTAGGTAGGTGGTACATGTCAAATAACATGTAAAATGAACATTTTCCCAGCAGATCATTGCCACACTACCTCCACCAAGGGAAGTTGGGAAGATGTTATGTTTTGACTACTGCTATTAAATCATCAAGCATTTCAAATATTATCTACTGGTTTTACTATAGTACTCTGCTTACACAGCGGATGAAGAACCTTTGTCCAAAATGTTCTCTTTTACTTGAAACAGAATTTTATTTATTTATTCTTCTTTTAATGGCTTGCTCCCATTCCTATGGGGTTGCTGTATCTTAATCTGGTTAGAGCAGTTTTTTTTGGCAAATGCCCTTCCTGTGCAACCCTCCCATTGGCAGGACTTGGGGCTGGCACTATATGTGCATTGTGCTGCTTGGTGGCTGGGTTGAGCAGTTGTTTAAGGGCCTTGCTCAGGGGCTCAATGGCAGAAGCCCCAGTGTTGGAGCTTGAACCCTAACCTTCTAAGCGACAACCCAGAGTCCTAAGCTACTGGGCTACTGCTGCCCAATATATAGAGGGAAATTGGGTATGGGTATTGACTGCAGACATTTCTCAAATTTAAACAGACTCAAATTTAATGAGTCAAGCTTTGTGTGTTGTAATAAAGCAAAAACAGTTCTCAGCTGTAGAGAGACATATCTATATTCCCATTGTATTAAACTCTGTACTTTTAGAGTACTTTATCCAATACATTGTCACTGATTCACTCCACAGTTGAGTTGGATGCACGTTTGACATTTTTGCCCCCACAAAATTAAATCAAATGGATGTGGCAGCAGTCCTACACAATGGAGTAGAAAAGTTTTCCTATGTTTACTCCTCTGCTCAGGGCAAGTAGATATAATTTACTGGGAAAATATCTTGAATATGTACTGAATGAGTGCTATCAACAGAGTATGAGAATACATGTGAGTGTGCACTGAAGCATGTTTAAGTGAATTTTACACTAGAATGAAGGAGAATATCCTGTAAGTTGACCTGTACTGTAGTGCATTTGCTGTCTTTAAATGAGGTTACTGGGAGCTGCTTTTGATTCTGCTTGCTGCTTATTAACCTTTGTTCAAGGATTGAAAAGGTCACTGTGTCACATGTTCCTTATCTCTGCATTTTCCTTTGTAAAATCTTTTCCTAAATTCTGCTTCTATTTAGGTATAAAATCTCTCTGTTCGTCTTTTCTTTGTTGGTCGATGTAATTGATTAATACTTTGTTAGCATATTTCTCTTTACATTTACTCATTAAAAGCATGTATACTATATCTACTATAGCTATTTTTATTATTACAATTTTGATTTAATTTATGAGAAAATGTTTTAGTGTAAATAATATTAGATTATAGTTGTATTTTATTTTGTGGAATGTATGCTAGTCAGGTTAGTTACTGTTACCTATGCTGTACTTTATGTAAATGTAGCAAACTATAACATTCTCTCACCAGCCTCTTGCTTCAAGTTATTAAGACAAAAATTGCAGCTTGTCATCTTAGTAAGAAACTGGAAAGCAGAAAGCTTGGATGTGGCTGACATATAAAATTGGTTTAGACTTTTAATTAGCTTACTAAAGGCTAATTAAACGAGAAGGGGGTTGGGGGTAAGGCAGGTGCAAACTGGCAGGCAGATGTGGTGAGAAAGGTGCGAGGATACTGCAGACCCTTATTGAATGCAGATGAAAATCAATCAGCACAGCTTTTCTGATTGACAGGTCGGTGAGGTGTTTTTTGTGGAGGTGTCAAACACTGCACAATTGCGATTTCTCCCACACTCCTTTTCCCCTCCCTCCCTCCATCTCTTTCTTGTCCATCATTCTATTATTTACCTAGCATTATTTAGGCCATCTCTTCCAAATTCCTCTCAGGTTTTCCTTCAGTATTCCTCTATCCACGCTAGCTTTGGTGTCTGTCTATCTGTCTGCATTCACTTTTTCCCCATGACTGTTTCTGTTTTTCCCCATTTTTTTCCTGTTCACCTTTTTCTTACCTAGTATTTTTGGAGAATGGCTATTGGTGTTGGCCATTTAATTCTGCTCACTGACTACTTTAATCTTTCTCCTCCATAACCTTCACTGCAGAGTAAAAGATGTAGAGATTGATGCTCTACCTACACATAACACACTAATAGAACTGTGCAGTCTTCTGATGTGTGAAGAAACATGTTTGCACTCATTTGTTTTCATTAACATCAATGCATGCAAATGTGCATTCCTGCATGTAAAGCAAAGGCTAACCACTTCAAACCACTTTACTGCCTGTTGCCTTACTTTATAAATGTTAATTAGAGAGAGAGAACAGCAGCCATCTTCAAACAGCTTTTACACAAATTGGAATAAAGGCTTTCATCTTCCAGAAAAGTTGGGACATTTTCTAAAAATGCAATAAAACTCTCATAATGGATAATTCACTTGAACCTTTATTTAGCAGACAAAAGATAAAAGAAAAAGATTTTCAGTGTTTTCAATGACAAACTTTATTCTATTTTTTAAATATAAACAAATTTAGAAATTGATGCCTATAACACACTAAAACAGAGGCCTGCTTATCACAGGGTAACATCATATTTTCTTTTAATTATGCTTTTTAAATGTTTGGGAATGTTTTGCAAGTGGAATATTCCCTTTCTTGCTATATACAAGACTTAATCTTCATGTGAAAACCCAATATTGTTTTATACTTTATACTTTTCTTTGTTACATGTCATATTGCTTAATCCAGTTATTGTTAGGCTTTGATTATGTGTAGTGTGCAAACAATATCATATAAGAATATGAATATTAATGAAAACCTATGATTTGAATTATTGGGTCCTACTGTCAGAGGTACTGTAATAGAAAATTATTCAACACCTTCATGGCATTGCTGTGGTATAATAATCAAATAATTAAATAATCACACAACCTCAGTAGTGCAAACCAATTTCTATTACTTTGAAATACCTGGCAAACCAGAATATTTGTATTTGTATTTGTAAACTATGTAGCACATTTCATAATCCTTGAAGATTTTATATTCATAATTCTTTGTATTGTCTCTTTTGTAATGATGTTCTCTAATGCATTAGGTTTCTCTCTGAGTCTCAACTTTACTCCTTTGTTTTCAGCCCCATGGATGCAGACTCCGTGACTCCTGCTGTGGAAACTATTGGCAGATGTTCTGGCTCTGCTATTTGCAGGAGAAATCACTATGGTTGATGTACAGGGACACAATCTGTCACTCAACCCTAGGTTTAAGACAAAGAGAAAATTAGTGTGTGCCCTTGCTATCTAGTCTTGAGACAGAGTGAAAGAACCTTGGAGTGCTAATTTTGATTGGAAGTCAGTGTCTTCATGCTAAAAGATGAAAAAAAGTGAGGCATATTTTATCTCAACACCTGACAAGAAGAATCTATTTTCAAGAATTCAACATTTATATTTTCTTGTTTTTTGGGGAGCTATAAAGTAAGCAGTCAATTTGACAGGTGGGTAGGAAACAGCATTGTTTAAAGCATTGCAGTACAATCTTGTCAAACACTCTTCAGGCCTTTCCTCAAGACATTTGACAAGTGTCTCTTTTATTGTGTGAGAATATGGAAACATCACTCTTCTGAGATTTGAAACCTCTTTGTTTTGAACTGTACAGATTTCTAGCCTGTGTACAAAATGATATAACTAGGCTAGCAAAGTTGCCATGCCACTAAGTACAGTTTAAATAAAACATGAAAAGGTTCTGTGAAAATTATATTTGTTTTTTGTAATCCTTGAAGCACAAATAATGAGAGTCAATAATGAGAGTCATTATCAGGGGCTGAAGATGTTCTGAACAGCTTATCAAAACAGACAACAGTGAACAAATCTGTTTTACAAAGTAGGTTACCCACTCTATGCTTGAATCTTATACAAGCATTTTAAAGGCTGAAACAGAACAAAGGAAATGAATACTCACATAATGATATTTTAGTGTTTTTTATGCCAGTCTTGTGAAAAATATTTTTCACCTATTGAGTGCCACTAGGCTTACTATTCCTTAATTTAACTGTCGTTGTGCTAGTGAGAGTGATTAGGGGAAAGTGCTGCCTTGACAGAAGTGATGCATTGCTAGCTCAGTGCTTACAGATGCTCTTCAGCAACTGGAGAATTGCAGTTTTCATCCTTGCTGGGAATTGTGGGATAGTAACCATTTGACATAGAGGGTTTCAGGACTGCGGGCCCTTTAGCAAGACACTTAACCCCAGTCAGTTACAAGCCTCCTAGGACTCTATCAACATACATTCAGCCAGTGCATTTAATGAGAAAAATGTCTGAGTCCACTACCAAGAACATTTGGCCACAAGTAAAAAACAAATATAGAATTTATATTGTGTTACTCAATTGATGAATTAAACGAATTCAACAACTTCAATATATATTTATATAAAAAAAACATTACTGAAAGCAGTAGTTGATGTGCTGGCATTTAACTGACACATGCCATCACATCAGTTTACAGAAATGAAGAAAGCATTTGTGAGGTCAGACCCTGATGTTGGTCAGTCAGTCAGTCAGTCATTTTCTGTACCGCTTATTCCCAGTTACGGGGTCACGGGGGAGTCAGTGCCCAGCCGGCAAGGGCAGGAATCAACCCTAGACAGGGCGCTAATCCATCGTAGGGCTCATACACACACACATTCACACTCGCATT